>OW388083.2:0-567500 GCA_936449025.2 Sarcophaga subvicina | reverse complement strand
AAGGGATTCAATTTCGTTTAAACATTGTAATTTTAGCCAGAATAAAATGGCTTTTTATTGCTTGCAAACTACACATCAACTGCATTTGCTCTGTAAAACACTGAAGATTAAAAGCATAGCCATTTCAAAATGTACAAAAATTGTGATGTCTTGTTGAAAAAAAATATTTCTTTTATTTCCAAATCTTGCAATAATCGTTACTCAAAGAAGTAAGTTTATGAAACGAGCATAAAATTTAAAAACGGCAGATAAATTTGAAGTAAAAATCATTGAAGCTGCAGAAATCTCAATGGATTGGATTTTCTTTCAAAGAATTTTCTTTTTTAAAGAGCCTACTTTTAAATGAGCGCACATAAGCACACAAATGTAAATATGTATGCGAAGGCTGTTACCTTGCAAACATTTGATAGAGCATTTCTAACTTCATCAGCCGTGTGTCGCTTTTCTAAAACATTGACGGGGTATCTCACAATTCTATGCGAAAATACAGGACAAGAATTCCCCATGTGCTCCTTTTCACTGAAATACATTTCAATGTTTCTGTCAAATAGTAAGACAGTATTATCGTCTTATTCGATAAAAAGTTTTGAAGAAGTGACTTGGATTCGAAATGTTTGCAGGGTATACATATGTGTGTGAATGCAAATGAAAGTATTTTGCGAAATTTTCTTTTCACATGCAGTAAAACCGCCCCCAAATATACGTAGACACCTCTTGCACAACGTGTAAATAAGTGAGCATAACAGTATTTGTTTTCATTGGGGGGTTGCAACAAGCGTTGTTGTGCGTGTATTTGCATAAGCCTGGCCGATAGAGCATGGCTACAACATATGGAATGGGATGGTGTATGTAAGTTTGCATCACATAAATATGCGTGTTATTTTAACTAGTGATGGCAAATTGCTCTACATGTTGTACTTACCGAAGAACAACAATAACATTGTTTAACATGTTCACAGAAAAACAAGTCGACTTTGGTTTTCGGAAACTGTTTTTCTTTAAAGCCTTGCTCTTCCTTCTATATGCCAGCGCCAGCGCCAGCAAGCAAGCCTCTTTAGTGGTAGTATTCTGCATACGTACATGAGATTTAGTGCATACAATAACAGTTTTGTTGTTGCATTTTTATTTTTGCTCTTCTTTTCTCTCAATTACATTTTTTTTTTTGCTGTTACTCCCAATGGCTTAGGTTCTGATCTTTAAAACAAGTTAGTCAGTAATTGCTTCTAGTTAAAGTTTTATAGTAAAGGTTGTGTTGTTATTGTTATGATAACGAACTCAATTGCTATGCTTATGCATATGCCTATGCCAGGATGATGATAGTAGGTGCAAACAACTGCATCCGCTGCAACAGCAACAAACTGTATAGTAACAACCTTTATATGTATGTATGTATGGATGTGTATATGTATGTTATTATTTAAGGGCCACATAACGATTGATTTGAATCGGTTTGAAATTGCAAGCAGGAGTCGTCTGTTCGTCATCATCATCAACATTATTATGTTCAACATGATTATCGTCAACATTTGAATTGTTGTAGGGACAACAAGTATTTATGTGTACAGTATTGAACAAAATGTTGCAATATTGTGGTATTGGTTGTTCAGCGGTTGATGCCTGTGGCAAGGCCACCACGTATGTATGATGCAGGCTACGATAATTTGTACTTTTTATTTTTAGTCAAAATATGTTTTACCATTTGAAAAAAAAAAAAGAAAAAAAAAAGAAAAAAAAAACAACAACAACACTCTCCATCTCATATTGTTGTTCAACTTAGAACTCAGTGTGTGTTTGGTTAACCCTTGTCAAATGAAAATTTGCATAAAATTTAACAAAAGCCTGGTCTATCCTTATGTACATATGTATGTACATATGTATATATATATACTTGCACATGCACTTGTTAGATGCATGTATATATGTATGTATATATATATCAAATATGTGTGTGTAAGTGGATTTGTTTACAAAGTGCCAGTAATGCATGCAACCGGTCCTGTAGTTCCTTTTTGTTTTGACTGATCGACTGCAATTTTAAGCAAAATATTTCGACACTAAAAATTTGTAGTTTTTTTCTCTTTCCACCTAAAATTATTAAAACATGGTCCACTCAAATATGGTTTGAGATTTTAAATTCATAGAATTCTTTTAGTTCTGCAAAAGTCTGATGACCAATTTTAATGGATGCGATGGATGCGAAAAAGAGGGACAAATAATTGTCGTAGGTTTTGTAAAATATTGTTGCTGTTCTTCTGTTTTCAATGAAATTTGTTTTAACTTGTTTGTGTTGTGTTTACAATGCTGTTTTTGAAAATTTGTTTACAAAAGTTGTGGCAATTTGTTATTTTTGCTATTGTTGTTGCTGTTCCTATGGTTATTGTTGCATGCCATTAGATCGAATAAACCGCATAAAATTAAATATGAAAATATAAACCTACTCATACATACAATAAACAAAAGTTTTTCAAACATTTTCATCTAACTAGCCCTTACATAGAGAAACTGACATAATTGCGTGTGTGTGTGTGTGTATGTGTGTATTGCATATTTCATTAATTTCGAAATAACGCAGCACTTTGTTATTAGCAACAAAACTAACAAAACAAAAAAGAAAATTTCTAAAGTTGAAAATCGTTTGTACAGCAACAATTGCCAGCCCGATTTTCTATCAATGATTAAACAATTTTCTATATTGTACAACAAACAAAATTTTCATATTCACTTATACACTTATACCCCCGCCCTCGCCACATACATACATACATACATACATACATACGTATGTACGTGCAAACATATTGAAGAATTCAAAAAAGCAACAGATTGTACATACACAGACACAAGCATGCTCACTAAATGTTCATACAATTGTTTATAATGGCATGTTGCAACATACAGACATTGCAACATTTGTCATGCCTGTACAGCACTCTCTTACACATTCTGGTACAAACATACAAATGAATGAATGAATGACCAAAAACCATATTAAGAGTAAGAGAATTGTAAAAATAGTTTGTTTGCATGGTTTGTGGCATGTTGCTGACATATAACAACAAGGCAGTCAGCCAACCAGCCAGTCAGCCAGCCAGCCATTCTTTCTGCCAAACAAAGTTTCCAATAGTCCAATAGCATACACAGTAACTCCCACTTATACGTGTGGTAGAGGAGAGGACGTGTGAATTTCTTTTTAACCGAAAGATAACAATATTTTCTCTGTAGATGTAATTGTAGCTGCAACAACTACATACATACATACATTGACAATTGCAAGCAAGCGAGTAGCATAACAAGAGCAACAACATCAGTAATTTTCATCAACAACTGTTTCTCTGTTAAAAAAAGTTTGTGTTACCAATGTGCGTGTATGTATATGTATGTATTTTTAATACAATTCATTCATTTTTTTTTTCTTTTCAGTTCGTTCGATTTCTGTTCAGCGTTTACAATATTCTCTTTACAATTGCTTTTATCACACACCACACTTTTAACACAGTGGTAATTTAATTGAACGGACATAACGGCTGAAGAGTCACTTCTGGTTAATTGAAAGCAATTAAGTGTAAAATTGAAAACTTTGATTGCAGCTGCTGCTTTAACTTCTACTGCTACTACTACTACCACTACTACCACTACAACTACCACTACTAAAGCGGCAATCGCGGCTTTTGTTGTTGCACGTTTTCTTTCTTTTTTTTTAACGTTGCAATTCAAAATAAACAAAAATTGTTTTCTCTGCAACACACTCAAATTCTATGGCACTATCATTACTTTTTTTAATGTGCATACCTCAGCGCAGATGTTGTTGTTGTTGCCTTTATTCACTACATATGTATATGCATACATACATACAATATTCTATATTGTCAATCATTTTATTGCAGCGATATCATTTAATCAAGTTTTTGTTGCTTTTTGTTTAAAATTCGAAAAAACAAAATGAAAGAAATCAAAAATGTAGAAACAAGAAGGTTGTATGAAACAATTCTTGTCTACCCTACACAAAAAATGAAAAAAAAATCTCAGATTTAATTTACATAATCTAGATATGACATATGACATGTAATTGCCCAAAATGTAAGTCAAATGGCAGCGCTTCTAATAGTGTAGATGACATAAATTGCCTATTTTCAGCAGTAACACACCGTAGTGAACAAATCACAAGAGCTATTGAAAATATTCCCAAACATTTACAAATTTATTAATGCATTAACGGCCACGTACACGCCGCCAGTAAGTGCCAACTTCATATTAAAAAAAATCTCTGTTTGTACAGGTTAAATGTATTGACAAACCAATACAGAAAATTTTATGGTTAAGAAATTACCATATATTTTATTAGAAACATATCATCAATATATGTAAACATACATGGAAAAAAGGAAAAAAAGAAAGATTTTTGTTTTAAATACTTATTAAACCATGTATAGACTTTGTTAAAATTTAAATTTTCCTTATTTCGACTCTCTACAATCGGGGAAATCTAACGGCTACAATAAAATATAAAATAAGGAGAAACAAATATTTCAAAATTAATTTCAAGCTTACATCTGTTAAAGCACGGCTGCGACTGAATTCAGACTCTTGAAAATCTCAAAATCATGTAATTGCTACAGTCGAATATTTATAAATACAAGGTAAGAAAAATTAAAAGTCTTTTTGTTACTTAGTAGAATAAGTATTACTACCAGAAAAAGGCCACCTATAAGGCCTGTGAATTGTGGAAATTAAATGGCAAAAATAGCTACAATGTTTGTACGTGTGCATTTGTACTGGTAGGATAATCGAAACTTTTCTCGCTTTCCCCAAACGCCAAATATCACAAAAGCTATAACAAATGGAAATAATAGGAAATGCAAGTAGAAATAAAAGGGGGGATGGATATTAAAGCCTTACCAAAACAAAAAACCAACAAAGCAATGAATTTAAAATTGTATTTGCTATTTTTCACGCCAAACAATGAAAATGGGAAAAAAATAAAGCGAAAATTTTTTTTATGTATTAAAGTCGAAATACTCCCTTTCTCTCTCTCTCTCTCTCCCTTTAAAATTTTTTAATATGTATGCATATGTATGTGAGAAGGATATTTTTTAATATTAAGTAAACAATGTCGGATATATTAATATAAATACATATGTATACATGCATTTGCATAGCCACATATACATACATATGTATGTATATAAATGTAGTATGTATGTACATGCACACGTTTTTTGTATACTAACTAAAACCCGTTGAGTTTAGCTACTACTCACTCCTATTATGTATTATTTATTAAATTAAATTTCATAAGTTTTAATTGAAACCAACTATGTGGCACAGTATTCAAATTGCCCACAATATCTATCTAACAACCATACCTGGTTTCTATTTATTTTTTCTCAAAACATTCATTGATTCTTGCTATTTAGTTATCTAACTAAGAATAAAATTTATTCACAATGGTTTGCAGACAATAACTGTGTTTCTTTCTTTGTATACTAGGTCCACAACTACTGTTATGATTTTAATTTTTAATGAAAAAATTTGGTCATAATTACTCGATTAAATTTTTAAGAAGAATCGTCAACCAGTTTCCTATTAGTAAAACGAAAATTAAAGGAAAATTAAATCAGCCACGTACTAAAATGATCAGACATGAGAACGACGAAAGTTGAATAGATCACATATGGAAACTATAATGATCTCAAAAAGAAATAAATTGGGCAGAATAAGAATTGTTGACTTTCGTTTCTGGTCTTTGATCTACTCTGAAACGATAAACCTATAGACTGGTGTGCCGACCGACTTCAAACAAACAAATACACTGACATTGCGTTCATTTATGAATACATATATGTAGATATTCATACTATACTATGTATAATCATGACAAAAGTAAATAAGTTCGTTCATTCATTCATTTTCTGGCTCGCTCATTTATTCATTCATTCATTTATTTGTTATTTTTTTTTTATTCATTTAATGGGTTTTAATAGACGCATAATTTTCACAGTGAATTTAAATTTTTCAAAAACTCATTCTTTTTTTCTTTCAGCCGTATTGTTTTATTTGTTTTATGTTTTCATAATACAAACATTATAACACGTTCCGACATAGACGTACTTATTTAAATAGGAATGGATACATTTCCAATGGATTTTTACGCTGGTTGCCGGGAAAGGCTATCGCCAAAGAGATAAGCTAATTTACATTTTGCACTGAGGCTTTTAATTGAACCCGCGTAAATGGTTGAAACTCTATAGCATCTCTTTATTAATTTATATGAGTTTTTGCTTGCATAATACATGTTGTTTTTAACACCATCAACCAGATATAAAGCAAATAAAAAATTTCACTCATACACTTATAATCTGTGTGTGTGTGTGAGCTTTTTTATATCCTTAACACTCCCACAAAAGTTTACTTTACTTTACAACTGTGGTCGAAATGTTTGGTTTTGATATTCGTATATTTTTTATAAAAATACTCTGTATGTTTATCACAAAATTTTTATAATTTAACGTAAAAAAGAAAAAGCGTACAGACAAAGATAAAAATAAAACAACAACACTGATTTTATATTGTCCGTCTGAGTGTGAGAGATCCTGTGTTTGTATACGAATTTTTTTTTTTTAAATCGATGATGATTTTATACATTTACAAAAACGTATGGAATTTTCTATTAACAACAATACAATTTATAAATAAAAAAAATTCACAGCCAACAGATTCGCAAGCATTGACCAAATTTTTTTTTTCATCCATTTTCCTTTACTTTTTTTATTCAAAAGAAAATTATAAAGGCTTCACATACACTTTGTATTTTTAATGCATTGCACACTGGAATAATATGTATGAACAAAAAGGAAAAAAGAATAACAATGGTAGGGCCTGGTTATCCCTTATAGTATCCATTTTATATTTATTTTTTATTTTGACTGTATAATTTGAAAGCGCATGTGGTTGTGAGTTTAAATTGTTGTAAACAGTCGGTAGTGGCTGGTTGTTGTTATAAGCATTTGTTTCGAACTACAAAATGAAGATATTTTATACAATGGTATGTTAAAACTCCCCTTTATATAACAAAATACATATTTGACAGCCTAAAAGTGTGTTACATTACTAAAAAGGAATGTCCTTAACAAAGCCATGATACAATTTTTGCATCCTAAAAAGATATTTCAGAATTCAGAAAAAAGTTGAATAGTATTTTATCACACAATTTATATTTCGAAGATTTGTTCTAATAAGAAAATACGTTCGTTGTACTATCCACCACCAGAGGGCAATGGGAACTTACACGCGTATAGGACTTGATTGACACTAGTTTGGAAGGCTATATGGACAAATTAAAAGAAGTCCCCAAGCCATATTATCGCTTTTTTTTGGAATTGTATAGGTTAGAAGACTACAGTACTATGAAACAAATTCATCATAGATTATAAAGTTTTGAAGTATGTATGTACGAGTATGTACAATTTGATAGTGATCAAAAAATTTTGTATTCTCTTATACTCAACATTAATTCGCGTGCATTGAAACATTGAAACAATTTAGTTTCATTCATTTTCTATGGGTATCAATAATGATGGTAAGCATTTAAATTGTTTTGTTCATTCGTTCTGAAAATATTTAATTTGGATTAAACAGTATTTTTGAAATCGTTAAGGATAGAGGGTGTTCATTAAAATGTCTGCTTTAATTGCATTGAATTTGAATTGATTTTTTAATGATGCAACTTAAATTTTCAATTTAAATCCAATTTAAAATCAACAGCGCCATTATTGTGCACTGTAGGACAGAGCCCGTACGCGTTGCGTTGGCAAACATTTATTTTATTAAATAAGCTGTATTAATTAAAAACAATTTCTGGTTCAGTCGATTCTTGTTTTTGTTTTGTTCTTCTGTTTCCAATAATTTTCTATAATCAAAAACCATAATTTCATAATATTGTGATATTTGTTTAAAAAGTAAATGATACTCATAAATTTAAATTAAATTAAAAATCAATGATAAATGGAGTAGAATACCAATTCCAACTCCCACTAAAGAGTTAGAATCTGATGATGTTGCTGTATTTATAGTATTAAACAAAAATGTTTTATTTTTTTTTTAAATTTTCATCACTTTCACCCTCCCTGCTGACACCAAAGCCACTGTATTCAGTTGGTATAAACGGAGAAAAAAAATTAAAATCATAAATATTATCATTGTCTGTGCATTAAACAATAAATTGCGCAATTTAAACTCATTTACCTAACGAGATAATGATAATACTTATCATTACTAACATCATGATGATGCCAATAATGATAATCATATATCGATGACGATGGTAGTGGTGGCGTAAGTTAAAAAAAAAAGAAATTATCGGAGAGAGAGAGAGAGAGTGAGAGAGAACGTTGCTATTATAATGTGCCCAATACATTCATCTGCACTTTTTCCAATATAATTTATGGCAATTTTTCAATTTCCCAACACATATAATTTTAAATCTACGGAGAAAATAAAATTATAAACAATATTTAAAATGAGATTGTCCGAGACAGAAAGGACGAGAAAATAAGCATGAGTGAGAATCACAAAGCAATCAATAACACCCAGCTACACCCAATTGATCACAAAATGAAGTAAACATTTGTCATCAACATTATTTATGTATGTTTTGAATACAACGTACTGAATGCATTCAAAATAATGAACGAACCAATGACAACAAAGTTATCTGTTAATGTAGTGGCCAACTGGGTAATTATACTATTAAGTGAGTAAGAGATTGAATAAATGAACAAAATGTCCTTTTCAAACGGAAATTGGCGATTCAATCACAGGAAGTGTCAACGGTTATGGCGGTTGTAAATGATGTTCAATCGATTTCAATACAAATACATACAAACATCTACACACAACCAATAGAAAAAATTTACAAAACGGAAAAAAATTGTCAATGTGTTGTGATGTGAACCGATGAGTTGAACTGAATCGAACTGAATTGTATTGTATTGTGGGTGTGAATGTTTGTGTGATAAACAGATTTAACGGAGACACTTTTTAACGATAAATTATGCATAGAGATGAAAATAATGATGCCGATGCTATTGACGTTGTAGCTGAAATTGATGATTAAATGATACCATTTTTTAACTACAGCACTTAAAATGAAAAAAAAAATGAACTCATGCTTCTTAATGAAATTTGTAAGATTTCTATAAATTTTTTAAAATAATTTCACAGAGTTTTGCAAGCAATAAAGTGAAGTTCATTTTCATTCATTTTTTATAAGAATAAAATTATTATTTTTTTTCTTTTCTTTTTAATTTCAAGCATTTGGGATAATTGTCGTTAATTTTGAAGATACCAGCTGGCCACTCATCCATGCCCCTATTAATTTTTGTTAGCTGTGACATTATCTTAATGCGTTAAACGCGTGAGTCTTATCACTCAAGCATTTTTCATTAAATATTGATTAAAATGTCATTTACAATCTTTTTAATGTCTCTCACAAACTAAACATCAATTCTATAAATGCATACCAAAAAATTAAGCCCGTTTTAACTACATACATATGTACATATATGTCATATATAGCTTAATTCGTTTTTAAATGCTTAAGTTTATAAGTTTACTTCATTTCATGCCTGTCAATGTTTAATGTCCCATTAGTTTTATTGTTTAATAAATATTAAATTTTTATTCATGCATTCTTATTTAATAAGCAATAGACTGCATTTTATGTTTGTTTATGAAATACAAAGTTTATTTGGTATTATTTCCTGTTAAGTTAAACAATTCTTATAGGCAGTCACAGTGGGTACTACAATAGATATCAGTACAGAAGAAAAATATTTTGATTTTATCAAAAACAATACCATTACAAATTGTAAAAATCATTTACTATACTCTTTATTAATCTTTGAATTTTTTTTTGTTCTTTTGCTTTATAGTCTGAAATTAGCAATTTCCTCTTATAGCTAATAATTTGACAATAAAATTGCACGAGTTTTCAGTTGGTATGCATATAAAATTGATGATTTTATGTGAAATTTTACAAAATTATACAAAACGATCGGGTAAAGAACTTAAAGAGTATAAAATAAATAAGGAGATGCTCTTCGAAAATATTAGAATAAAAAACGCTTCGAAGTACACATGGTCGTAAAAATCTTATATGTCAGTGTAGTTCTGAACTTGGCACAAGTACCGCGAAATGAGACTTATGCTAACCGATATTGAATTTGTATAATAAAGAGTCATTTACATTTATAGGCTGATAAGTTAATTTTATTTGAAAACTGATTTGATGACAGACAATTGCTTAGCACTAAAATTTGTTTGCTGCAACTATATTTGCTGCATCTATCTCTGCAATTAATTTGCTGTGAACTCGCAGAAACTTTAACTAATTTTTGCAAAGGGTATACAAGTTTTTGATTTTGTTTCCGTTGATTTTTGGTAGACTAAGGCAAAACAAGGTAGGGATAAGAAAAGTGTACATCTTTCTGGAGTGTTCACATTTCTGGATATTAACATTTTTTTTATATGTTTTGTTTTATTTCAAAATAGAGAGTCGTTAAGACATCTTCCTTTTTAGAAGTAAATTTTATGTTTAAAACAAAATCAAAAACAAATGATAAAAAAACGTTTAAGTCCCAGTTCAGTGCAAACCACACTGGCAATGCACAATAAATCGATTTATCGAAAAAGAAATCAAAGTAAACTTCCTTAAATTTTTAAGTAAAATTAATTGAAAAAAAAAAAATATTTTAAAAATAAACCGACAGTAAAACTTCTTCAATAATATTGTATTCATTTCATTTTCACAGTTAATTTACAATCATTTTAATTGTATTTAATTTCCAAATGATTTCTACAGATAACCCTGTTTTTGACACACTCCCTCCTTTACCAAATAACGACTTGGTCAGGTTGTGTGCATGTGTTATCGAGAAGTCTATTTAACAAACAGAGCGAGAGAAATATATGTATATAAGTATGTATATAAACATATATTTATATTATATATGCATATAAATATATATAGAAAGGGAGAGAAAGAGAAAAAGTATTTGTCTATCTGTCTACGTTCTGTCTGTACTTCATGGTTAATGAATAACAAATAAACTTGATAAAAATTTACCCGTTAATTAAATTAATTTTAAATGAGTCTTTTTCACATTCAACCATACAAAAAAAGACTATTATATCCCTCTCTTATATAAATATATACATATGTATGTATGTACAATGACCAGTGCAAGGATATGAATGAATAAGTAAATGCATCAGGAGAGTTTTTCATACAATTATTGACTAGACACTGACTGCTGATGGTCGTTGTTTCCACAACATAATTTATCTACAAATACATAGTAATAAATGTATGTATATGCGTATGTATTTATAAACGAATATGTATGTAAGCGTATGCATGTATGTAAGTATACGGAGTCAAATAATCACAACAACAATAATAAGAAGAAGAATAATCGTACAATCAATACAATTGATTTCATCACCGTGTCATGACTGGTGCGTGAGATGTTTGCATTCGATATTTAATAAACGCTTAACTGATTGCTTATGTACCACTTACACATCATCATCGTTGGTGTTGTTGTTTTCGTTATGGCTGCCGTTGTCGGTATGAACACACTCAGAAATATCACCAGCAGTAGTAGTAGTAGGAGCAATTTTATAACCATCTTTTTCAAAGTGTTAATGAAGGTAATATTGTAATACGACATTTGTTCGAAGCTCTTGGTCGCACTCAATCATGCTGCTGCAGATTCTTTTCATTTTATGTTTGATGGAAATTGTGGGACATTCGCCGCTTGTTATTATTTGTAATGCCTTGGTGAGGCAAATTAAAACGATAAAATAAATGCACTTGAAATTCACTTCAGAAATACCCTACTAACTACATCAAAGAAAACCGAAGGAAAACGCTGAAAACCGATTTGGATTGTATAGGCGAAGGGCTTTGGGTGATGAAATTCAATTTTCTTCATAATTTAATAAATACGTGTATTGATCTAGTGCCACAGCGGCCCACATCGAAAGTATACAATGCGAATGACTACTAAAGTCAAATATCTGAAAAATAATGAATTTGCAATCAATCTAATATCCCTGATATTTTTATTGATAAAAGCACAAATTTTTAAATAATTTGTTCACACTACCATTACAATTTCAATTAATTCAAGTCATATTGCCCCCCTTTTGCAATCAATGCTCTATAAATTTAATTAAATTAAAAGTTTTTTCTGTATATTTTGTACACATTCTTGCCAATTGAAGAAGAAATAATAAATTTAATTGGCATTCAAATGAATATTACACTTGAAAAGTGTTGCAATCTCCGCCAATAAATAAAAAGGTAAACGAGTGGAGTAGGCATTTGAATTTAAATAAAATTAAACAGGATACAATGTAATAAAATAGAATGTTGTTGAGGCATTGTAATTAGTCGTAAGGAAACTTTTGATCTTTCTACATAATCGTGTTGTTATCCTAAAATACATGGTGAAATGTGATATTTTTCTGTTTAATTATAATCTTTTCCTATATATTTCCCATCCAACCCCTTAATTATGCTTGTAATTACATATCAGGGTCTTAAATTAGCTTGACAAAACAACACCACATCTTAAATGATACGAGAATTGTGTGATCCATGAAGCATCAGTAAATGTCAAATAAAACATACGCCATGTATTTTATGCAACAACAAACAAAAAAATCCTCATTCCTGCTCCCCTAAAGTAAATTGAATTAAAATAGACTTCATATGCATCAATGTCATAAAAATTTTACAGACCGTTAAATGTATGCAATCATATAAGTACTTCATTATAGTATAAATGAAGCTTAAACAGTTGTTTGGCTAAGAAACGTAACGAAAAAATTTAACTTAAGATGTAGTGAAACGAAATTAATAATTTTTTCATACATAAATGGGTTTAATAATTCTTATATCGGTTTGTGTTACACAGATTTAAGAATAATGAAGAAATTCGGTGACACTGGTAAGCGACTAATAAAACTATATTCTAATAAACCTCTTGTTTTCGGGCTATTTATTCTTCTCTAAGCCTAACAAATACATGGAACTTCACTAATGCAAAGGTTTCTGTTCGTGAAATGAACGAATTCTTTCAACGGCCACACTACTTTTAAGCTTAACAAGAGAAAAAGAATTTATTTCTCATCGTATGAGAATAAATATTCATATGAATGTATAATTGTAGGGCTGTAGTATTAACACATGTTCCGCAAGGAAATACAATTGAAGTTGTACTCAACAAAAACACACTCGTACACTACAAACAGTCAACCGAACGTACGCCCATCTCCGATGCTATATTCCGTGCATCGCCGTGTGTCTGTGATAAATTCAAAGGATTTCTTGTCGAATTTGTCAAGCGTGAAATAAGTAAAAGTGAAGAAGCAGTTGGGTTGGGATACTGATGCACATTTCGGTTGACTTAAAAAATGCATACATCTTTTAATTGGTATGTATGTGTGTCTCTATATGTATGTGAGAGAGAGAGAGAGCGCGAGAGGGAGAGAGTATTAGGAATGCCTTGATGAAGGCACTCATTTGTCGTTTTTATATTGCGGAAAATGCGTTTATTATTAAAAAAAAAGAGAGAAAAAGACTGAACACTGGCTTTTTAATAACATAATAAATATACACATACACACACTTACATACATATTCATAATTCAGTAAATATAAGTGAATACACATTTTTAATGCAATGAAAATAGTATTTTTTTAACGCATTGTTGATTGTGCTTTAAGTTGCATCTATCGAAATAATACAAACAAACACAAAAAAAGAAAAAGAAAAAAACTTAAAGAATAAGAATGTTTTAATACAACGCCGCCCTTTTTCCACTCAGGGATTGTGTTGGTGATGGTTTCGCTCAAAGAGAATTGTAGACAGTTTGCGGCTTTGGCTGCTGTTTTTGTTATTTTTTTAGTGATTTATACGTGATAGTCAGTGTGGAGATTTTTATACACTTGGGGGAATGACTAAGTAATTGGAAACAAATGACAAAAAATAAATTCCACATTACCCAACATGAATGCATTCATACGTTAAGATACTCAATGCTCCATGTGTGCACGATAGACGAAAACAAAAGTCAAAATTCATCAGCATTATGATGGTTTGTAAGTGAAATTAAAATTTTCAGTTTTGATTGGATTTAAACAGTGGGACCGAGGGATTAAAAATTACTTTTTTCTTTAACCAACTTGAACTTTTGAAGAGTAACTTAGAATTGAAAAGGATTTAACTTTGAATAGATAACCTTCCAAATATTAAATAGAATATACAGAAATCAGTCTTAATAAGTTCAAAACCTATTTCAATAGTTTCAGACACGTTTGACTAGTATAAAACAAGATAAGCGGAAAAATCTCTTGTTCAAGGATATAATTAAATAGTGTAAGAAAAATTATGAAAAGTTTCCGCAAAATGTTCCATATTTATGGTTAAAATCTGAGGAATATAATCCCAGTATTATTCTATAATTGGCTCTGTAATAATAATAAAGAAAATCTATAAAAGTTACAGCTTTGCTTATTATTGTTAAAGATTTATAAGGCGACAAGTTTTCCCTTCTTCACTGCTCTTGCTTCAGCCAGTAATAAGAATATTGTACAGCATCAATGTTTAAAATACAAAAACAAAACAAAAGATGAATGAACAACAGACAAACAAACAAACAGACATAAAAATAAAGCTCAAAGCAATGCGACATCAATTTTAAGAAAATAAAATTTATGATGAAAATTTCATTGACAATTGTCGAGCTGCAATAAGAGCAGACAAACATTCATGGAAGGCAGGCAGAGTTGTTGCCACTCAGGCTGTTCAGAGTTGTCTTCAAGTGCAAAGAGTGCAAAAGAAGGCATTTAAGGGCTCATTTTTTGTGGCAAGAACACGTGTATTGCTACTTCTACTCATGCTGCTGATGGTGGTGGTATACCCACTCCTCATTCAAGAATAAAATAAAAATGTTTTTCGAATTTTTCGTTTCTGCTTGTTGTTGCGTCCTTAACAAGAACAACAGAAAAAAAAGAGAAGAGAAAGAAAAATACGAGCACGAACTTACAAATAGTATCTATTGCCTTTGATGAGGATGTTGATGACGATGATGATTATAATAAGTTTATTTGAGAGAAGACACAATACTATCCATATAAACATCAGGGCAAATGGGAGGACTGAAGTTTGAGTTGGTGGGTTAATTTGAAGGCGAAGTAGAATATTTGTAATGCAGAACAGCATTTTCCCGTCACATTAAATTAGAACAAACACTTTGTCATTGATTTGCTTAAGCAGCAGCATTGGTAGCAGTACTGAGTGACTGAAATTGGGGAGATAAACTTTATAATCCGCAAATAACAACAGCAACGACAAACATCGACTCAACTTTAACAACTGCATTCTTCAACGAACAGTGAGAAGATTATTTATTTCACTAGTTGTGACATTGGAAATTACAACAACATCTAAAATAAAACACAAAGCAGAGTTATAAAGGCGAGTGAAAAAATAAGAAAAGAGACACAAATTTATGCCGGATGTTTTCGGTTTGAAATTGGAGCTCATTAGTGCATGTTAAGTACACATTTTGGTATTTTGAAAAATGTCAAGAGAATTGCTTTGTTTTTTTTTTTAATTTTTATTTTTATTATTATATTTTAATGGAAAACAAATTATTCCGCATGAATGAGAAATGTTGAGAATATTCTTTCTTTTTTTTATTCCCAGTTTTCGTTTATCTATGAAATCAACGATAAAACCAAACAAATGTTGGGCATAAATTAATTGGGGAGACAAACCAAAAGACAGCTTATTTTTTTAGTGAAAGACTGTGCAGGTGTTGCATCATTCATAATGCAATAAGTGCAACTAAATTCAACAAATGGCCCTTATTGAGTATACTCAAACGCCAAAAATCTTAAAATTGTGCCTGTTAGACACTTTTGCATTTTCTATTGTAACTTTAAGTTGGAGTTAAGCGCACTAAATTTGTTTTAATATTTATAGTTTGCTACACAATAGTACATCAACGTAATTTTATCTGGTAATTACTTCCTTAAGACCATAACTCTACGATGCCATTAACTTAAAAATTATATTCCTTTACCATACATACATTCCACGCATACATACACGTACATGGTGTATTGTGTGCAAATATTCCTCATAAAGTCATAAATATTAATAAAAAAGGATTTCATGTGAACAATTTCATAATTTTGTGACTTGCGCCCGCGCAAATGCTTCATACAATAGAATGCCTTCAATCACAATTCATTTGAAGCACACAGCCAGTTGGTAGACTTAAACGTCATTCAGATTTTATGTTTCAGTTTTGAATTTACTTTTGGTTTGGCTTCGGTTGGTTTCAACTTCATCTGTTGGCTATTGTTGTATAATTTATTTATAAAAATTCTCATTAAGCTCAGCCACAAATAAACAAACGAACGAGAGAGTGTAACAAATGATCATACATACATAAAAAAGGATGTTGCACGATGTATGCACTGCAAATCGTTGCGAACAATTTATAGCTTATGAGTGTAAGCGTCGAATCTTTAAGGACTGTGAAGAGAAGAGATTCAACCATAATACTGGATTTTTTTTTTTTTATTTATATTGTTACTGGAATATATGTATGAACAGTTGCTTATAAAATGTCACATGTGCTAAATATGCAACCAGACGGCTAAGCAAAAGGTTGTGTAAATTTTATTAATCGCAATTTATGGTCCCATAAATATCTGCTGTATGAAAATTTTAAAAAAGAAAACAAAAACTACGATTTTATACGATTTCTGTCGTTGTTGTTGTTGTTGTTTCGGTTGTTTGTTGGCAAAAGAGCGAAGGTGCCTATCACTTTGGACCCCCTATTGTGTCAAATTAATACAAATCACTAAATGAGCCTCTGTGACACCACAATTTTCTTTCTTTTCCTTTCTTTAATTCATGCAAATTTTAAAGACAAGCTTTAAAGTTTATAAAATTTTAGTAGAATTAAAAACGGCTCCTACAACAATTCTAAAAGAATATGAAGATTTAAGACAAATTCTTGTTGAATTTGCACGTGTCATTTATTGTGTAATGAATGGAGTGTAGGGTACTAATAACCATATTTATGGTGCAGAGCATAATGTGAGTAAAAGTTATACTCTTATACGGAGTTAATGATTCTCACTGCTGCTGAGGATTAGCAGTTATCAAAGCTGGTCCGTATAACCAGGATATTTTAAATCATTTTGGTAAATCTATCGAATTGCTTTATATAATATAACTTAAAAACTCAAAAAATATATTCATATGTATACATATATATATTAATTAATTTCACGAAATTCACTCACCCACACAGCAATTTAAACTTTTAATGAGTCCATCATGTCTGCACAAAAAATAATTTCGTTTGGATGCACTTGTACGTGTTTTGTGGCTCCTACAGTTAAACAGGCAGGCAGCAAACATCAGCACTCTTTCTTTCTTTGTAGATGAAAATTATTTTTCTCCACTTAATATTGTTGACATTCCACCAATAACAAAAATTGCCAGCGACGGCAACGATACAGTCTCAAGGAAACACCAAAAAAGGAAAAGCCTTAAGAGAAAATTCACCAACCAAATTGAAGACATGCAAACCGATAAATCATAAATTGAGTTGTACGTTTTCATATGTATGTACTCGTATGACAGTCCAACTTAAGTGGCTAAAACTGAAAAATAGAAAAAGAAAAAAAAAAACAAAAAAGAAATGATTAGAAGTGAAATATAATTCGATGGCTAAAGCAGTGGGCAGTTTATGAAAATGTTTAAATCTAAGTAAATAAGGTGGCTAACCAAGAGCTAAAGAAGATCTCTGCCTATTTTTTCCAACTTAAAGTTGTTGCAAACAAAAAAAAAAAAAAAAAAAAACTTTCATTTCATCAATTCTTCCATAGCCAACCAAGTGCCTAAAATGTTTGGAAAGTATTGAAATTCTTTATTGCACACTCAAACTCTTTAAGCGCTAGCCACTAATAGTTTCACATCCTTTGAGGCCACAAGTCGTCTATACTCATTCTGGTACATGCATGTCGATTGTCTGCTTGGGCGACTGTCTGTACGTCCGTTTGACTTCATGTACATACCCGTACGTGTAAATGTTAAGAAGGCGAGCGAGCCAGCGATCTGTTTGCGCATGTCTACTAAACCAATTGCGAAAGATATTTATTTTATTTCAATATTTCTTCCACTACAAAGCACAAAGAAAGAGAGAGAGAGAGAAGACAAAATGAAGTTAACACAAAATAGAATTTCATATTTAAGTTGTCTTTTTTTTTGTTGCTGCTCTGTGCTTAACTTTGGAATCTAACAGCAAAGCAGCAATAGAGGAAAATTGGTCTATAGTTTATGTGGCCAATTGTAAGAATACATACATACATATATATGTATATAGATATATATTTATATAAATGTATGGGAGTATACCATCATATCTATGGAATACAATGCAATATGACCGTGCAAAATTTTAATCTTTTTAGGCTGCCTTTTTCCTTTGTGGTTGCTGTTGATGCGAGGGCGTCTATAGTTTGAAAGCGTACCGTTTAATAATTTCAATTCATCGTAACAGGTCTCTAACCACTTTGGCTTTTTGGGTCCTTGGTTAGAGTGTCATTGACTATTGAAATTGGAAAATGGATTTGTTATTTATAGAAATTGCGTTGCATGTTGATTGCATGACGATACACAAAGTTTTTCATTAAATTAAAAAGAAAACTAAACAAAGAAGTAAATATGAAATATAAAAGAAAAAAGAATTGGTAAACAACGATTTGGAAATATCCTTACAAGAACAAAGTTAAGTAAAACCAAATACACATTGAGTAACATGCTGAATTCTTTCTATGTGTATTGACAACCACATAGTGTAGGGTGTACCAGAAAATTTCAATTATTGTCTAAAAGAGTTGATTATACATACACTATCTATGTAATCAGATTTTAATGGGAATATATTTTCAAAACAAAATAATAAAATACAAAAAATAATTTATTATTATTAAAATAATAGAAAAGCAAATGTTTAACACAAAATGTTCTTTTAATTAAATTTTGAAAATCTATTGAAATGATGTTTTTGCTTTTATGATCAATTATAGAAATTTACGCGTTTAATTAAAGATTTAAGAAGTCATTGCTTAGGTGTCTTTCAGTTCTAATTTTTTTTTTTTCATTTAAACTTTTCAGATAAATTTAACCACTGACCAATAGTGCTTCAGAAAGCTATTGACTATTTTAACTAGTGCTATGGTCTTATTATAAAGTCATGGACATGTTTAGTATTAGTATTGATAGCCTGTAAAGATGTCCTAATGATGGCCTGCAGTTTTTCTTTTACGTTTTTAATGTTGCGAATTTTAATTACTCACGCACTGGATACATCTCTACAAACTAACACTGAGTTTAAATTATTTTGTCCGAAATCAGCAAATGACTAGTACTTTTCACTCACACGCAAACACTCTGCTACATATGTATGTATACTACACTCCTGGCACATGTTAGATACGTTGAGGAACCAATTCATTCACCAACATCAACCCTCAAGCTAGCAATCATAATAACCAACTATATTTTCCCCTCAAACAGTTCTCGTCCATTTAAGGCAACTACAGTAATGGTTTCCCTTGTAGTATCTTTTGTAGTTCACTTTTATGAGCAACTACTACAGGCATACACATATAAACGAATATTCGAACATTCATACATGCATGCGAGAGAATGAGTATTCAAAAGGGGATGCATTATTTTATAGCTTGTAATTTACTAGCTTAGTATAGTGCTAATTAAGTTTAACTTGGCTTCGTTTTATTTACAAGTGGGCCAATTTTAAAATTTATAAAACCTTTTTTTTTTTGGTAATGAATTAACTTTCTATTACTGATCCTCTTGTTATTAACAATTCTTTATAAACAATTTAACATGTCTGTTGTTAGAATGCTTTGCATTTCGAATACTGCGCAATGGCGCCACCTTTAACATGTACAATTATTTCGTTGATATTGTACGCTATTTTATTGCTGTACATTTTGTCCTTTGATTTTTCAGCTTGTCACGTTTTCAAGCTTAAGGTTTACGCGTAATTTTTGAATTACAACGAAATGCTGACAGCAACACAATTCGCTACCATCTCTGCCAAAACGTACAATTATACACCAAATACCATTCAATGTGAAATTTAGTCGAAAATATTTAGTGAAACACGTGTCCGTATAAAAAGACAATAAGAAGAGATAAAATGAACGATCGCCATAAAACAACCAGCAGTTATAGTTTTAACACAACAGCATCACCTGTATTACATTCCATTACATTCTTTTTCATTTTCATTTTTAATTTTCCTTTTTTTCTTTTTTTTTTTTTGCTTTCTTTACTCGAAACTTTTGCTTTAGTTGTTATATTTGTAATTAAATTGTAATTAAACATTAATACAAAACGTGTTATTAAACATCATTGAAATAGAAATTCATTTGTATTTTGTTTAACTTCATTCTCCTGTATTTTTACATTTCTTTTTTTAAGTAATTTGAAAATTAAAAACAGAACAAATTGTAAATAGAAACTATAGTAAAAGAAAAGTTTAATTAAAACAATATATACATACATACACTGCGTTTCACTTGAATAGCACACCGTACAAATTGAAATTCTCCCCCCTATATCTTTGTAAAAAATAAAGATAGCGGATTGATTTTGGATTGCAATTGCTGGCCAGAAAAGTTTACGGGTCTAAAAAACAATTTTCAACCAAAGCAGAAATGATTGAGGCCATTCAACGGGCATGGACTTCAATTTCTCTCGACTATTTGAAAAATTTGTACTAGTCAATGCCTAATAGGATATACGAGGTTATTCTGAACAAGGGAGGCCCAACACACTACTAGAAATCCATAGTTAAATCTTAGTTTTTATATAAAAATAAATAAAAAATAAGAAAAAAATTAAAAACCTTTATAAAAAGTAATTTTCCTACATTTATTAAAATATGTGCTATTCTAGTGAAACGGAATTTGATTGTTATTTTTTGAGTATTTTTCTTTTTTATGTTGTATTTGGAAAACAACTTGATATATCGAAATATTTTTTTATTTTATAATAAAAGCTATAAATAACAACAACAATTGCAATCCAAAATCAATCCGCTATCTTTATTTTTTACAAAGATATAGGGGGGAGAATTTCAATTTGTACGGTGTGCTATTCAAGTGAAACGCAGTGTATATACATATACGAGTATGTGTATATTGAAAAAATGCTTGAAAAACAATTGAGATTGTTTTAAAATAGTTCTTCTTTCATATCAAATTGTTTCGCCTCTTGAATTAAACTCCGAATTGTAAAGGCCTCTTAAAAACAATGTGAAGTTCTGGTTGCTTACACTGAGCCAAGTATTATTTGCTGTTTGTTCCGTAATAATTACAATTAAAACTTTATTCACAGACAATTTGTTAAAAAATATTTATTAAATCCCTCAACCACAAGTTCGAAAATAAAATCGATGTATAAAATTTTGTTATTCCAACATAAGAATATTTCTTGAGATCAACTTGTGATAACCACAGGCCGACTAAGAATCACAAAATGAACACGTACTTTAAAACAATATCGCTCCTAAAAATGTTTTCAACAATGGTAAGAAGTTTAAGATTTTGAAATGAAATTGGGTTTTTAAATTGATTTTAAATTCATATACTGGCCATTTCTAGAAACCTAACGACATTTTTAATTTTAAAAACGTCTGTAGATGATTTAGATTTAATTTCATACATAATTTAGCTCGATTTCAAAATAGACAAAATCAGAATTATGTCCTAGACGTCTAGAGTATAAAATTTTTTATTAAACTTTATCACAATAATAAGAGAAATAATACAGTCAACGATTAACAATATGGTAACATACTGACGTCCGTTTTCATAAGTACATACAAGTTCAGAGTGTGAACGTGGTACCCAGAGATTGCTTCACATGACTCAAATGATTGTCTTCAAAAATTACTAGTAGAAAATTATTATTTTAAACATATGTACATACATATTATATCCAAAATAGTAATAAGTAGTTTGTGAGGTTCGAAATTTTTTTGTCATATTTCGGTCACTTAGCAAAGCAACCTGATGGTATGTATGTATATTCAATTTATTTGCTTTCTTCTTGTGTAGTATGTATTTTATCAATTATGTATATATAGAAATTAATTTGTGTGTTATGACCTTTCCTTTTTAGGTATGTATACCTTTTGCGAATCTCCCTAAATTTCCGTTTGGCAAATTGTTAAAGCTTGTAGTTTAAGTGTAATATTTTTATGAAAAATACGTTTTCATGTTTCCTTAATTAAAAACTATTCGTTTGAATCCAGTTATAATTCACAACGTACCACAATAAATCTAAAGTTCCAGCACACTCAGTTATATACAAACATTTATAGGAAGTTTAAATTTTACTCCATTGCAGCTTGAACGGCTGGCTGGTTTGCAGTGCCGCTACCTACATTCATGCCTTCCATTGTGCATGATAATGGAGGGAAATGCGAATGCATACTACAGAGTAAAAGCAAAGGAATGCTAATAAATTTCCGTTACTAATCCTTTGACACTGCAATGAGTGTATTCTTATGCAAAAAAAAAAAAAAAAAAAAAAAAAGAAAAAAAAAAAAAAACAAAATAAATAACGACCACTGTTGCAGACGACTATACCTTTAAATAAAGTATCATCAAACGATTATTGTTATTATTGTACATTTGTAAATTTTGTAAATGTGGCTAAAGTACGGGTTAAAATTTATATGGCAAAAGGTTAAAAGAATACACTCAAGTTTACGCACACATGCCCACAAAAAACTTCAAATAACACCCCATATATGTATGTATATACGTATAAGAAACAGTGTTAAACAAATAAAACCTATAACGATCAATAGTTCCCATAACTAATGTATCATAAAATATACATAGATTACCTTATACACATACACACACCCACTAACATACATACATACATACATACATACATATGTATATATATTTACATGTCTACAATAATATATTTTTCAATGTTTTTTATGGCCCCATAATTTTGTATTGACTTGTGAATTATTGGTTCAACAAAATAAATTTGTCTCAAGTTTTTTTCCCCACTTCTTTGTGGTTTATTTGGTGTTGTTATTGTAGTTGTTGCTATTGTTGTAAATTAAATTTAGTGTATTTTTAACCTGGTTAATCCTCAAAATTCCATAAAAAACAAAATAATAAATTAAAACGAAACGAAATAAAAAAAAGCCAACAGCAGCAGACTCGTACATATTTCTGATTTCATTCTGTATATTGTGTCTGCAAATTCAATGCGTTTAGCAACAAAAGAGTGAAATTAAATTGAAATGAATAAAAAGATAAATCGGTGATGCTGTTTAAGATCAGGTTGATCATCTGTGACACTTGTTTATCTTATCTACTTTATTATACCCACTACCTGTAATACTTTGTAAGGGATTGCAATAATATGGGTATTCATTCAAATATTATAAAATTTCTGACAAGTATTTCAAAATAAATGTTGAATGTAAATAAAAATTATTATTTCGCTTATTAAGAATATGCTCATTTACTTTTTGTTTACAACAAATAGTATTCATTTGAATTGTTTATTAGGTATACATCCCTTTATCCCTTCACTGAGTTATTCATTTAGATTTACCTAAACGTCCATGTATGTAGATAAAGTACTAATAAATAATACACGTTATTTAAAGTGTTAGAATGAAAATTTTCATATTCATAATAAAAGCATGCAGCAATGTTGCAAGGATTGTACAATTTAGTTTGACAACAGTAATGAAGAGGATTTGTAAATGACAAAAATTGTTTATTGAAAAATTTTTTCATTTAAGTAGTTATGTAGTATCTGTGTGTCCTACCATTGACAAATTTATTTAGAATTTTCTCTTTTCCATTTTCTCCTATTCATTTCCTTTATAAATTTCATCCTTCGAAAATTTGCAAAGATATTCTTGCGAAGATCAATAAATAAATAATTTTTTCTATAAAACTATGTGTGCGTTTCATTGAGTCTGCGTAAGTATCATATACTACCAACGCTTTATTAAAGTACTTTTTCACACTGCATTGAAACAAATTTCGCCACAGGACATTATTGTATTGTATATTTTACAACATGATTAAAGTTATTGTAAAGAACAAAGTTTTTGTGGACTTTGGGTCAATAGCAGGATTTTGTCATAAGTTTGTTTTGCTTTCAAAGGAATTGACTAAAAAAAAACAACGTTGCAACATCTAAAAATGCATCTTCTTTCAACAGTTACATTCAAAGCTTAACATGCATTAATATTAATGCCTTGACATTATCTTCGAGGCATTTTGTGCCATCGCCATTGCCATTGCAATGATAGTTAATATGTATGTACATATATTTCGGTATACGTTCGTATATGTGCGTATGTATCTCCTTTGATATGCATACTATGCATATCATATGCACGTCGCCATACATATTTGACAATGAATGTCTTTCTTGAATGTTATTCCACTCTTTATGATGGTGTAAAAACCAATTAAATCAACACGTTCACATTGCCCGAATCTAAATATTTTATAGATTTGACCAGTTATAACTATAACATGACCCCTACATATCTTTCGTATTGCTTGTAAGGATGTCTGATGAAATGAAATAAACTTTATGCATACATATGTATGTATGTACATTTTATAGTATAGAAAACACATAAAATTTATTTACTCCACAATTATTTGGAAATGCTGGTATACTCATTGCTATTTAGCCGACAGCTAAAATGCAGCAATTAAAATTTAAAAAAATTAACGATTTCTTTCGACTTCTTCATCGTTGTCTTGTTAATTTTCAAATGCTACATTTTCAATGGATTTCATCAAAAACACCACCCACTGTGGTTGGGTCGTTGAACAGATCTCTTAACATTTTGGTCAAATAAATTTATGGCTCGCCACCATTAAACAAAATATTTCTGCAGTAAAACGGGCACATGTATGCATACATACATCTACTTGCCACATCTAAGCAAACATACATACATACTTATTTGTGCTGGTGATAGAGAGAGTGTATGTTTGTTGTGAGATGTTGTGGATGGGCGATGTGATTGCGCGGTCTTAGCTGTCTGGCCAAAAGGAAGTGCTGTTGTAGTAGACATGAAGGTGGTTGGTGGATCCGTTTGTCTATCTATACGCTCACCCATTCACTCACTCCTTGCCTATTACTTTATGTGTCAGTCTTCGTCCGTTCGTCCGTCTGTATCTTTGTGTTTGTTTTCTCCACATATTATGCTGTTTAGGATGAAAAAAGTACATGATGACAATTTTCAGCACCGATCGCGCTAACGTAACATGAAAACGTACATGTAGTTTGTATAAGAAATAAAATTTATGATCTAAATGATGTGGTTACATGATGCCACAATCACGATCCTTGTTTAACTAGCATAATATAAAATAACATTCGCCAGTGCCTGTATACTTATGTATGTATGTATGCATGTACATATACATATATGCTTAAGGTATCCTCGTCTCACTCGATATAATAGCTTGTTGACTTTCAGACAAAAGACAAAAAGAAAGATTAATAGATGCCATCGATATTGCAGAATAAATTAAATTATCGATGAATGTTGAGACCACAAATAAATTGAAAAACGTTAAAATTTAAGACGTTATTCCATTAGGCAAAAGAGAACAGGCAAAATATTACAATTTTTAATGGTTATAATATGACATAACCAACTATTTGATCTCAAATAGAATATGAAATATTCAACAATCTAAATAATTTATAAATTATAATGACAGTCTCATTAAACGATTTAGTACTTTATGGATTAATCATTTAATTCAGACGCGGAAAATGCCATTCAAGACTGTACCATGTATATTATACTCTGGGCAATTTTCTTTTATTTAGTATTCCTTTTTTTTTTTTTTGTTGCTTGCATTAAAATCTTGTACAAATTTCAAAAAATTAGCATATCACGATTGATGAATTCAATGGACTACAATATACTGGTTCAAAAACTACCGGTTTGTTTTAATGGCAGTGATAATCACAAGTGATCTGTTTACACTCAGATGCTTCACACGACCACACGTAGAATTCTTTTCATCCTTGTTTTTCTTTTTTTCCTCTGTTTTTTTTTTCTTTTAATAAAAATCAACGACATTCAATTCAAACTTGTCGTTACACCGTAATGAAACAAGACACCTTGGCTAGACAGATTCAATTTGAAAGATGTCCAGTCGTATGTTTGGACGTATGTACAAATGTGTGAATTGTGCATTTCAGCATTTCATATTGTATATATTGTCGTTGTTAATGTTGTTCTTGTTACATTTGCTTTTTTTTTATTTACTTTTATTGGCTGGTTGTTGTTATTATTGCGGTCCATGTTGTTGTTATTATTGTAACATGTCCATACGTGTGTGGTGTGGCACAAAATTCATTGGGACACTTAACGTGTTAAATTGGGATTGAATTAATTGACTTAACGCGCGGTCTTATAATAATAAAACTGAATGTCAAACATACGTTTCTACATAAAGACAGATAGACAGACAGACAGACCGACAGACAGACAGGCTGACTGATGGACCGGACCGACAGACAAATGATATGGTGTTGTTTGTACTGACTAGTAATTTTGGTTAAACACACGAAATATATTCTTATTTTATTGTCTGTCGGTGATCAATGATCGAGGCGAAAATACGAGGATACGGACATAAATTGTGTTTAAAATAAAAATTATTTCATTGAAGCAGATATTCTGAACATCATCGTTTAAAAGAAAACTGCTTTAGACTTGTTTATAACCGTTCTTGGTGAAGTTTGTACATAATATTGGCTATCTAATTGCAAATAAATAATTAAAAATTGTATTGAATATACAAACATACATATGTTTCTCACTCTCTCTTCTAAAAATATTGTGTTGCTCTTCTAGCTATCTTATGAAATGTATTTCTTTGGTGCTGACGATTTGGTAACTTCCCTGAATGATCGGCAATAATAAAGAAGATAAAGAAAAAAAATGGAAAAATACTTGTTTTTCATTTTTTAACTGTGCTGTTGTTTTCATTTTTGTATTCTTGCAACTACCAACGCCTAGTTAACACATAAAACATACAACACGCTCACTCGCAAACTCTGTCACAATCAATTGCCTGCAGCTGTTTGCGATTCATTTACTCAATCATCGCTTAATGTAAAAGACTTGAATCTTGTTTGGTTTTGTTGGTTTTTTTTATTGTTTTTCCTTATATTTCATCGTTTACGTCTCAAGTTTAGATGGCTTTTGCTCCAGTTTCTGGTCGACAAAGAGCGGGAATTGATTTGAAGTGATTATAAATTTTCGCCCCCTTAAATAATAAAAAAAATAAACAACAAAACAGGAGAAAAAAACAGGAACGCAGCACAAATTTTCATAAGCATGTCCAGTGTCACCAGTAATTCATTTGTTAAGCTGTCTGTTGAATGCAACAGACATACATATACGCGCACGCTCAAAAGCACAAGCATTGTATCTACTACAATGTAAGTTCAGGGTGACAATGACTCTTTTTGTTTTTGTTAGAAGCCAGCCAGCAACATAAACCTAACCACACTTTATTGCTGGAGACATGGATCCCAACTTAATAATCATCGTCGTCGTCTTTACGATCATCCTTAGCATGTAGGATTAGATGTGTGTTTATTTTAGTGTGTGCTTTTAAGTTCAATTTACGTTACATGTTTCATGTTCCTTAAAGAAACATGCAAAATATTTTAGTCGCTCTCGTACTCGTACCTCATCTTTATGTGCAATTTTAGTATGCGACTAATGTGTGTGTTTATGTGCATATTTTAAATGATTATAGATGGCTAGGATGGCATACAATGGAAGGCCTGAAGATGCAATACTCGTATTTGGTTGTTTGTTTGCCACGCAGCCAGACAAACGGGCGGTCGGCTAGGCATTCAGTTAGTTTTGTGCCTTAATAAACCTGCTATGGTTCATTAATTGATTTATTACTTGCATGTTTGGCTTGTAAATTTACCTTAAAACAGCATTAATTTCTCATGCAATGTTGCAGTATTAAACACCACCCGCTCCTATTACAATGGAAACCGCACAAAATACTACAATAATAGAAACAACAACAGCAACAATACAATACCATAACTGATAAAGACAAAAGGATAGCCACCAACACACATAGTATTTTCATTCAAATTATTTACAGCATTGAACTATAGAATAGTGAAAAAAAATTTTTTTTTATTCACATCTGTTGTAAGCTAATACATGAGGGACCGCCGCTATTTAGCATCACTCGACTGTACACTATTGGGACATACACATGTAAAGTTTCATAAACATTATTTGAAATATTTCGTATTAAATTGTGTATGGGTTATTTCACCTTTACAATAAAATATGTAATTTACAATTTTACAAAGCAAAAGTATTAAATTGAAAAAGATTCATTTCATTTGCGATTTTCATTTACTCAATCGATCGTTTGTGTGCTAAATGACCCATATTCATTTAGTTACATGTTGTAGTTCAATACTAATGCGTTTATTTGTCCATTGCTTAGATACTGTTTCGCTTAGATTCGTTACGTTGCGTTACGTTATGTTTTGCTGATTCTCGTCCATTTAAGGATATTATTGTTGTGCGAGCAGAACAGAATTTAAGCTGCACGTAAGCCTCAACTATTGTAATTGTCTTTAGTTGAGCACACATTGTTGCCATTCCATGCTCCTCCTTCTTCTCGTATTATGAACTGAATGCGGCGTTCAAATGAAACGTTTCAATTGTTGCTGCTGATGATGATGATGTTTCTGTTGTTTCTTTTGTTGTTGCTGTTTCTGTTGTTACGATGGCGTAGTGAACAACCGGGTTTTGTAGTCGTAACGAGATAGAAACAATAACTTTAACTAGTTAGTACGAGTAACTAGTTGTAGTTGTGTACTAAACTTAAATCGTCGACTACGTTTGATAGTTTCGTTTGGTGGATTAACAAGTTGCCATTGTCCTCTGGCCATGCGACGTGCTTTCGTAACACTTTGTTTGTCTATTTAAGAATGACTATGTTGATAATGATTACATTGGCACAGGCGATGAGCATGGGAATGACGATCATTCTATTGCATATGCATCATCCATGAAAGATGTTTCATTATAACAAACTTTCAGGCAGAAAATGTAATTGAGGGAACGGGGAAAATATCATTATAGAAAATATATACCTGCCTACTTTTTCTCATCCTTTTCTATTATCATTTCACCATATAGTACATAGTTTTTACTTTTGTTTTTGCAAAATTCATTGAAAAGCCAAGTAGCAATTTCTATCGTCATTGTCTGTATGTTTTTATTGTTACATATAGTGGGAATACCTTGATTTAGCTAAAGGCTGGAAAATAAAAATTTCTTTTAGTTTGACTAAAAGCAGTAATAAAAAGCGCATATTAAAAAAAAAGTAGAATATTAAACAATACAAAAGACAAGAGTACATAAGTCACTGGGGAGTTAAAGAATGGAAGAAAAACAAAAGACATACAATTTTCCGGAAGCTTAAATGTCTCTATTTAGTCAGTATTGGCATTAGTCTTTACAATGCAGTACAAGCTTAACAAAGGTTTTCTTTATTTTGCCTCTACATTATCAATAGCTTAAAATGGAACACTATTGGTCGCCAACTCTAACAATGCAAAAATATATGGAACAGTACAGTCTGTAGTACAATACATGCTGAAAAAAAGAAATTCCTCTTTATAGTTAAGAGAGAAAATACTTTGTGTGATTAAAATGGCATATACAGGTAGATAAATATTTGCATATTGAAATAAATTATTACAAAAATAAACGAATGTCTGTCTGTTTACAAGACCTGTAAATTTTTCAATTATAGAATAATACAATAGGCCGTTACAAATTTACCATGGAGTAATAAAGCAGATTTAATCGAAAACTATATCGTATAGTTATTATAGATTATTGGGATGATATTTAGACTTTACATTCGCTTTAACACAAACAAACACTTGTTGTTAAAAACTTGAAAGGACACAAAGGACAGTTTTTTTTTATTAAAATCTTGTCTTAATGGACTAACAAGTTCATAGTATGCATGGCCTTTTGTATATCTGATAACGAAAATCAGAAAAATGCATTGCACAGTTTGAATGATTACAAATAAAATGCAGCAGTAATGAAAATCAAAACAACATACATAAATTCATGAACAAAAAATATAAAGTTGAAATACAGAATAGGGAACCCCATCACAAACCTCTTTTAAAAAACGAAACTTAGAAGTTAATAGAAAACAACACGAATAAACAATAAGAAATAATGAAACCTAAAAATAACAAATAAGTAACTAAACAACTCCATGGGAGATGTCTAAAAACTTTTATTACTTTGCCCATATAATACACACACTACAATGGTAACGAAAAATAGCAACAAACTAAATAATAAAAAAAAATAATAATAACAATAATAAAAGTAAAGGAGACTGTTTTGTGTACACCATTCATATCCTTCTGTTTTATTCGTCTACTACTGCCACAACATACATACCACAAAACAAATGAAATAAACAATCCAGCCAGTAACAATAAAAAAATAAAATAAAATAAAAAGAAAACAAAATTGTTAAAATAAATTACCAAACTGGACAACAACCAGCCTGGTTATTTGCTTGCCACTCGAAATCGTATCTATTTAGTGGCCTATACCGGAGACAAGTGACAAAAACAACTGCAAATTACTTAAAGGGGTTTAAACACTCTCACAAACACGTCACCCCCTCAAGTCAAACTTACAAAGTATATTGAGCAAATGCGATGGTAATGTATTTATTTGTATACGTTAGAGCCGGAAATATATTACGTTACTCATACCATCACTAACAGCCATCTGCATGTACAATTTGTGTGACGCCATTTTATTGCCAAAATATACTATAAGAACAACAACAACAGCAGCAACAACAAAAATTATAAAAAAAACAAACCCATCACATAGAAAATCGAGAGGTTGAAACTTGACAAAATAGAAAAACAGTAGTAACAAAAGCAACAAAACAAAACGAAACAAAAAATGAAAAGGAAAAGAAAGTTATGTTAGAATAGTACGTGATTTCATTAAAAAATGGGGAAAAAAGTTGCAATCGAATGCAAAAATTTAATTCAAACTCACACTTTTGCTACACAGTGACAGTGACACAAATACACATCCGTAGCATACATACATGTGTAAGTATATAAGTAGCAAACAAGAAAACAATTTGTTGTATCCATTTGACATGGTGTACGTGCAACCACACAAACAGGACTATTAAAAGTAATACAAATAAATGAGAACATAATAGCAACAACAACAAAAGAAACATATAAAATACCAAATACATACAAAATAATAACGTACAAAGCATATAGCATACAGAGGTAAAAATTTTATACAATTTATAAACACGATATAGCAGTGATTGATTAATTATTAAAAAAAGGATACAAGGATACCTTTATTATTTCTAATGAAAGAATTATTATGCATTCTTGAATGTTGATTTCATATCGATTGCGACAAGTTATGGTTTCGCTAAATCTAAATTAAATTTTTTTAAAGCGAAAAGGGAGTTTATTTCTAATTTTTGGCTAACAACTGTTACTATAACTTAGTAGATAGAAATAACAGTAACATGAAAACTATGTATAGCAATTATACACATGTTGTATGTTTGTGGATTTTGTCAACAATGAAATTTACAGTTTATTATTGTTACCAATCAATTTTCGTTTTCCAAGCAATCAAAGTTTAATTATAAGATTTATTATTTAGTCATCGAGTTGTGTGACAAATATTAAAACTTTAATCCTGTTGCGTTTATAATACAAACCAAAACTATACTTAACAAAAGTAAAACAGAAAGAAAAAGGAAAAACTAAAAGTAATTCCTTTTGGCTTACAAACATATATTTTCTTACCACTTTTCTAAATTAAATAAACTTTTGATTGAATTGATGAAACTTTGTAATTAAATAAAAATTCTGTTTCTCATACTCTGTTTTATCTTGATAAAAAAAAAGAGAAAACCAACAAACAGTAAATTTTACAAATCAAATAAATTCTCAAAATATCCTTCGAAACTTACAAGATAAAGAAAATAGTTATAGCAGCATTGCTTGGTTGTTTGGGCATTTATTATATTTCTGAAATTATTCAAACGACCAAACCGTTTTTTATTATTTATTAAACGCACATGCATACGTATAAGTTAAATTTCCAGAAATAAAATACTGGATTGAACACAGTTTATCAGTAGTGATTTCAATCACGGTTGAAATTAATGCAAATTATTTAAATTATTTATTTAAACAATTCCTCTCTCTATCTCTCTTGTAATAATTGTTTATTATTCTCTTACAACTTTATGCTTTTAAAACCATTTGATAATAAAAATTCTTAGTTCGTTCTGCAAATATTTTTCAGGCTGTCTAGTAAATATACCACCACCAACAAATTGTTGGTCAGTCTTGACCGATTATGGTTTACTTGCTAGTTTTTATTACAATTTATATTTTTTATATATTTCGACCAATGTTGCTTTCATTTTGTTTTCAAAGCAATTAAAAAAATTTATTTCGTTCTCTTTTTTTTTAAATTTGTCGTCTTGGGCAACGGATACAGTCCGATAGGTCGTCTCTTCGGTACTATTTACTGGCCATTACCATTACTTGTTTGTATCCTTTGCAGTGCATTTCTCTAACCAGCCACTAGTTTTTCTATTTATTTTTATTGTACTTTTCAGTGCTTAGTGGTCTGCAAGAGCCAATGGTTGAAATGTAACCTCATTATATGCAAAAAGTTTATCCTTAGTGGTGTTGGCTAAATGACATTATAGACATACAGAAACACTTAAATGCAGTACAACGCCTGCAAAGTATGAGATCCTTGCTTTTTTAACACTTGAAAACAAATCGGGTTTTTTATTTTTTAATTAAAAGAAAAAAATATTAAAATAAAAAAAGGGCATAAAAATTTAACAGAATACATAGTATATTTTAATAGCCAAAGCTATACAGATATGCAGAGTTTTAACAGATATTTTCGAGCAAAACAAGTCCTAAATATATTGTTTATGCAGCGTTTTGCATTAAGATATCAAGTCAAATAGTCAAATAACAACACGTATATTTGTCTCAACTTATTAAAAAAAATGTTCAACCCCTTTTTAAAAAGCCATAAAAATAAAGCATTCTAACACCCAAACTCTTTACTTTATTAATGAGCCGGACTACTGTATTATAAGCGGTGTCAGGCATTTCGTAATCAACCCATCATAGAACCCTTCTTCCATGAACAAACGGAATTCTTTATTATAAAACAGTCGTAAATTAAGAGAGCAGGTTTAATGAAACCTCTAACGCAACAAGAGTTAGACACAGGGAGAAGCATTCAAAAACAATAAAAAAAAACAATTCAAATTGCTTAACTGAAATAAAACACCATCATTCAAAAGAAAATTCATTTTCCTAAAAATATTTATGTGCCCTACGAAAAAAAAAAATAAAAACTAAATTCTCCCACACTAAAGATGGAAAATCTACTAAAATAACACGTTATGATACACCAACTGAAGGAGAAAGTTTCTATGATAAAAAAAAATCTGTTTTATATCTTAATTTAGAAAAAAAAAAGCAGAAACAATAAAAGTATGATTTTCAAAAAGATAGAATTAAAATAGCGCTCTGGTTTACGAAAGTTGGATTATATTTTCTATTAATTTTCCATATTTTATATCTTAGAAAACGATTAATAAACGTTTTTAATTACAATAAATTTCAGTTATTGCGAAATAAAGGTACTAATATATCGCGACTATTTGGATTCGATTGGCACTCAAAATGGCTTTCAATTTAACACTCGTTTTACGCATCGCTTGGGTAGAATTTGAACAACAGCATAAAGATGCACACACCTTACTTGCTCTGCTGCCATAAAAGCAGTTTTGTACAGAAAATTTATGTTTTTTTTTTTTTTGTTTAAGGGAAATAGTCTGTGACTGTAAATTAGCTATAACGAAAGGGGTTAATAGTTAGATAAACTAAACAGGTAATCTAATGCAGATGGCTGAAGCGTTAAAATTTATTTATTTTACCTCTTCGACTGTCAGGTGTTAATATATGCATTATTGTTTTAGACATATTCACGTTTAATTAATTATTAAAAGCAACTGTTTCCACGGAAATAACAATTAAAAAAGCGATTTCCCTTACTATAGGACAGCAATATCTCAATATAAAAGCCCTTAAAATGAAATATTGTGCATATACTGCCCCATTTACTTTCTTCTCTCTTAAAACACTCTTTGAAAGTTTTTCAATGTTTTTAAAATCACAAATGATTTCAATAACAGAGTGTATGTAATAGTAAAAAAAAGAAATAATTATTCCCGATTTTATAAGCTGAAAGTTACTTGAAATACTTGTAAAACAATTTTCAAATACATATGTATGTATAGAATTTCAACCGCGAATACTAAAGGATTTGATTATCTAAAGTTCGTAACTAATTTTGCATAAATATTCCTATAATCCATGAATCCACAATTCAAATTTATACAATATTTTGAGTTCGCATATACATAATTATGTAGGTAGGTGTATGCTTAATTTAATGGTTTTTATCATTTTCAATTGTAATAAAGTAGCAATTGTAGCGGTGGTACTTCTAGAAGCAGACACAGCAGAGGTGTTGTTGGCAATTTTATATTCGATGTGTTGATTTTATTTCTAAATTTAATAATCAACCAAAGAAATCAATTGCATCATTACCACAATTTCTAACTGCACATGATGTTTGTGTGCTTAATAGCGAATGCATGTGCAGGCAAATCATGATTACATGCGTATACATTAGGGTCGTTCAGTTGTAATGTTCGACCACACTACAGAGATGTTAATTTTTTTTTTGTTATGACAACATAATTTAACAAAAATTTTAAGTTTTAAAAAAATTATTTCAGTTGCTCTTTCATTAAAATCTTGAAATTTTTTTAATTAGGCAGTACTCAGTAAAAGTACTCTTTAAACAAAGTTTATTTATCCAAATGGTTTCGTATTCACATTCTACCAAGTTAATCTGCAACGAAATATTTCAAATATGTTTACTTATTAACGAACCATTCTAATATGTACTGCGACTATGCCAAGAACTTTTATATGCATTCATAGCAATAGTGTTTATAATACCATAGAATTTTATTCATGCATACATTTGTGGCCAAAAACTACGTGTATAATCACACTCACAGCACCAAACAGTAGGGTGATAGTTAAAGTTAATTTATTTAAAATTTTGCCGGAAAATTACGAATTACAAGGTGTTTTATTAAAAGTGCAAGTTGCCTTGATGAATTTCGTACCAATGGTACTCATCGTAAAATATATCAAGTTTCAACAACACTCATATTGCATTAACGTCATAGAATTTTTTCTTTACATAATAAATTTTCTTAACAGTATAAAGATGCGCCTCCCTACTAACGGATTGCAGCAAACTGCACATTTATGCGTGAAATGTAGTTAAAGCCACATTATTTAATAGCAAAAGGATGAAAAAAATGCATAAAAAAAATTATATGAGTAGTAAATGAATAATAGCGATGGTAAAATTTGCTTAATTTAGTTAAATAACTCCAACGCAACAACATAGTCGTTACTAAATAATCTTTATGCAGATCCTTTAGAAATCATTGTGTGAGTGAAAATTGAAATTTTCAATTCTAAATTAAATGATAAAATGCAAATGCCAATATACACAACAAATAAAAAGAATTAAAGTCTTTGAGATGTCTTTGGCATTATTATAGAGGAAAATGTGAATTTAATTTAATGCTGGCAACAAATATATAAAACTTAATCTTTAAATTTAAATTAGATATCGAGTAGAAAGAAAAGGCTTAAAATCATCTGAATATAGAGTGAGTGACTTAGAAATTCGTTTCATATGTTGAATACTTATTTATTTAACTTGCATCACTTTAGTAAAGTTTAACATCTACTCCGAATGACAGATTTGACAAGCTCTACATTCGCGATTTTATTTTCTCTTAGAGATTTTGCCAGAAGATTGCTGAGAAGAAGTCGTCGAGACATATTGCATATATTTTTTTTTTTATTTTTTTTTGTTTTTGCCAAAGCTGAGATTTAAACTCACAAATTCTCGTCTACACTATTTATTAGAATACAAGGTCTTTAATGTATGTAGATACTATAGTATCGTTAGTAATCATTCATTTATTCGATTATTCACATTTATTCCCATTCTAGCTAGTGTCTGGGGAAAATGAGCATTTTCACAAATTAAAATTTATTATAAATTACCACAATTTTTTAACCAAATAGCCGCGTGCACGGAAAAAAAAGATGGTCGGTCTACAGGGTTTTGAAATTCATACATTAGTGTTTAATTTCTCACTCACACATACACACATACGTGTACACATTCACAATTTAGTACACACTTATGTAAATATTAAATATTTAAAATAAATAAAACACATTCATTTGCCACAGGAACATTTTCCTCCTATGGCTTCTTTTTTTTACTTATATTTCTCTCTTTTCCATTTTATTTAGTTGGTTGGTTGGTGTTGGTGTTTGTGTTGGTATTGGTTTGGTAGATTTACCTTTATTTTGTGTTAAAATACATTTTATTGTGAAAAACCAAAATGATGTAAGCGAGTGCGCGTGTGTGTGTGTGTGTGTGCGTGTAAATGAATACATATCTATTTATTTCTGTAGGTAAAATATTCTCGACCAGCACTATTCGTATTTTTGCGTGTATGTGAGTGAGTGAGTGATTGTGTGTGTGTGTGTGTGTGTGTGGGAGAGAATTGTATTCGCTGGTTGTTTGCATTCATTATAATCACTTTCTAGGTAAATATGCGTTTTGTATGACGAAAAATTATGTAAAATTTTTGAATCTACAAACATACATATGAATTTCTTTTCCTGGTTCAAATATACCCAGAAGTGGAAAATGTTAAACACTTTCGATGCATGTAAATCAACAGCAACAGAGCTATAGTTGTGAATACATATTGTAAATACAAATAAAATGAATTTTGAATTGTTAATGTACACGGCCCAATGCTGAAAGTACTTTACAAATTCATATGTTCACATACTTAATTGAAACTCAGAGAACAATTGAACCAAAAGTGGATAAAATTGTATTGAAAGTATGTGTTGAAAGTTCTTAATTAATATAAGAATGGGATTATTGAATTAATATTTGTTTATTATTACAACATCCTCATTATGACCTTTTAATATACATACGTACGATTCATAGGTGTAAAATTCATATGATCATATTTTTTCAAGTTCTTATTGCCCTGGCTTTCTTTTTAGCTATTATGATTGTTGCTGTAGTTTTTTTTATCTATCCTACAAACTGTATGAATATAAATGTTTGTAGTCGTATAGAAATTTATGATTATTGCCCTGTCAAACATCTCTTCTTATACACATACGGAGTCCATTTAACTCCACAAAAAGAGAAAAGACGTCGCTATTTGGCCCCCACAAAAAATAATAATAAGAAAACGAAAAATGAAAACAAGACAACAGTCGAATAAAAATGGAAAAATTTCAAATAAACACAAAATACAGTCGAGGTAATAAAATGATTATATTTGTATATCAAAATATTTCATAGGTTTGTTTAAAACAAATAAAATTTAAGCTTTAAAGAAATCTTTTAACAATTACAAGCATCTTTATTTAACTTTAATGGATTTCCAATTAATTGTAAACAACCTTGTATTTATTACGAAAACTGTAGATATGCATAATATATTTGTTTTTATTTCATTTTTTTAGTGTTCAGTTATAAAAATTGGATTTTTTTCTTTTGAGCGCAACTTAATCACATTCATTCTTACGGCTTCAATTTTATTGCCTTAGCAAAAGTTTTCATTGGAAATAAAGACGACGTTGTCGAAGATGAAGAAGCGTACAAAAACACAGAATAAAAGTAAAATAATAATCCAGACGACGTTATTCACGATGTAACAAATTTTGAAGCTTCTTTAAGTAAAAATTTACGACTACGTTGTTAAATCTGTAATCGAATGGACTCTTGCCGTTTCTACGCTAGAGTACCAGTGTATACGAAGGAATTCAAATGTTTACAACAGTACATATATACATGCATACGTACATATGAGTATATGAATAATATGGCTCATGTGTCAGGAAGTCTTGGCGGATTTACAATAAGATTAATAGTAGATTAACTGCTGTAGGGCAAAATGTAATTTTTTTTCTTACTTACTTCAAACTATTATTATTTTTCCATCCAATATACATACGTATGTATTTCTCTCACATACTTGTGTGTGTGTGTAAGTGACAAAGAAATGACACCAAAGTGTAATAAAAATATAAAAAAAAAACTTGAAGAGAAATTGATTTGAGTTTAGCTTTGCAAAAGGTTTAACACACAAGAATTGGTAGGTTATATTGGGAAATTTATGGGATGTGTTATATTTTATACACATAAGTTCAATAGAATATAAAAATCTCTGAAAATAATTACTATGTATGTGTATGTATAGAGTGAAATGTACATACACACTTAGATAGATACATAGAAATTCATACCGCGTATAAGCGTTTTTAAAACCCTTATCAACAGGGTATAGAATGCCATTTTATCCTTTGTAATTTAATTGCTTAATTTGATTTCGGGTTTGTTTTATTTTAAAACACAATACTTTATTATAAATCCTACGATGGTTTACATATATTTTTTCTAATTTTATTTCTACTAAATTGTATACCATCAGGGAACATTGACAATTTACAACTGCTGTGTGTTAATTTGATTTTATCTAATTTAAAAATACCTGCTGGTTCAATCCAAATACTCATTTATATTGTATTGTGTATACAGACAAATATACATACAAGCAATACAATATAGAATATGTATTTGCATTTTAATTGTATTTGGCCAAAATGTCTTTGGTATTATGAATTTTTGTAAATTCACATTGGCGTATTTGTAAACAGATTTATAGTTTATTTTTATGCTTTCAAAAGTATGGGAATCATTTTCAGTTTCTGTGGATAGCCATATAAACACGACATTATTTGTATTTGCAAGTGCCATTTATATTAAAGCGTTCCTTTTTTTTTTAATTGAGCCGCTTTTGTTGTATCAAAGGATCTAATTACAATTTTAATTTATTTTCAAATAGACAGACATTTTCCAAATGAAAAGCAAAAATAAAAAATAAAAAATTTACAATATTACAGGAGACTGCAGCAGCTAAACCAAGCCAAGCCATGCCAAGCCAGCAGATAAAGTTGGAATAGCGCAATAAACCTTACAGAAGATTTGTCGGTTTGTCGGTTTTGAAATGAATATTTTAAATGCAATGCATAAATTGATGTTGTAATGAATATTTAAATTATAGAAATTAGATTTGACTTTCTATAAAAGCAAAGAAAAAAAAAACAAAATGTTGAGAGGAAAATTGAAAATTTTATTTTGATTTTTAACGAAATTAAATATTTACATTTAATTAAGCAAAATACGTAAATAATTGATTTTTCAAACAAACAGGAAATGTATTTAAAATTTAAAAGCAAAAAAATGTTGTTTACTGTGCGGCTAATTGTAGATCGAATAGAGAGCTTATTTCAGTTTGAGTTGTATATATTAAGTTATGCACTTAATATGTAACGTGTATTCAAATAACCAATATTGGCAATACTTTTCGCTAATATTGAGCGAAATCTAAAGTTTTTGGCAAATTTCTCTATTTCGTTTATGCTGTGCCTTACAATTATCGAAACTACGCCATATTTTACAGTTTTTCTAAAGCAAAGTTAAAAAGCGACATCGCGGCTACTATAAATTACTTAATTATTTGAAAATTTTCCGCTATCTGTTTAGATTAATTTAATTTTTTAAATACCGCGTCACATTATTGCCTCATAAAGTTTAATAAAAACTTAAAGACCTCTATTGTAGGCAACGAATGAATGAAGAATAAATGAAGCCTAATTAAATTAATGTTTTTTGATCACGTGTAATATAATTTTATCATTTATTTCACCCTCTTGTCTTATTTTTTTCCCTCATTTCAAATGGATGGCATTTTACCTGTTTCAACAATGGCAGTAACGACAAACAAAAACCTCAAAGTAACAGTATGTGAATTAAAACCTGGTCAAATTTAATCAAAATGCAGGTTGGTTGTTACTTTTTTTTTGTTTTTCTTGTTTTTTCGAAATGTATTCAATTCTAACTGCTGCTGTTCGTGTGAGTATGGCTCTTATATAAATTTAAAAAAAAAAGTAATAAAAATTAAAAACGTCCCGCATAATTAAAAACTAAAACTGCAGTTTTATACAGCACTTTACGTTACATTCTTTGTTTTCTTCCAGTCAAATAAAAGAAAACGTATTCAAAGCATTTTTTAAGGTTTTTTTTTTTCTGTTTTTGTTTTAGAAACTCATTAACGCTCAGATGAATTCATTTAGCCATTGTTTGGCGGCGTTTACTAATCCTGCGCGATGTCTACAGTGTGTGCTGATGAGTTTGTTGTTTTAATTAATTAATTTTTTACGCTCCGAGAATTTAATTCGAAACGCCTTAAACTACCAGCCCCCTCTTTCCCAATGATTTCACAAAAATGTCAAAGAGAAATACAAAAAAAATACCTTAATTGAAAATAAAAACGAAAAATTAAAAAAAAACTGTCTTATAATATTTCAAGCACTTTAAGGAGAATGCAAAGAAATGACCGGGAATTTTGTAGTTCGGTCACATGTTTCTTTAATCGAAAAAAAAGAAGCGAAATGAAATCAAATTTTCATACCCAATTCTTTACCACAAAACCTAGCTTAGGTATACATACATACAACATAATACACTACGTACTCCTTATGACTTAAGGTATTTAATTTTTAATGTTTTGTGTCAAAATTATTTTCAAAACAAAAAATCGACTAGTCAATTGGTTAAATACAGTGGGAAAGCAAAACTAACCAACAGACATGGCTCATTCTCAATTAGACCTGTCTGTTATCAATTTAGTATCGTAATATATCATTTGTCAACCTTTTCTCTTCAACTACTACAAGATAATGCTTCAAATTGCATTCCTACGTTATTTACAAAGAAAAAAATTCGATCAACACTAGTGTTTCTGACACAAATAAATCATTAAAGTGTCTAAATAAAATTAATTTATGGTTAAATTTGAAGGTTGAGTAATTACAGACTTTTAATGAACATCAACTTCAGAAAACAGCAACTTTTAAGCAGAATTTCCAATGTGAATACATATATTAACAGAATTTTATTTAAAATTCCAAAAACTCACAATAAAAGAGAACTAAAAAGAACTAAAAAATATGAATGTATGTATTTATAATAAAAATTAATATTAAACAGTCCAGCAAATTTCTGTGCTAAATTTAAAAAGGAAAAAACACACAATTTCAATTTATTTGTATTAAAATTATTAATTAGAGCATTATAAAGCTCCGTATAATAAAAGCGTAATATTTTCGTTGAATAATTAAATGGTTATGCATGTAAAATTCTAATAAATTATAATGAATTCAAGGCTAATCACATGCCATTCTTTTGAATTTCTTTAATGAGATTCAAATGTACATCATTCGAGGGAAGGGAGCTTTTCGTGTCAAATGAATCGCGGCCGTTGTGTTTAACTTTGATGTCTTCAATATTTGACAGCTACAAAAGTACACATATTTTTTGTGTGTTACTACTATGTGGATGTGTTTGCATATTCATACGTAAATTAAAAGTAAAAGAGATCTGAATCTAGCGAAGCATATATCCCCCACACTACTGTTAAATGTTCACTAACTGTGCATAACAAAAGTTATCCTATAGGTTCTCTAATATTATTTTAAAATGTCAATTTACTGACGAAAAATATGTTGAAGTCTATCCACAGTGTTAGCAAATTTTCGTTTTGTACTGTTTTTAACAATATTATGCCACCCATGTTTTTGAATGCTGGTGTGTGTATTCATTCTCAAGTAATCTGCTTATAAATGTTACTTTTGTTGGCCGAAAAGTTTAGTTAAAACTAACTAAAAAATATAAATAAAAGTGGGATTAAACATAAGCTCAAGCTGAATCATTTCGCACTTTGTATTTTATTGTTTTTTTATTTTGTCGTTCATTTCCTTCTATTTTGGCCACAATCGGAATTACAGCACTATTAGACAAATTCTCACATACATATTCCAGCAGCAGTCATATGAGCCTATAACAATGTTGCCGGTTGTGTTGCATGTGAATATGTTGTCACTAGTGGGTGACATTGATGTTGCTACGAAATTTATGCTTTGCTTATGCCTATATTTTGGGGGCATGAAATTTTTCTTTCATTCAATAATTCACCAAAGTTGTCAGTTTGATTAAAGCAACAATTCGTAATTTTTGACGCATGAACAACAAAAAACATACTTAAAAATAGTAATAAACAGAGAGGGAGATCCAAACTCCAGCAGTAAATGGCAAATGGCTGCTGGCAGTTGGCAATAATCATTACCAGAAAGTAAACTCAAACGTACAATATAAACTGTCATAGTATTTTGGTCCTTTTGCAAATATTATATATGGATTTAGACAATCCAACTTTCCTATGTTTGCTAACCATTGTAACGACGACAACAAATCATTTCCCATCAAGCTGTCAGCCCGACAGACATATAAACACACACATACGGGAGATTTTATGTACTTAAATAAACACTTTGAATGGTTGATTATTAAAGTTTAACGCAAATATTTCATAGACACCAAAAAAAAAAAAAACTCACTGACTAACTCACCCGCTACCTCGTCCTGCTATTTAAGCGTGATATTCGTAAACGCATTTGGTTTTATTATTTATGATTGTGTTATTGTGCGACATTATGTGTGACACATGGAAGTCTGTAATGGTCGGTAAAATCACAACACCAAACCAAAAATCCAAATATTGTAAACCATTAGCTCACTGGGTCTACTAGACACTCATCATCATGTATTTGGAAACTTTGTTCTTGTCTATGAGCCTAGAGGTGCAAACTCGCAGAGGGCATTTTGCTTGTAATCAATTTAGATTAGAAGGGTCTGCTGTACGACTGCTTCCTTAACATTTTTCAAAATGGAACTTCCCTCATGTGACTAATATGTGACATGATTAAAAAAGCTGCAGTGCTTAACTCAAATGCTATGCCACAGAAAAACTATGAAAGTCCAAAACTTGCAATAAAAATATTCTATTCTATTTGGTGATTTAGTGTGAAGGTTAGATGTATGTATGTACATATGTATGTATGTGTGTATATACATAAATATCGTGTGTATATTTTAACGAACTGGTCACGCATGCATACGTTAAGTAGAACGTGCTTTATGCAAAAGGCCTTCTTTGCCTTTCAATCATAAATTCATGCATTCATACTGGTATGTGTTGTATGAAAAACAAATATTTCTATTTCGAATTGTTATCACAGTCAGTTTCATTCATTATCCTGTGATCTGTTTTTACCATTTTCATAATTCATATATTTTGCTGGTGTTGATGAAGTTTCTACTGTGGGGACATGAATACAAAATGAAATCACAAAATATTAATAAATACCATCATAATGGTTCTATAGGAAGACAATATAAAAAAAATTCTGATATAATAAAGCAAAGGCATAGTTTTTGGGAATATCAAAAGCAATATTATTAATAATAATTCAAATAATCGTTTTCAAAGTATGGCCTTGATAGCTTAAAATATAAAAAGAATTGGCGTTATTTGCATGATGTTAACGAAAGTGAATTAAACTTCCGAACTTGTATGATGAGACCAAGACTTCTTCATTTTCATTAATGCAATTTCATCGGGTGAACAGTGTTCCGGTACGTAGAATGTCTCAAATTACCAATCAATTCTGTTTTACTAATTGTTTGCTTTTTTTCTTTCAATTATAATTTTAAATTAAATTTTTAAACAAATTTTATGCTAATTATTCCAATTGAGTATTCAAATAAAACTGACGCTGCCTAAAAGCAAGCCTATCGAAAGGAAGAATACATTGTACATTGTATAAGAGGATTGCACCTTAGGCAACCCACAATAACACAAGACATAAAGGCGTCTAAAAATATTTTCCAGCACGGTTCGTCTACCGAACAGATGTCGCCTTGAATGGAGCGTATTTTTATCTAAATTTCTGTACTTGAAACACACACCGATAATATGGAATTTCATTAGAAAAGTTATTAATTTTTAATGCAAATTAAGCAATAGTGTTGAAACAATCTTATCGAGTAACATGAATTCTTACTCTTGTGACCGCTTGCGCGGAGTCCAACACTAACACCGACACCAACTATCAGAGAACAAAGGTTACTGAAGGGAAAACTTTGAAAACGAGAACAGAAAAATCAATTTATTCGTATCATTAATGTGTGTTTGTGTGTGTGTGTGTATATATAAATTTGTTGTATTGCTTGATAAGGATATTTTGTTATTCTAAATCAACCTTTAACTGTAGGTGGTCTAGGACAGAAAAAAAGAAAAACTGAAGATAAACCCAACTATGTATGTATTTAGGAATGCAGCATAATTTACGTACAAATGTGTATCTTTTTTTTTGTATACAATAACAGCCCGCTTTATTTTCATATTGTATTCAAGTTAACAAAAAAAAAAAAAAGAAAACAAACTTCTATTTAAGAATTAATTAAAAACATGAAACGATAGAAAAGTATTTTGTATTAAAAATGGAATAAAAATTTTATAGTCTAAATTAAATTGACATCACGATTATCAATGAAATGAAAAGAAAATAATGAATTTGGATTTATGGTTCCAACCTACCAAAAGAAACCCCCTAAAAGAAAACAAAAACAAATAAAAAAGGACAATATCATTTTATTTCATTTGTTCTATTACCTCTCCCCCCAACAAAGAAAAAGACGAAAATAAAAATAAATCCAAAAAGAAATTTTAAAATAAATAAATACTTTCTAGACAATACGGAGTCATTGGTATTTTACGATCGTTATTCTTTTTATTCTTTTCATTCCTCTACAACTTGCGAGTATAACCCTAAATTCTGTTTTTTTTTCTTGATTGGGAAACTGAAATGACAACATGCCTTTGACGTGCATTCAAAAATTAAAAAGTTGAAAGCCAATAAAAGTGAACGGAAAGAACACATGCAGAAAAGCAAATCGGTTAGTATGTTCATAGAACAATTCCAAGTTTTATTAATGGCTAAAATTGTAATAATTTTTTAGTGTGTTTAAGCCATACTGACTTAATTACTGTTATTTTAATTAAAAAAAGGGAACCAATTGAGGCAAATATATCTTTAGTAACCGCCTCTGATAATTGCAGCAAACCATCATTTTGTAATTCAGAATCTCTTGCAACACTAAAGGCGTAGATATATAAGTTCTCTTTTTAAACAATTAATTTAAATAATAATTAGTAAACAGCGATTAACAATATTGAATATTCGTTTGCTTGCCGTCTGCTGAAAATTAAACAGGCTTTAGCAGCAATTGTTGTATTCCACTCTGCTCATTATCAGTTGTGCTTGTATTTCACGCTTGGCCGTTATTTGCCAACGACCTATTAAACGACCCAAACAAACTATGGACTTTAACGAAAATGTTAACATAAATTCAATAATTTTTGACATTTTATTGTATTTTTATATTCCGTGTGACATCATTAAATGCTTTTATTGTTTTTCATTTGTTGTCTGTTCGTTGCTTTTTGGTCAAAACAAAACGTTTCGCCACAACCTACAATTCTACACAATATGAATAGCATTGGCTTTTAAGCCGTCAACGAACCCAAACTGACTATAGCATGGCTTTCCAGGTATAACGCATCACTGCCTGAGAATTTACAATAAAAATGTTACACATTGGAAAAGAACAGAAATACAAGAGCGTTGTTTAATGTCTGCGGCATAGGAAAGAAAACCCGTGAATAAGTATCAAACTACCTACTCAAAATCAAAGGTTTGTCATCGTTACAATAGGTTGAGAGCCCAGGTTGGCAATGCCTGTTAAGCGGCACAAATACACTTGTTTTTATGGCCATGAAATTAAATAACAGAAACAGTCACAGTAACAATAACAGAACAACAGAAACAACAACAATATTGAACGTATTACAACAAAGTCAAGAATAAAACATTTAATAGCGGAAAAACCTCTTTCTTTACATTTTCAGAAGGGTTAAAAGGTCAAATGATTACCATAAAACCTATAAAAATAAATTAAAATTCTTCAGGAAACCCATAAAAACATCTGTAGATTATAATTAAAAATATTTCGTTTTTTGTTTCAGCCTTTTTCAGAACGTAATCATTTTTTTCTTTTTCTTCTTTGCTTTCCTTATGACACTTTTTAACACTTGGCAACTCTACTCGAAAGAGTGTTTGAGTGCAAATTTACCTGTTATTGCAAATTGTTAATATCAGAAATAACGATCAATTAATAAAAGACCACAAATTAATTGAAGATCAATAAAATTCGATTCACCATAATGATTTTATAGGCTCATAAACCGAAAGAGTATTGTCTCCAAACAATTTGACATACAGTAGTAATTAAGTTTAAGCATAAAATGTATTAGAAAGGAAAATGGAAAAAAGGTGGCTTTTAAGCGGAAAAAAACACGGATTGTCTTTTGTCTCACAAGCAACTCTTATTGCAGAAAATTCAGTAAATTTTAAACAATATTTTTCATTAACAGGCATTACACAACCAATGGTAATATTTCCAATTTTTTTTTCTGTAATACAGTATATTTATATTGGAAATCCATTTAAAATCCAATAAACCATAATATGGTATTCGAAGCACTTACTCAGCAGCTTTTAAATGTTTTTTTTTTTTTGGTGATTTTTTGTTTTTATTTTTATTAATGTTCTCTCATTTTTTCAAGGGATTTCTTTCAATATTTGGTTTTTTGGCAATTTATTTATGGAGTTATTCGGTTTATTACTCAATGAATTATTATGTGTGTGTGTGTGTGTATTTATTATGACTTACTTGCGATAGAACCTCATAAAATAAAAATTATTTAATTTGTTTAAGTAAATAAATGGATTTAATGGACAAACTCTTAACACAAGATGTTAATAATTTCTGGTTCGATGCTGAAAGCATACAAAAGGGAACAGAAACGAAAAAGAATAAAAAACAAAAATATTAAAATAATTGTACTTTCAACATTATTAAGAATTTGAACAACTTCCGATAAATAATTGAATTGAGGAAAACAAACAGTCATCGTAACAAATGAGCCTAAAGTTGAACGAAAAATTAAAAGCAGACAAAATAAATTCTATTACGCTGTAATTGTAATGAAATTATGGCTAATTTTTTTTCTAAATACAAAAAGTATTACGTAAATTACAGAAGAACTTCCTCTTGAGTAAAACAAATAAAGAATAGAAATATTTTCAATTAAAATAGAAATAATATGGGGCTAAGAAAAAATAAAGAAATTTATATTTTTTTTTCTAAAGACCAGCTGCTTTTAATTATATTACTTTGCTGGTTGCCGGTGGTAACGATGTTTTATTTCACTGTTTAGATTACCAACAGCGACTGAAGCTACAACAACGACAACATTAAATAATATCACTTTAACCAAATTAAGTTTTGAGCCTATAAAAATTAGACACATGGCTAAATTGTAGACCCAAGAAGACGCCAAGCTTTTTAAAATTGATTAATTGTAAGAGCATGTTTAACACACAAAAAAAAAGCGTCTCATTGTCAACAACAATTGAACAGAACCCGTTCTTCTTCGGGCATTCAAATCTAATTCTGAAAACTTATATTTTTGTCTTTAAGCACCTAGAAACCGTATTTACGCTAGAGATTTTTAAATAAAATAAAATTAATGGCTCAAGGGCCAATTGAATTACTTAAATTGTTATAAAAATGTTGCGAGTTCGGAAACAACGCGTAATCTAAACGTCGTAAGCAACCAAAAATTTATTCGTATTTTTGTCTTCGACCCATATTTTCTTTCAACAAATCTTTTGTAAGCCATTGTTCTTGTATGAATTTTATAGAATGCAAAGAATTAAGACATTAAGACTTTTTAATTGATTTTTACCCTTTTTAATTCTCCTTAGGACAGACATAAAAACAACAGATATTTAATAGTTCTGACTAAAAAAAAATCAAGGAATTTCAAATTATTCCCGCTTCAACTCAAAAAAAAAATCAAGAACCAGGAACCAATGAAATCTTATTTGTTTTTAGGGAAATAAATGGTTTATGGCTTCAATACTAATAAACTGCAGGTTGAGTACAGAAGAAGGAATATGCTACCGATAATTAAGAAAATTCGTTCCATGAGATAATTCATTATTGCATTTGGCAATTATTGTTTCTTTAAACTATTGAAAACACATTATTTCAAAAAACTGAAGAACTAAAAGTTATAAGGAAAATGTATTCATTACAGAAGTTGGTTTAAACTTAATTATTTATTTTCTAAATTCATATGTAATAACACAGAGTGAAAAGTGATAACTAAGTCATCATTAAGTCATTAATATACAACGTTCGCCCTGGTTTAATCTCAGCAATACACCCTCTTTAAATTCATATTACGCTTGGATATATTATTCTTAATTATATTTAGTTTCAATAAAATATTAAAAGCTCTTAAGGATATTTATTTCATTTTAATTTTGCGAATATAAATTTAAAAATAATTCCCCAACAAATATAGAAATAAAATTATATTGAAATAATCTTCATGAATTGAAAATTTATGGGCCTTGAATTTAGTTGTGAAGCAAAAAAATCATCTATTTAAACTCGCACATACATAATAAATGAAAGCCAAAATAATCAATTTACTACCAACTTACCCAAGCTTACAGACAATTCCGACACACAAACACTTACAAACCTGACTTTCATATAAAAATATTTTCAGAATATTTCTTTTTTCAATCGCCCCGTAAAATCTCCCTTTTATAGACCATGTTTATAGCTACACTTTGGGGACATTCTACAATAAAACGTCTTCTATTATATTTTTCTAAAACTCTTACAAACATACCATCACTTCAAATGGAAAATATTGTAACAGAGAGCTTTAAGAGACAAACAAACGTTTAAATATCACACAAGAATAATATTTAAAGAAAGATAACATTCTCAATTAAAGTGTTTATAAGCTATAACGTACATACAAAAGCAATGGATTAGTTAAGACCTCCACCAATGCCATCACTTATTTAATATTGAACATACAATACAAAACATACAATACTTCAATGAAAACTTGTTACATTACAAGTCGAAAGTATGAAAAAGCGATTAGACGCCATGCAAACATTTACCCTGAGATAGGTTTAGAATACGTTAGATGTTATCATTATTCGAATTAAGTGGACACTAAATTATTGCATATCAGATTCTTAATCGAATTAAGAGAAAATTAGTCAATTTCATCATGAAATGACTCACGTTAAGGTTTGTATGAACATGAACAAGAACATGAACATTTCCTCAAGCCTTTTTCAGCAATAAAGAAGAAATTTCAGTGGAATCAAATAAACATGTGCTGTGTAAGAATATTTTCGCACTTGCAACACGTTTCAGCAAGAAAAAGAAAAGAGCCAAAACGTCTGCTACTTTTTCAAATCTTTTAACCGCGTACCTTCTGCCCCTGCACCACCCTCTCCCCACCTAAGGTAAGATATTATAAAAGTTCATGTTAAAGAAAAGAAGGAAAAAAAAAGGAGCTTAAGGTTTTGCGCCGGTATGTTAGAGTGTTCCATTTGAAAGCAAAAACAAGAAGAAACAAATCTTTGTAAACGCAATAAAAAAGAAATCGAAATAAATGGCAAAAATAAAGTTAACTCTCTTAAACCAAATCTATGACCATTCAAGCCAACCAATAAGCTATGAAACGTCTAAGTATGTGCAGTAGCAAACGAAATATTGTATCATTCCAGCAAATACCCAGTAGTCGCTGTATGAAATCGTTGCGGCTAGGAGAGGCAGCTATGTATATGTACCCGTAGTAGAGGCAGTAGTTTCAATGGTTTATAGTAATAGAACCCGCAAAAATAAATGGCAATTGAAACCAAGTTCTAGAGATACGTGAGGTGCATCCCAAAAAAAATCTCCTTCACAAAAATACATGGACACGGACACAAACACAAACACAAATAAATGTGAATACAATTTAATAAATAGATTTTTTTCTCTTTTATTGTTAACAAAAACAAAAATTAAAACAAAAAACAAAAAAGATTTTTTTGTTTCCACTATTTTGCAGAATGAAATAAAAAAAAAATAAAAAAAACTGGTGAAAAAGAAGCAAAAACGAATTGAAATTGTATGTACGAGTACAACATTCAACCATAACATGACTTGTAATGGTTTTTTATGGTTTTGCTATTTTAGTGCTTTTTTCTGTATTGTTATTGCTATTGTTGCTATTTTACATTTCAGTTGAATAGTGGTAGTAAAAGTTAGCATTTAATTGATGAATTTTATGAAAATAATATTTAGTTTTCAAAAACTCATAAGCATTGGTTGGCAATAGCACTGGTGGTAGTGATGGTGACGATGATAATTGCGATGTGAATGGTGATGGTGATGGTGATGATGTTCATAGTCTGTATAATAGATAGCAGCAATTGAGTAAAATAATGCTGTTAATATATGTATTATACACGTATAATATATGTATGTATGTACATTGGAATTCATGCATCTATTGTACAAGCCAATCAACTCACCAAATCAACGAACTAACCGACCAACGTTTGAATAGTTCGAAGCTATTCAATGCTAATTGGTATGCAAACAATGGCTTAGAGAGCATGTCCAAATGAAAAATGATATGGATGGTGTCATTACACTTGTCGAAAATTCTAAAGTGATTATTGTTAAATAAGAATGATGGTCAAGTCATCCATACGGATATTTTGTAGCAATAAAATGTAAATATTCTCTCTTTTAAAATAAATTTCCTATGAAATCACTCGATCGACTAAAAAAAACAAATTTTCATGATGGCAATTTCAAGGCAAATACAATTCTGTTTTAGTAAGGAAAAAGTAAAAAAGAAAAAATCAGTAGATAAACGAAAATAATTGTTCAAAAATTTAATTTAATTACTAGACGTTATATTTGTATATGTATAAACAAAAGATGCAGTTCCGTTAAACGGATATTCTTAATGTTTGAAATAAAAATTTCCGGTAATTACAAAGAAATATAAAAAATCAATATGAATAGTAATAATTGCCTAATAAAAATAGTAATAATCGAAGAATTCCCTTTTTTTCCCACGACAACCAAATAAAGAATTGAGTATATTGTAAAGCTCAAGCAAACAATAGTAAATAGTATATATGTATGTAAATATTAATGATTCAATTAATAAAATTTTTTTAGTTGTTTGTATTTAAATAAAAATAAAATACACAAATCCATTATAATTTATTGGCACCTCTAATGGCTGTGAGACTCAAACATTAATTCAAATTGAAGAACTTCCATATGAACACTAAACATACACACCATGCATACATACAAATCAGTCAAATTCAAACTACGTTACATCATCTTCTTCTTATTTTAAATCTCAGCGATTAAAACATGTCATCACACACAAATATACTGTATTTAGTATATAGAAATTATAGAGAGCGAGAGAGAGCGAGAGGGAGAGAGAGAGAGGAATAAAGTTTATAACAACAAGATTTTACATTTAAGCAAAGAAATTCGTGCAATATAAGGGAAATAAAATCAATGGTTGGCAATAAAATTTAACGAACCCTCAACTAATAATAGCGTTTGTTATTGCATTTGTTGCTATAATCAAGAGTGGCAACACGTTCCTTATTGTGGGAGTTGTTGGGTGTGCAAAAAGAAAACGTGAAATTGTAATACCATTTAAAAGAGAATTTCGATTTTTCTTATTGGCATATAATAAAGTGTAGAGAAGAAGTGTGGCAATAAAAAATTACTGCACGCTACTCTTTAAATTTTTTCTTTCGTTCTTGCACCACACTTCCTTCCTGTATAGGCAAAATATATGTATTTGTGGTCTATGGAAATCAAAAATTGGAAATTGGCTGGGAAACTTGAAACATGAAAGTAACAAGTGAAATTTATAGAAAAATAACAGGCGTTAAGTTAAACAGGATCACTAAAACGTCAGACAGTTTTTACATTTATTTACCAATTTCACTGCAAGCATTGTAAATGAGTGTATAAACGTACAAATATTGAAAACAGTCAGAAAAATTAAAAGAAGAAATAAAGTAAAGTAAAGCAAAGCAGCAGTAGTAAGCAGTTAAAATTACAATTTTGTAAATGGCCATTTATTAGGGCCATTAACTTTTGCCATAAAATTGTTTAAATTGTATAAAACTACTTGAAGATTCTATGATTTCCAAGAAATCGTTACTTTAGCCAATGTTCTCATAATTTTTCGTTACGTTACTTTATTTTAATGGCAACATTCACACACCCTGATCGAACGTTTTTTTTTTAACATTCGTATGTAAGTTAACAAAAAAAAAAACAAGGCATATCTCTCACTCATACTCGCACTCGCATTGGGAAAGACCTTTATTACCTGAGTTATTTTATTGAATTTTCTTACAATTTATTTTAGGTGTCTTCCATGTACATACGTTTGGTATTCATTTTATTTAGGTTTCCCAATAAATTAAACGTGATTTACTTCTCTATGAAAAAAAGAACGTAGTAATGGAATACAGGCTTATATTTTGGAAAATTTGGTATCGGTTGCGTTTTACATGATATAGGAAGCTTTTGTTGAAGATAACAAATTTGATCTTGTAGATAAACTAAATCCTACACAGAAGGTTAATGCTAAATTTAATTATATCTGTTAAAAATGGAGAATTTTTCAGACAATGTCTTAAATATAGTCACTAACATTCAAACTATTGTTAAGAAGTTTAATAACTCAAGAAGTTAAGATAAAATTTTCCTTTTTTTTTGAATTCTATCAAAAGATTATTGTTTTGTCAATGTGCGCCAATGGCATGTCATGATATCCAACAAACTTGTACGTTATCGGAATACTAATTAATTCAAATTCATATATAGATGGGCGTATACAAAACACTGGCGTTTAACAAGCAAAGTGAGAATTTGAAAGAGCCTTATTTACGTAATTTTATTAAATTTATTAATTGTGCACTTACCATACAGCACCATGGACAGATGTTCAGAAAACAAAGTGAAGATTCGTATGTGATGTGAGTGTTTCTCTACAACAAATGCCTAAAAATAAACAAAAATAAAAAACCAAATTTTATTAATTTTGTTATTCAACAAGAGAATTAAGACGATAATAACTTCTTAGGTAAGATAATAGGTTAATATGTAGGGTATCTTATGGTCGTTTTTAAGTATTTTTTTGTATGTACACGACACGATGTTTTACGCTAATGACCTTCGCGTTAACACAATACTACACGTTAAATGTTAAGGTTTTCTTTAATATTCAATTAGACAATTAGAATTTCCATATTCATATAAAAGAAAATTTGTTCATAAATAACCAAAACGCAGCCATAATAATTGAACCACATCGTTAATTGTGTTGGTTGGTATCAATTACAATTTGAATATTTTAGCCATTGTTTTGTTTAAAGTTTTCACAGTCAATCGATACTTTAATAGGCATTTTATGATAATTATTGGTTTAATCATCGGCCATTAAAGTCAATAAACTTTTAAGAGAAAATGTCAATATAAAAGGGAAATAATTTATTTTCTTTTATTTTATTTTTTATCGACTTGAACTGTGGTTCAAACACCACAGTATGTGTTTAAATATAAAGTTTTTTCCATTTCCAATGAAGAAAGTTGAGTCACACATGCTTTGTTGGGCGTTGTTGCAAATTTCTGAAACTTTTTTTAATAATCCTCACTTACTTTTGCTTATATTTCTATTTCTATTTCCATATTTATCAAGTATTTAAAATGAATATATTTTAAAGAAAAATTTGCTAGCATTAATCGGATTTGATACAAAAATGTTCTAAAACAAAGCAAAATATTGGCAGTCAAAGGGAAAAATAAAAAACTATAAATAATAAACACAGAGTTTTTGCTTTACCAATTTATTTAAATTCTATATGCAGCTGGAATAGTCAGCAACAATTCAATTTCAGTTGTTATTTAACAGTTCCTAGAATGCATACTAAAAACAGAGTTAGAATAAATGGCACACGAAATTTTTATTTATCACAAATGCTGCCGCTTTTGAGTCGAAATCAACCAAAACAGAAAAAATAAATATCCTGGTAACTAAGGCGGTGATAGTTATGGTAACAGCAATGGGTAAAGTTAGATACCAAAATCATATAAAAAGCCTCTTCTCTTTAAAACTTTCTGATTTTTAATGGTTGATGATCAAACGAGTCGAATAGCACATAGTATTTGGTATTTGCCTTTACATTTGCGACTACCGTGCAAGAGTTTTCAAATGTGCATTCACAAAACTCCCCTTCAAAAATTTAAATACACAAAGAAAAATAACCCCCCTGAAAATAAATGCACCACCAAGTGTTCAAGAGCCTTTCAGTTTCAATTTCCGCTTTCTTTTTGTTTTGATTTTAACTCTGTGTATACCTAGTCACTTTCTGTAAAATTGAAACTCTACTATTATTTATCAAAGCTTTTAAATATGAAATAGAAATGAAAAAATGTTTTTTTTGTTCTTGTTTTTAGGCACTGTAACTATTTGGTAATATGGGATCAAGTAATATTCTTATGGAAGTTGTTTCGAAATAGAGAGGAATCTAATTAGAGAATGTTGAAATGCAGCTCCTTATATTTTATCCAGATTTAATATATAAAACTTGAATGTAAAAAGAGGAATTTTTTTTTGTAGTTCCGCTGTATTCGCTTTGGACTGCATGATACGATATAACTTTTAAATAATTTGTAATAACAATAAAAATATTAAATGTTTAATTCTATACGAAATACAAATAAAACATAAAACTCTTCTCAATAGTGGGTAATAAAAAAAAGAATATTAAAAAATGCATTTTCTTTTTTTAAAAATTTCCCAATAAAACTTTTAATGCAAATATGAACAGGACTACCCACGGCGTTATAACGATTAATCCTTAGTTTTTTCTTGGGTTAAGCGTGCCAACAAGAACCATCATCAAAGGCATCTTCTTATATGAAATACGCTATGACAGTAAACAAATTTAATGAAAAATCTTAAAATCCCACCTATTTATGAGAATCTCGCCAGGTATACAAAAATTATGGGTCACCAACGTGTGGAATATTCTTTAAGCCTTGCAACCTATCGTCCAATATGTTTAAAACAATGCCTCATTACAACGATCGCATTTATTTTAATACTTAAACAGCTTCATGTGGATTTATTAGTTTATTTGATTAAAATCAGGCAAGTTACAATACAAATGCAATAAAAAAAAGGAGAAAAATTTTAAATATTTACAATGAATGCTTCTTGTTCGAAAACAAGTTTTTGTTTAAGAATTCGAATAAGAAACTAAAACCATTTATTTTCTTGTTTAAACAATGTTACAAACATGATTTAGAGTCATTTGGCTAAATTAACAAACCATTAAAAATTACCAACAATATCTCTACATACATCCATACATTGATACCAAATATATGTATGTATAATAGAATAGAATAGAATAGACTGCTATCAGAGAATAAACTTAAAATGTATGCCTAAAATTATTTATGGCTATCAGCAGGAAATCAATCACTTTAACGATGTTTTTTTCCTTTTGTTTCTCTTTTCATTAAAATAAATATAAAATGGTAATAAAAGTAGAAAGAAAAAACAATAATAATGAATAAAAAACGTCATATGTGTGTGCGGTAGATTTAGAAACATTTTAAATAGTGGAACAAATATTTCATCTCGATTAAAACTAACACTCAATATGTGGAAGTAGTATTGGCATGAATATTTTTATTTGATACACTTTAACTCTATTTACTTTTGAACAACAAGAGCATTGGCCATTAACAGAGAATGTTGGCAAATAGAAATCGCGCACTATTTATCTAAGTTGTGCTGAGACCAACCTAACCGGCAATCCATCTATACCAAGCATTCGGTCATCCATCTGCCTCAAATCTATTTCATTAATCAGCTAAAATTGCTACGGTTTCAAATTAAAATCTTCAAGTTTAAATCAGCCATTTATATGTTATTTTTTTTTTCGATTTAAGTTTTTTTCTTTCATTTTCAACTCACACGAGAGCGCCAGCATCATCTAACACCTTGTTATAAAGTTGGTTGTTGTTGTGCGAATAAAGTTTAAATTTTTTCATTTTAAAGTCTTTTATGGATTTTAAAGATCCGTTCTTTGTGATAAAAAATCTATCAGACACTCAATAGAAATCATTAATTAATTAATGATGTCTTAACAACACTCACAGTCACATACATACATATAATCATCAGACAGACAGACGCACAATTATTTCGATTCGCTATTCTTCAGGCTTATACTGCTAACAGGGTTGCCATGTAGAATTTGAAATTTTTTTATAAAAAAGTATTACAAATCAAGATAATTTGACGATTGATCGTATGAATTTTAAATCAAATCTCTTTTACACTTTTTATTCATTATTATTAAGACCCTTGGCCACCCTGGCAACATACATACATAAGTCTACGTTTTTCTTTTTTCCTTATCTTGTTCGTATGGATGTGTGTATGTACATAGTAAATTAAATGAAAACGATGAAAGATACAAAATGTGCAACTTTTTAATGATAAATTCATACTTTGTAATGAATGTGCGGGAAAAAGTTATTATTTCTCGTTTTCTATTTTAAAATGCAAAAATATCAAGACATTTCAGACACTTTGTCTAAAGTAGTTAACATTTGAACATTTAATCCGATAAAAACGCTGAAGATGTTTAAATACTCACTTATGTATGTATATATGTACATACATATGTATATTGTATATGAGTTACTATCCAATTCTATTAAAAACAAGTTCAATGATAATGCAGTCGAACAAGATATTATAACGCATAGGAAACAACAGACAGAAATTCTTTAAAGTTGAATACTTTATGAACTCTAATACATACATATTTATGGGTAATATAAATATGGTTTTGTGTAATGTTCAAAAAAATCTACCATTATATAGAATAATTAAAGTAAAACACTCATAATAAATATGTATTGAAATAACTTAAAATGATCACACATTGAATTGTTCGAAATCTTTTCAGTATTAAAAAATAACTCCTACTAGCTCTCTGTCGCTTCCTGTAAACCTTCTCATATCAATGCATACATAAATGTTATGATATTTTATTAGAAATTGTATTTTTTTTTTGTATGTTTAGAATTTTTTTTTTTCAAAATCCTATGCATTTGAAAGAAATACAATTTGTAAAAATAATGTTGAGGTTTGTATTTTAATCTGAGATGTATTTTAATGTAAATCAAATCTTTTCATCACAGATTGCTTTAGACATCAGGAAAATTGTATTTGTATCACAGCTTTAAGGCACGCAAAAAGTTACTGCTCGAAATACAGCACGCACACCGGGTGGCCACTATCTATTGCGGCAGTGAACACTTAAGGCAACAACAAAATCAACGGGGGGAACCTGATGGTTAAGTTATGCAGTCGCATTGCAAAGACAACCAATAAAAACTGAAGTAACGTTGCACCAAATAGATGAAAAGAATTTTATTATGGCAGCGGGAAAAAACGAAACAATCTCAAGAAGTCTATGCCACTACTACCACACCACCACTACCACTGGCAACTGTAGTTGCACAGCATGTCGACGCTATAATTTGCACCAACGATATCACTTGAAAATTTATTGCCCACACGATGGCAACAGCATAGATATAAAGCGGATTTTTTTTCTGTTTGTTTTTGTTACTGTTTTTGTTTTATTCCTTTTCTTTTTTTATTTTGGGGTAGAAATGAGCATATTAGAGAAACAACAAGCAACAGCAATACCACCAGCAAAAGCTTGTTGAATTAAATTCGAGACATCAAAAAAGAAAATGAGAAAAATGGAAAACGCTAAAGGAATTCCTCATTCTTGATGCCAAGACGAGAGTCGAAGAGCAAGTATCTAAAGAACGCACTTGTGAATACCCAGGCAGGCACCTGCATCATAAAATATTGTACACTCACAAACATACGCACACACGCATACCCACAGCTACCTTTGCTGTAATGGTGTGAGCACAACTAGTCCATCTTAGCCTCATCCTCATCATGATTGTCACCCAGTTTGTGCGGTAACTTTATTCATTGTCAACAACAGTTGTAAATATTGGTTGCAGCAGCATAAGATTTAAACCATCTTTTAGTGTGTTTTTCTTCTCATTCGTTCTCTCTGTCGCGCTCTCAATATTACTTATATGTTTATTTATTTATTTTTTTTTTGCTTTTGTTTATTTCAGTTTTGCCCCATTGCTGTTGTTGTGTATTCCAGTTAAAATCTCACACTTGCTTAAGATTTATTGAAGTATTTTGTAGTTTTTTAATTCCTTTTTAGACTGCAATAAAATTCATTTCATTTACGTCTGCAAATACTTGTACGCTTAACACTCGACTCGGCACTGCGTACACACCGCAACAATTCGGCGCAGCCACAGTGACGGCGCAGGCTGTGGCTGTTATGCAAGGCAGACAGAGAGAGAGAGAGAGAGAGAGAGAGAGAGAGAGAGAGAGAGAGAGAGAGAGAGAGAGAGAGAGAGAAACAATGAAAAAGTGGACTGATAAATTTCGGTTGTTTATGGATTCATGCAGGCCGTATAATGATGGTTTGTTGGGATTTTTGCTTCTGCTTCAACCGTTGATGCTGCCCGGTGTACACGGCGGCAACTGCAGTAATTGTCGTTCACACTTTTGTCGCTTATCTTAACTGTTGCTGGAATATTAATTTCTAGCCTGCTGTGTGTGAGTGAGTCAGTATTTCAGTGCATTATTGTTGGCGAGAGGTGGTTGTGTTCGTTCTTCTCAACTTCAATTCATTCATTTCACGTTGAACAGTTTTATGTGTTTTTCTTGTTGTTGTTGTCGTTTTTGTTATTGTTGCTGATATATTTGGCCGTATTATTTTTGTTTTTTGTTTTGCTTTATTTTTTTTTTTCCTTTTTTGTTTTTGCAATGATGATGACGTCGCTTGTTGTTGTTACTGTTGTCGTTGGTGTAAGCAATGTTGACAAATTAATAGATTGCTGTTGACACATGGAACAGATGCAATTGTATTTTGATAATGGCGACAATGACGCTTAAATACATTTTTTTCCTCCAAAAAAAAAAAAAAAGAGGAATGTCTGCCTGCCTTTTTGGCTGGTTCCATAAGTTTATTGTTTTTTTCTCACTTTTTCTTTTGCTTCCTTTTCCTTAATGATTTCTTTTATATTTTTGTTTTGTTCCTTTTAACTCAGCTTTAATGGTGTAAATTATTATCGCTGGAATGGTGCGAAGTATAAAAACTTTAAATACGTTATCACACTCTTCGTTGCTGTTGTTGTTGTTGCTGCTGTTGCTACTGTTACGTTAAGCCCGCTGTAGATGTTTTATTTCATTAATTACAAGACTGTGTATTTCTTTCTCGCTCTGTATTAACGGTAGTGAAATGGAATTCTCACAGTTCACTTAAAAGCCTTTAGAAAAAAATTAATGAAATTGATGAATCGATGAGTCAAGTCAATTGGTGAATGGAGAAGATCCCAATTGAGAAGAAATAATACGTCATAGATTCGAAATAATAGTCCTCCCATTGGTGTGAGTCCATTTTTAGGGGTTTTGAGCCAGTGAAAGGAATTAATTATAATTTTGTAAATAATTTTTAGTCTAATCTAACTGAAAAACTTTTCTTAAGCTATCTCTGTAGCGCATTAATACAGAAATTTCAATAAAAAAGAAAAACTATTTCAGTTCAGAAAGTTCATTAATAGGCAACACGTTAACGTGTATTTTTTGTTTTGTTGTCTTTTGTTGTCTTTTTTAAGTCAACTCGTTGCCACCAAAGATAAGACTATAGAATGAGATTCTTTCAAATGCGTAAAATCATGCCAATAATTTTCGTTTGTTGGTTAAATAAACTTTGAACCGTCACAGATAAATGTTCATTGAGTCTCTGGGTGACACGCATTCCAAACTATACGTATTGTCTACATATTTTACCGGCACTGGCTGATGATATTGCCAACAATAGCACTAAACACGACAGAGGGAAAAGAAAAAACCGTGCCAGAGTGATGTGGTCAAGCGTAAATAAAAAATGTAAGCAAAATACCTGAATGAATGACAGTTTGATGTGATGTTGCTACTTCGTATAGACGCACATCAATACCCAGACGCATTTACACTTTCACATGAAAAGAAGGCACAGAGTGACTTAACACATTAATACCTAATGGGATATTTAACAGACTTTTAACGATAGAGTTGCCAAGCAGCATCATTTTATCTTCATGTTGGATTTTGTATACTAATTAGAATCCCATTTAAGACTTCTGATAGTCAGTATAGAAATGATCGTAGTTTCTAATTAGATTTCCATTCCAACTTTGAGAAATTTGTTCATCTTGATTGCGCTATCTGCATTGAGACTAAGACAGTAAAACCCTTAAGAACAATTAAAAGTTAAATAAAGTAACGAATGCGCTGTATTCGTATTTATTTCGTATTTCGAGAAGTTACAATAACCAGTAGTCAACACTGTTTATTATCGCGCATACGATGGAATACCTTCAATACAAAGTTCAATTTTATACATCGTATTTTTTTTGTTCGATTTTTACGTAGCAATGATTATGGGAGGATGATGATGCTGATGATGGTTATAACCATTGACCATTATTGCCTTCACCTTTCCGTAATAACACATCAATTGCAAAAGCACATGTTAAAACGACATACGGCGACATGTACGACACTTTTAAAAGTGTCATTGTCATCATCATAAGCGGCAGCAATAGCAGCACCAAGCAACAGCAACAATCGTTATATTGGTTGCTGTTGCTGTTGATCTGGTTGTTGTTTTTGTTTTTATTTGAAGGGAACAATCTATCTATCTATGATGAGCCTTAACACCATAACCAGACCCATACCCAGACCAAGCTATGCCACACCGTCGTTCGTTCGCTCATATTGAACGAACCAGCCTTCTTCATGTTCATATAATTTCTGATGATGATGTTGCAGTTGAAGTTGATGATGATGATGGCTACGACGGCTGCGACGACGACAACGGTTAACTAACTAACACTACTTGGATGGTGTCGCCAATATTGGCATCCTTTTGTGGTTTCCAATATATACATATTTTTCTTGTTGATCTTCTTGTTGTTGCTGTCGTTGTTGATGATGATAATAGTGGTGGACTTTTTCTACTTTAATTCTGGCAAAGGCTAAGTTTGTTGTTGGCACCATTTATTACTAACGTGTGCAACTAAGTGAAGGTTCTTTTGTCATTGCATTGCACATAGACTGGCACAACCACTCAAATCGAGTAATTTTTGTCCTGGTATGCAAGTCAATTCCATTTCAGTATTTCTCTTGCTGCTGCCAGCCAAAAGCCATGAAAAACTGACACTACATAAATGTGCATATAAAATGTTGTTGTTGTTGTTGTTGTTATTGTTATTGTCGTTGTTATCATACGTTTCTAGTGTGATTGAGGATATGTGTGTATGTATGTATGTAAGTGAGTTTGCGTTGATTTGTTTGTCATTTTTGTGCTTTTTTGTTCGCTCTTCCTTCCTTTATACAACAATATTTCCCTGTCAGTCTGTTCGTTGTGTGATTTTGATCGATCTTGGTTTACATTTCGTTTCGTTTTTTAATTCGTTTTCTTTTTTCCATTTTTTTTTTTTTGTTTAGAATTTAGTTTAAAGAATTTTCAAAGCCGTCAACGTAATTGTGTCTACATTTTTGCCATAATTTTTGATTGGTATGTGCGTTTAAGCAACAGATAAATACCGTATGTGGTAGTGGTTGGCTGCTGGTAAGAAGGGTTCCATTCTAACGTTCAACTCGAAATAATTCCAAGAAAATTTTTAACGAATTAAAGAACAAATATTTGGTATTGTGGCACTTTGAATAAAAGATTTCATATGAACGCTTTGGAAAAATATTTTTCTTTTTTGAATTTAACAATAAATAATGATTCTTGGTTTTATTAAAAAAAATGAGAAAAAAAACAAGAAAAAAAAACGAAGGTGGGAAATATAATACAAATATTATTACGTTTATTGGCGCTGACTGCTTGTGTTCGTATTAAAAATCCTTCATATTCGGGAGTGCTGCGGAAATGTTTGTTTTTATTGTTGCCAACATTATTTATTAGTGCTCTTGTTAGCTTTGATTGCAGTCTACCATTTGTATGTGAAACTCTTTTGGCTGGTCAAATCCAACCAATTCAAAAATATATACGAATGCGAAACAGACAAAACGGACAGACAATATAGCAAATATGATTTGATTACTTATGAAGTTTTATACAAGTGAGATTGTGTCTTTGGGTCTATCTGTGTTGCTTGGTGTGGTGTCTGTGGCTGTGTCTGTGTCTCAAATTTATTGCAATTTAAATTGGATTTAAAATGAGAAAAAGCAAACGTCGCTTTGCATTGACGTGTTACTGTTTCTTTAAACATTATATTGCGTTTGTTATTTGTGGCAGCTTGTGCTATGATGTTCAACACTTTTAGCCCTTTTTCAATTAAATTCCTAAACCCAACAGGCATATACCAAACTGACTGCCAACCACATTTAACTCATGCTGACACATCCTTGCCAACTCATGCAACCAATAAAAATGTTTGACCAGCCATCCGACCAAACAGCCAACCAACCAACCAACCAACCAGCTAACCGAGGAAATCACTAACAAATCTCAATATTCTAAAATACAATATCCATCTAAAATATATACAAGAACTTCTTCATCATTATTATCTCCATCTTCATCCCTATTATTATCATGTGAAGATATTTACTCTTCTATAATATGTAAACTTTTATAGTCCTTCTTATTCCCACTCGTTTTTCATACATTTTTCGATGCAGAGTTTAGGTAAGAAGGAAACTCCAAGAACACACAAACAAACATTTTTTTAAATTAAATATTGGCGACATTGGTTTTGGTGTTTGTCTGCGTCTTTCTTTGGTCAGTCTGTTGCCATATAAACTCGTCTCTATGTACAACAAGAACCCATGGATGGATGCTTCATTGGTTTATAACTCAGACAAAAGCAATAGCATCAACAACAACAACGACAAGTCAACAATTCCAAGGTGATAAAATATGTTGTGAATTTATTTTTATTTTTGTTTTTTTCCAATTTTACTTCATTTCAGTTCCATTTTAGTTTGTACTTTTTTCATTTAGCATAGGCTTGTGTATTTCTTTTATAAATATGCAACGTTTTATGGTCATTTCTATCCCAACAAACAAATTTATATAATTTTGAAAAAAAAAAAAAAAAATAACAATTTTTGTACAGCCTGCTCGAGAATGCACGTACGTACGTTAAAATACCACATAACAACACTGCACAAGAAAACTAGAGTTTACCTCCGTTTCCTCGACAAGAGGATTAAGTAACCACCCAGGTAACACACTAAGGTGTTACCCTGCATCGTTAGCAACAAAACTGTTAAAGTAAACTAGTGACTAGATCACTAGAACATTCTGGGAGCGACACAGACATAGCAAAGGTCATAAGCTTTTTTAATTTTAAATAATATGGGTGTTATACTTGATTTTACCGCTGAATACCTATGAGGCTCAGCAAATGCGACGCATGTCATAAAACCAATTATTCCATAAAGTACAAATTACCAGGAATTTCTCATTTGAGGAAATTAGATTTTAAGAAATTATTGAAATACAGTCATAACAAAGTTACATAATAATTATATGTATAACAATAATTAAAATTGTTGTATTTTTGTTATATTACAGTTAAAGTTCCATTTTAGTTCCATGTTAGTCAATGAGAAAAACAACAGCAAAAACAATAGGAATTAGAAAATTTGCCTGTGCTGAGAAATATTTGATAGTGAATGATTATTATTGAATTATTTGAAAATAAAATTACAGTAAAATGTTCGCTGGGTTGTATTCATTTATAAGCAACAACTATAAAATGGGCAAAAACAAATTGATGCGTTATTTATCTGCGTATCGATGCCTCAAGGCTACTGTAAGTGCCTCATGTCCACGTTTCTTCGGTGTATGCGTTAGCCATATGACGTTCGCATAGCAAGGTGGGAACGCATACATGCTTATGAGGAGAATCCATACACATTCAATCGTATGGCATAGTTATCCACAACACAACGATACGTTGGTAGTAGGACAAGGCAAGTTGTTCGTATGTAGAAAATGTAGTGACGCCAACCGTCATGTTGTTAGCGTGTTGGCATCTTGAAGTATTTGCCACTGAACAGCCAAAACAACCAACCAAGCAATACTTGTATAAGGCAATACAACGAAACGAACCAAAACGAACTAAGGAGCGCGTATGAAATGCAAACGTTTATACATACGTCCAGCGTGTGAAGTCCTGACCAAAATTAAAAAAATAACCATAGGCTGGGTATTGTTATACATATTATAACTTGTTATATGAAAATGTTGATTAAAATATAATTGAAAATTGAAAATATTTCTCTCTCTCCTTCTACTTTAGCTTCCTTACAAGCATTTTCATGCTTCCATGAGGCATTTATTTGGAAGACAGAACTAGAAGAACGAAATAACGAATGAAATGATGGTGACATTTTCATTAAAATGTCAACGCAATGGAAACTGTTAAAACAAAAATCAATAAAAAAAAAACAAACGATGATAAATAAAACCTCACATAAAATATAACTGAAAATAAATGATCGAAAATAAAACATTTAAAAGTCTTTTGTGTGTTATTAAGTGTCATTTAAACAATTAGAAAACTGTAAAATTTTATGATTTCCCTCTTCAGTTATACTTAATATAAACGATAGAGATACTTTCTGTTAAAATTTAGTTTCAAGTATTAAAAGCCGTAAAATTTCTTTACAACCACACACTATTAACGTGCACACTCTTATTTCTAATCTGATTGGGACTTGTACCTATAAAACGAAACGTTAAACAAACAAATAAAAGGCATTTAAAATCGGCATAATTATTATGCAAGTCATTATACTTTCTGAAATAAAATAGACTTATCAGTGTTAAAAGAAAAACCTCCTTCCAAGTACATACAAGGAATCGAATTAATATTACTTATAAAAACTTACGCCTACTCTCTCACTTACACCTTCATATGCATGTATGTATGTATGCCGGTATGTAGATGGATATCACAACAATATAAACATATTAACAGTAAACAATTAGAACACAGTCTTTTCAAATTAAACTGAAACTAGTCTAAAATAAATTGAATTACCGGCTTTAAACATGATTTGATTTCATAATGTGTCTTCAGTTTAAACTAAACAATCAGCCATTTAGCCGCGACAATCAAAGCGAGCGAGTAAGTGAGTAAATATTTATTCGTAGACTTTTCAGCGTCAGTCACGTCATTACATACACATCTAATACAACTACAGACAGCCACATTAGCCACTACATGCGGTATATGGAATATGTTTGCATGTTAAGAAATTAACACATTTGGTAGAGGAATAAAAAGAAAAAAACCCAGTATAAATTCTACTACGATAAACACAATAATTCTTACGGCAACAACAGCAACAGCAAGCACTAAAGATCAAATACACGAAAGCCGCCATCAGGGTCACTTTTTAATAATATTCACGTTTTTGTGTTAAAAATCGAGCAAAGACTACAACAATTGCTTCATAAAAGCAAAGTAACTACTACCAAACGTGCAGCACTTAAAGAAACAAATCAAAGCAGTAAAAATAAATTTAAACTAAAGCCATGAATATTTACATACATACTTATTATAAGATACAAAATGCTTCTTTCTATATACACAAAATACACTTAAAGAAATTCATATTAAATTGTGGTGAGTAAATAAATTGTTAGTTAAGTGTGCTGAAATTTTACTATGCACAATACTCAATAATAAAACACGGAGTAAAAATCTGTAGAAAACTTGAAAAGCAAAAAAACATAACGAAACGCTTGAGAGGCAACCAGCTATGTATACGTAAACGGGACCGTCAGATATAGAATTTTATGTTAGAAAGGAAGAAATGCTGTCAAATTTACCACAGATAGACAGATGTACATGCCTGATGTCGCTTTCTATTGTTCGAATGCAGATAAAGTTAAGCATCCTTAATTAGAATGTTAAAAAAACTTTGTACTGAATGGATGAACGCGAATGCAGATAAATTCATCTTACTACATAACCAATCACTTGCAAGACAACTCTCACTATATTAAGCAGATTGCTCAACAAATGTATGCGAATAAGATCAGAGATATCATGCGATAGTCATAAATATCAGAGTTTTGCGACAGAGTTGGATTGGTTCTAACAAAAAAAACTTTCAATTGTATCAGCAGATGAAAGAGAAATGTCTCATCGAAGATTGCTAAGATAGCAAACGCAACGGATCTTATCAGCTAATTCCGTATAAACTGTAGGTAAGCGACTCATCTGAGTATCTAAAATTCAAATTTGCTTTCAAAAATAAAAGCTTGCCCTAATGCATTACTATCAAAGATATTTTTTAACTGTAGAATATTTTGAGTGTATCTCGTTAGTAAATATTGTATTTTTATTTGATGTGTTGTTGAAGAAATGCTCTTCATTTGTGCAGTGGAACGAAAGGATTATAAAAAAAACATTAAAAAATAAAATATATTAAAAAGAGTAAAAAATGACGAGTTAATCGCGGTAAATTACTTGGCAAGTACGTGATTGTATATCATTACTAGTAGTTTTTTTTTTTTATTTGATTATCAACTCCACTCCATATCAAAACATTTCGATTCAACAGCGATTCAACCAAATCATTTTGCATTGAACTGAGTAGCGTCTAAGAGGTAAACAACCATCGATCGCTACAATTTTATTGTACACATTTTCATCATCGTCTTTATTATTGTATTTTATATTTAATTTTTTTTTTGTTTTCTTTTTGAAATTGTAAGATTGTCAATGTACTGAAATTGTGAAAAGGAAGTTGAAGGAATTTGTTTATTTTTTTTTAATGTCAAACTAACTACAAAATTATATAATCAGACGAAACGTGTAGTTGCTATAAGGTTTAAGAAGTATTTCGTGAGTATAACTACAGAACTTTATACTTGTGTTTGTTACTACGAAATCAACCAAAAACTTCATCTACCTACAAACAAACAATTTTAAGGGCAGTAGTAATGAATGGAAAGCACTAAAAATTCTTATGACATATCACAATAGTTTCCCGAAATGATCAAATTTCAATGCAAAGCAAACAAAAAAAAAACAATAAAAGGTAACAATTATTGCCACCCACAATTGCTGCAACAATGTTGTTGACTTCTCGAAAGAGATGCATTTGTTACATGATTCTCTAATGCAATGCAATTGTGCGTAACAATTAAGTCGTGCTTATGGCCTATATTTTGCTTTCCACAGGACAGAAGAAAGACACAATCTGAATAATTTTCATGTATAGGTAGGTATGGTTGCTTGCATTTATTGTTGTTCTGGATTCAGTTGATTAAACATCACGATCAATTTGGTTTTTTAGGAACTTTAAACGATTTTTATTTCGTTATTGTTTTTTTTTTTCTTATATTTTTTTATAAGGCTTTTGTAGGGGGCTGAAAATATGGTTGTTTTATAACAAAAAAAAATTCTTTAGCATTTTGCTTTGACAAGTGGGAGCCTTTATAGTGGTTAATCACGATTCCAAGTTTAAGGCATATTTGGGCAACATTTGGCGAAAAACGGTTTCATTGTTCTCTGAGGCCAATAAAAACAATCATCATCATCATCGTCGTCGTTCTCATCAGAAATATAGTAATGCTAACAACACTATAAACAGAAACAGAAAACCAACGGCGGCTCTTGTGGTCGAACTGTTTAAATACACAGAAAACTAAACTGAAAACTGTTTTTTTGTAAATTTTTATTTTTTTTTTTGTTTTGGTTGGACATTTTACTTCTTTTTTTTTTTGTCCAATTCTGTAAAGCTTTTTGGTTTGTTTTCGTTTGGTATTATTTTTTTTGTTGTTTCTTTTTTGGCTGATTGTGATTGTTGTTATTGTACATGGTTGACTTCAAAAAGTTGTTGGATGTTGAATAAAATTATTGCAAACACGTCGCGTTGATTTATTGTTAAATCGCGCATGAGTAATGGTGCAAAACTTAAGTATGTTTGCCCCCTTGTTGTTGTAGTTGTTTCTGTTGCCGCCGCCGCCACCACTACTGCTGTTATTGCCGCTAGAAAGGAGCTTAAGACACATTCAAGCTAAACCTCATCACAGTTTCCTCGTTGTTTGTATGACTAACTTGCAGTAACTTCTAGCAAATAATATTCAACTCAAGCTAAGAACTCTAGCAATTGTTCTTTTCAACATACAACACTACACAAAATGTATGTTTCTTTCTTTTCTACATCCATATCAAAAGACCCATAATAAATATTTGTTTTCTGCAGTTCATTTTCGTTGAGTTTCCTTTGGTTCAGCTCGGTTTAGCTCATTCTGCTTAAATCGTTTCGATTTTTCCTCTACTATAGACTTTTCTGATCTTTTTTCTTCTTTTTCTTTTACATTTTGTCGAAATGTTATTTATGCGGGCAATTTTCAAAATGGATTTATTGACTAAGACAATCCCCAACAACAACAACAACAACAACAATAAGAATAATCTATGCAACGAGTATAATACGAACAAACAAGAGCCCTTATAAAACTTCAATAACGTTACCAAACAAATTATTTTCAAATTGTCATAAAGTTTAATTCGAAGACATTTATCATTCCTCAATAAAATGCTGAAGACAAAATAAACACTTCCTTTTGCAAGTTTACAATAAACAATATATATGTATGTATGTATGTATGTATGAATGGGGATAAAATACTGTGGTTTTCAACGGCTGCTTAAAGATAACTTAAGCTCAAGAACTAAAGGAAGTCTATTAGCCAACAGTCTTGTAATATAATGACCATTTAAAACACTGTGTAAATAAGAAAATAAAAAAAGCAATAATTTTCTCTTTTTTCCTCCCCATTCTGCTTCCTTTGATATTTGCATTAGTTTTTTTGCTTTGAAAGGTTGTAGCATTATTTGCTTTCGTAGTTGTAGTTGTAGTGTATTTGTATTTATGTAATTAATGTAACCTTAACAAGTGACAACATGTCTGTTGTTTTTAATTAACCATTAATTATGTTCTAATTATTCACTACCACAGTTAACAAAGCATACAGCTCACAGAGACACAGACAGACAGTAACACACATTCTCAAACCAACTTAATTGTGGCAAATAAAAGGAATCCTTTTACATCTATTGTTGTTCTCTTTGCACACTCTCTCAAACACATACAAATACAATTTTGAAATAAATCTTTAAATACATACAATACATACAAATGTATTAAGCAAGGCGTCTAAAACATAGCGAGTGAATTGGTGAGAAGGTGTAGTACAATTAAGAATATTTTTTTTTCCATTTCAGTAAATGCTAATGAAACAACAATCAGCAACACACATACATACACACTTTTAGAGATGGCTGGAATGAGAGCCACTCTTAACAAAAACACACCTTTACTAAAGCAATTAATAGAAGTTTTTAAGTAACAAAGACAACAGTGAATAAGACAAACAGACGAATTATTTACTGTAGAAATATATTCAAAATATACAATTGCTTAAGTGAGCGTTTTTGTAGAGGTATGTACATATGTATATACGTACACATTTTGAGGAAGTAGAAATTTACAAAGTTCTTCCTTTTCTTTGTAAGAGAAAAAAACAAAAACATACTGCTTTTGCATTTGACTTTGACTTTAAAGGTTTATTTGCATGTTAAATTTGTTTAAAAGTTCTTTTATTTTTTTTTTCGTACTCCCACTTCTTGTATTTGTTTGCATGCAAACTGCATTCGTAATGAGTTTTACGCTTTTTAGGCGGTTATTTTCCTTCGTTTGGTTTATTCAAAGAAGAACTTAAACCTCCAACAATCGTCCTACGCATTGCATCAGCAGAAGCTTTTAGAGTAATCGGGTATTTTAGATTTTATTACTGTAACCTTCTTCTTTTTTTTTTTGCTTTGTTTTGTTCCTCTTTAGAGATTGTCATCTTAAATGAGGAGTTTCGTAAATTTTTTACGTTTTCGTTTTTAAGTCACATTAACCATAATGCGGTTTTGCATCATCGTTTTAATCAACCGTTTATTTAAATGAATTCATAAGAGCAAGATAAACATAAAATTTGAATTATTGGCTGTTCACAAAACTAAAGAAGGGGCCAGGATCTTAAGGAATGAGAAGAAAGAAAAGAAAATAAATAAAATTTATGGCGGTTTATAACAAACAGCAAATATGAATTCATTATTAAACAGTTTTACATACAATAATTGAAATATCTCGTAATAATTGTTTAATTACAATACAAAAATAATTGTTTTACACAAGGAAGATGTTTAAAGCCATAACATAATAATAAAATATTTTGAAATTTCATCAGTGTCATTTGATTTGATCATAATTAGAAAAATGTCATAAATATCGATGAAATGATGAACAATTTAAATTCGAAATATTTTGCTAAATTCGTCTTTCGCTGTATAAAATGTAAGAAAAAGTCGCACGCTGTTGAAAAATATGCAAACTTTAAGGCAAGTATGCTTTATTATCAAAACAGCAGCGTAATTGTGTGCCGTTTTTCGATTTGTTCGACAACTCATTAAAAAACGTCAATAAAATCAATAAAAATAAATAATAAAAAAAAACCGAGTGCACGTTGCCACCGCGCTAGGCATTCATCAAAAAAAATTTATCAACTATTTGAAGAAAGCTGAATAAACAAAGAACTTCAATATCCGGAATAAATATTCCTGAAAAATTCAAGGAAAAGTATTTCAATACTAAAAGGGAATGCATTCGAACCATCTCTGAAGTGAATGATTATGGACGACGAATAGTAGATCAGATGTGTACCTCCTGAAACGGAACCAAAGCAAGGGTTGACATAAAAAAGGAGGAAATATACTGTGTATCTAGAGTAAATGGGATTCTATTTTCTTACCGCATTCAAATAATATTGTTTTTATTTAGCAGAATGTCTGATTTTCTAACAACACCTACTGTATTCCAATTGCTCTTTGAGTTTACAACACCTTATATGTTACAAGAAGACCTTTTCAACAAAAAACAAAAATCTCTTGGAAATATTAAATTATGGATCTCGTTGTTCCAGAAACGTTAAATTTATTAAGATACATATTTTGATAAAGCCTTTGACTATTAATTAGATTGACAGACCGTCCGTCAATGCAAGAGACGGTACCATATAAGGTCTATGAATATCATTGCATGTAGAAAAACTAAAATACCTTCTTGCAATCATTTTCATTTCATTACAAAGATTTCCTTCGAAAAGGGATGCTTTCGTTGTGTTTTTTTTTTTTTGATTATGAATTCACTTCAGCTACAAATAAATATAAAATTTACTTTGACCATACGATCACGTCTTAATATAAATTGGTAAAATCTCTCAGGTGATTAAATTTTTAACATATTTACACAAATACCCTTTACCCTATAGAGAAAATTAACAATAAATTGTTATTATGATGTGATATGAGTGGCACAATGTTATTTTTGCTATTTTCCTCATTGCGTTGTTGCTGTGTTTTGCTGCCAAACAATCAGGTTGTGTCCGTCAACACAACAACATAAAGATGCAATCAAATCTAAAACAGCAACAACAGCAATAATGACTACAAAAAGCACCATATAAACAAAGATAAATATGTATGCATGTATATATGTATGTATGTACATGAAAGGCATACATGCCAAATACACGTACAACCAGACTAAGCATCAATAATAAAAATAATAATGATTGCAATGATGACCATGATGATCATGATGAATGCACTGATGACGACGACGACGATGTTGAAATGTACACTTGCGTATATGTATGTGTGTAAGGGTGTCTTTGCAAGAGCAAAATTTAACTTACTTGCCACCACAAAATGATAAAACAGAGCACGCAAGAACAAAAAGTCAATGTCGCCGCGCATTGATCAAAGTTTTGCTCAAAATAAAGACAACACAACCAACATTCACACAACATACATACGTAGGTACATATTTTGTAAAGCAGACAAAAGGAGTGGTGGTTGATTTGCTGCAACAATAACAAGGAAAAGTCAGCAGCAAATAAATGCGTTGTAGCGATGGAATATGTGTAAGATGTGCAGATCATTATAAAAAGTTTTTTTTTTTCTTTGCCGATGTTACTGCTGATGCTGCCTGCCGCTGCTGTAGCTATCAGTTACTATACTTGACTTGATGGCAATGTTTGTTCAGTATTCCATTGAAATTATTTTGATATACTCTTTCAAGCAGCCAACTAAAAAACTTTCGGGTGTATAGGGTATTGATAAGTTTAACACCGCCCATGAAATTACAACTTTTGGTAAAAAAAAAAAAATGTTGAAATTGAAATTGATTGCAATTATGAAGAAGGTGAGAAGTGTTGGCAGCTTATGGGCCTTAATACCGGTCTGCTTCTGCTGATCACGATCATACTGATGATCATTATCATCTTTTGTCGTGTTCGTTTAAAAAGTGAATGATTAACGCTCGTTTTCCTCGTCTACTTGGAGCGTTGCTGTTATTGGTGGTGTTAAATGGAATTACAGGTGCAAGATATTTTTTCATCTTTCCACACTTTGATTATCTTCTTTGCTGTTTTTTTTTATTATTTTCGAATTCCAAAAAGCAGAAGATCCCTTTTTATCTCCGGGGACATGCTATTATGTTTGTTACATCACCACCATAGCCATCACCATCGTCAATTTCATCATCAACACCAACACCGCCAACACCACCACCACCACCACCACCGCAACCATCACCATTAGCAACCAAATCATATCACTTCTTAACACTTTTCTTGCACAACTGTCTACCAGCAGCCAATGGTAGTGCAGTAGCAAAGCATTTGGATGCATGGCTCAATGGATGAATGAAGTGACTGGATAAGTGAGTGAATTGGTGGTTAACAACGTTATTCTTGAATTTATTTTAAAATCGCTTTTGTAGTCTTTAGATTTATGATGACGTTTTTTGGTTTAAAGCTTCTATTATGTCCATTACAGTGATCGATGATGATCTTCTCTTATTCGCCTGCTAAGACCTGAAAAGTTATTGTTTAAATGAAAATAATGATTTGTCTTCATTTGTCAATTTTATTGTTAAACAGGAATCTGCTTTTGTGATCACTGATCGCATCACACACACACACATACACACACACAGCACATAGCCAATCGATGAGAACATGGAGGTGGTGTGTGAACATCATTTATAAACTCAATTTCATTTTCGTCTAAATGTCGTAAACCTATCAAGAACTCAAGCATGTAAAATGTTAATGACAAAATTACCTTTCGTCATGAAAAGAAATAATAATAAAAAAGGGGTAAAAAATTAATTATTCACATGACCTCTTCATATTTTATTTTCCGTTCTATGCTTTTTGTACGTAAGACAATGAAACGGAAATAAAATCGGGCACATGTTTAGAAACATCGCCGATTAAAACGAATAAAACAAACCACTTGACCCTTTACCTATACCTACGGCTGGTTGGTGTACGTACGTTAATAAATGTAGCCATTTACAAGTGTAAAATGACAGTTTCATTGAACATTAAACCATTTTTTTTCGTATTATTTCTTTCCTAATAGAGAATTTTAATACAAAAAAAAAAAAAATAAAAATTACAACTATTTACAGCTGTCAGCCAAGACAACCCCTTACCGAGTCATACGGATTTTTTTAAAGGGTCTCCTGCCAGTTAGAAAGTTTAAGCAATGATGGTGCTGAAGTTAATTTAATTTTAGGCAATCGATCATTATGTGATGTTTTTAATTTCTTTCCTAGAATAACTTCAAATAAAACACAAAACGTACAAATTATGTAATTTAAAAATTCGTGAAACATTAATTTTGAAGGAAAGGGAAAAACGAAAGAAATGAAATACATATGTACACATACAATAGAAGAAACCAAAAAAAGATCACCCAGGTAGTAGAATGAAATGTAAGAATTAAACAGGTTACATCATGCATGTCATTGATGATATCGAACATCAAAAATTATGGTTATTGTGCATTATCATACATCAGCAATTAAAAACAATTTGATAGAAATTGATCGACCATACATACATACATACGAGTATATAACGATAAAAAAAAATTTTGTGTTGGAGAAATACGAATTTTCTTAACGACAACAACAAGAATTCCTATACACTCTGAAAACTGTTTTGTTTGAAAAGTACTTTACCACTCAGCTATTAATATTTTCAAGTAATTCTTCGAATTTTAAAACCATACTCTTATTGAATAGACGGTAATGAAGCCGATGATGGCGGTGGTTATTGTATTTCTATGAATCATCAAGTGAAAAGTCACCTTGAATACTATGGCGTCCTTAGGAATATGAGAATTCTACAGAAGGCTAATATTTATGTAAATGCATTGCAAAATGTGTTAATTGGAAATTTTTCACTGCCAAAGGACACTGCATGCTAATCGCGCACAGGAGAGCCTCTGTTTAGTTTAGCAGAGCTAATAAAATATGACTACTGTTTACATTTACAGCATTTACAATCTCAACTATTAGCACAGCAATAAAACTTTATGAACAAACACACCGAAGCAGTCTACCGTTTTAAAATATCAAAAAGAACGTCATGTTTTCATTTAAACGAAAGCAACAACTGTATACACTACGACAACCCTATGACGATTAAGGCGGTATTTCTTTAAAATCGTTTGCTGATCGTTTAGAGCCTCAAGCAATTGCGCCTGAATAAGGCGCAAATATTACACACAAGACACAAGAGTACCTCTAATTGCAAAGGTAATAAAACCATAAAATCTTAATTATAGGCGTTCCACAGTGTACAGAAAGAAACATGACAATAAAATGGAAAAAAAACTCTTTTAAAATTAGCAAAGGAAGAAAGCAATCCGTACTAAATAAATAATCAATTTTTTTTAATCCTTTAGCTCTCTACTCTGTCTATTCATTCCGTCTAGTCTGCAAGTAATTCACATATCGTTTACATCTTTCAAGAAGAAACCATCATAAACGTAATCATTTCTATTCTTTTTCATTTCATTTCATTTCACAATTGCCATATTTCTGCTTGTACGTATTACATGTATTGTATGTATGTATGTATGTATATGAAAAACGTGATGAAATGTTACAGACGCTTTTCAAGGCATGAGTGTTGCATCAGATGATCATCACTTAAGTGTGAAAATTTTCATTTGAGCCTTCGTTTTCGATGGATCATTGTTAGTTATTGTTTCAAGGAAAAGCACCATGAAATTTTGTTTAAATTTAGGCTCACGTTTTGATATTAGATTCCAAATTGGAAAATTACACCTTGTCGGTTCAATACCTTTTGATGAGTTCTACAAACAATAGGTACGAACAGCCACAGCTAAAATTTAGAGCAATGAAAACAAAAAGATACAAAACTTGCATTGCCATCAACGTGCATATGTACGTATGTACGTACAAACATAATAATGAACGTATGCCTGGTATTTGCCGTGCAAACGCAACATCAAATATTGAAACTGGAGGTGTTAACCATAAAATTTGAACGAACGAATCAAATGTATCAGAGAAAAAATGAGTTTCATAATTTTTTACCTTTTTCGGCATTTACCCATCAATCAGCAGGTGTATTGTTTTCGTTAATAAGTAGTTTGTGAAAATTGGAAAATTAAACAATAAAAAGAATGAAAAATTGATTAGACGGAACTGGGTTTGATATAAAGTTGGAAAATTTTAATTGAGGAATAATATCTTCAAAACAAATACAAATTAATTGAGTGTTATAAACGATCATAATGGAAGAACTTTTCTATCAACTGGTTTGTTAGAATAATAAAGGGCTGTTGTTTAAATCTGTAGTTTAGTTTTCAGCCTAAGTCCATGGAATTAAACTATTTCAAATGTGTCATCTGTTGCAGAGAAAAGAGCTTCATTTAAAGCTAACGCCAGTAGTTTTAGTTAAACGAGATTTTAATATATTTTTATTACAAAATAATCCCCCATTTTATAGTTTTTTTTTGTTTATTTTTTAAATTTGACTATAACATCTACAGGACATAAAATTTCAATTTGAAATTGGCGCCACAAATTCTGAACCACAAAAAAGTTTTTCTTTTGATTGTTACTGGTTAATATTTAAATACGAATATAATAAAATAAAATATAAAAAAAATTAATAAATTCTTTCTAGGGAAATAATGATTTTCTTTATTCAAATCCGTTAAGAAATAAATGGCTAGAGATTTTTCTTGAAAGAGCTTAAATAAACAATATAAATATATATTTCAAATAAATTGCGGCTTATTATTAAACCACCTTTTTATACTACTTCTAAAGGCGTTAATTGGAAAAGTTTATCATTTTATGGTCCTCATTATTCATTTTATTAATCTACACTTGAGTCAAGTTGTGTAAGGCAATAAGATTTTATTTACAAAAAAAAAAAAGAAAATATGAATGATTTCAATGGAAAATTAATTCATTAAGAACGAATGAGTTTCGTTTAAAAGACATTTTTCTATAAAAATTGTGACATTTTTGTTTTTGTACAATTCGTTCAACGAGTCCATGGTGTTAAGCATATAAGATGAGAATATTTAGACAAATGAATACCGTGCATTTGTAATTATATTGTTTATTCGTTTCGATTAGTTCGTTAAACCATTGGCTGCTATTATCATGTGGCATTCTATAACATCTTCTGTACAAAAATGACGTACGTTGTGGTACTGCTAGAAAGTGAATCCACTAGAGTCGTATTGCAATACAAACTTATGGCATAGAGAAGAAATGTGCATCCCACTGTGAACAAACGCATTTATAATATGTATTGGCGCATTGACACATTCTAATTCATACAGAGTGTGTGTTCATTGACCAAACCAACAACAATAACACACAAAAAAAAAGAAACAGAAAAAGAAAAAAACATGAAAGCTGAGCATTCAAGCAATCACAAAAGAAAAAATAAAAAAATAATAAGAACGAAATGTAATCAAACTTGTAGGTACAATATCAATACAAAATTGAATCGAAAACGAAAGAACAAAGAAAAAAAATACCTGTTATATCCCGCAGTGTAATAAAGAGTATAGCGGCATACAATGATTATAAAACTAACTTTTAATCCTTTCATATACACATGTATGTATGTATGGTTTACATATAGTACATATAAATTTATTCATATATTTTTTTGAATATACCTTTATTTGTTAACTCGTGCTTAATCAGCAGTAGATTGTTTAGATATTAAATATTTCATAGTTAAAAAAGAGCAGAGAAGATTATTAATGTTTCACACAAGACCAATAGAGATTTTTTTCCCTTTTTTGGAAAACAAAAAGAGGAATATAATTTCTTATTATAAAACAACATATGACTGCAGTTCTTTTAAAGCGTATGATTTTCCCACAGAAGAAAACAAAAGACTTAAGCAACAAACCTGACATTAGACAGTCAGTCAGCCATTTTTATATTCATAGCATTATAACTATTCATATAATTATAATAAAACAAACACTTGCACCGTCCACACAGAGAACTAAAAACATTAGAAAAAAGCATACGTTTGGCAACATGCTTTAATTTTTTTTTTCAAAATCTTGCATTATCTGTACGATCAAATGCGTGATACATTCTTTCTTTATATGCTCATCTCTGGATAGGAATTCACTTGCATCCATTTCAGATGTTGACATCTGTTTAAGTAAGATTAAAAAGGAAATGATTTCCCTATTGACAGGTAAAGGTCGTAAAGAACACACACATGTTCGCCTTAATCATAATATTAATTCTGTTTAAAGTATCGTTAAGACAAATTAAAATTAAAAAAGAAGAGAATGAAAAGAAACAAATACTTCAACTAAAAGAATACTATTGTATTTGATTTCCGAGAACTTTTAAAAAGGTATTCAATATATTTCGTTAATTTCAATTTAAAAATCAGTATAAAAATGTTGTTTTAATTTGAAATTTAGCCACATTATAAAAATATGTAGAAGCTAAAATGATTTCTATCAACTATTGGCGTCAATTAAATATTTTTCAAATTATAAAACAGAGAATACAACTACAACTACAACTCAAACAAAAATAGAAATAAAACACCAAAGAAAAGGAAAGGAACGTTTATGTTCTAACATTTAATCGTATCTTAGATTTTGATTTCGTTGTGTTCTTCTATACAACATCATATCGTATGTAGAATTCTTTTTTCTTTTAACACGAACTTAAGAACTCATTAACTTGTAGTTTTTTCCGTTCATGTGATTAACAATCAATAGAACAACAACACCCTAAACCAAAATATCATCTTGTGTTTAATAACAGAGGTGCCCAAATAATATTTATATAATATATGTTTGTATGTATGTATGGATATATAATTGATTGAATTTATTGGCTACTTACAAAATAAAAAAAAATACAAGAATTTAAAGAAATTAAATGTTATCCAACAACCAAAACATATATGAACTTTTACATTTAGTTTGGGAATCGCTGACTGTGAAATTATAAACAGAGTTCGTGTGAAGCGCGTTCATATCGGCCTCGTTATTTTTAAAATTTATTTATTTTTTCTTTCAAATATTTTTACTTCAAAACTCTGTGATCAAGAATACGAACTTAGAAACGAAACAACAGCAACAACAACAACATCAATAATAGTACTATTATTAATACAATAACAACATCCAACAACCTTTCTATTCATTTGGAAGAAAACGTGATGAAATTTCTTCCTATGCCTCAACACACACACATACATGACGACCATGGTTAAAACTTATTATGCCGCCGTTGATGAAAATGATGCTGCATTATGGCAACAAGTAAAATCGATTGTGGCCAAGTGTTACAATACAGGTTGTTAGATAACAAATGTATAACCTTTGAAAATACTATACAAGTAAATGAGTGCGTACAAAAGGCCTTTAAATTCTATTGAATTTTATATTGTTGTTGCTGGTTTCTTTAGTTTTTTTTTTTTTTTTAAATATTTTCGTTGATTTGATTACATTTTGTTAAAAAAAAATATTTTTTCTTCTCTATTTTTTTTCTTTTTTTTTTTAATTTATTATAGTCATTGTAATTTTTTTTTTTTATTTTTTGGAAAAATTAAATCTTTGTATTGATAACACTTGTTTTTATTCTATTTCTTTCAATTCTATCTAAAATATAAAACAAACAAAATACAAAATATAACAACAGCCCATAATTCTTGAGATCTTGAGAAGACAACAAAAATTAAACCAGGTAACAAAGAATTGCAACAAGATTAGATTTATTTTATCGAATAATAAAAACATTTGTTTATAAATAAAACCTCAAATTAAAAAAATACTATAAAACCCACTTGAAACATCACTACAGAAACTCACATAAAATTATCTAAAAAAGGTTTCCTGCTATCTAAACAAAATAGTTGACATATGGTATAATACAATGAAATTGAATTAGAAAAAGGACTCTTTATTGATTATCTAAGAAACCATAAAATATTTTAAATGATGTTTTAAAAATCCTTAAAACAACGTAAAATCAACATCACAGTTACAGGCACACACGGATTTGTTTTCATTAAATTTTCTAGCCTGATCGATTAGTAGTTGTCATTAACTTCCTGTACTATACAAAATCATTTTCGGGAATTTCCAATTTAATTGGATGTTTAAATCAAGTGAAGCAGAGTACTTCTATTAAAGCTTTTACTTCTCCTTTTTTTTTGTGCCAAAAATAAAAATTACTTAAAGTGCTTAACATTTCTTAAGATGTGTGCCAAAAATAGCTCATATTTCATTTACATGGTTAACTTTTTTGTTTTTATACTCTGCTGGAATCTTTAGCCACATTGTGCTCTTGCTCTATGCTGTTAAAGGCATTCACTTGCTTTTTTATCTAGAAATTGTTAATATTAATAAAAAAAATTGAAGAAAAGCAAAACCGAAACCGAAACCGAGAAAAAAAACTACTTTGCAATATTACTTTTTAACTTGGTCGCAATTTATACGACAGCTTGTTAACGAGTTTTCGTATTATATTTACCATTTATTTTTCTTTATTTGTGCCTTGGCTACACTTATTTTTTTTTATGGATAAAATTCACAGATTAAGTGGATTTTTTGTTTGGCACTCATATGAGTCTTTATATGAAAGTCTGCCTTTTGTGGCGGTATAAGTGGTCGATAGATAAATATTGGTTAACGAATGAAGGCGGTAATTCCAATAGCTTAAAGCGGGAGTCAAAGACGAAGTCAATTAACCTATTAATCGTAATTTTAGTTTTATTTTCATTAAATCATACATTCATTTTGGAAAGGCAATAGTAGGAACATATTTTTATTTCCGTCTCTTGTTTTAAGAAAACTTAATAAAAAAAAAAAAAACAAAGCAAATAGCAAGCAGATGAATAAAAAATTGAAATGTTATTTAAAATAGACTTTGTTTTAAAAGATCTTTTGCAAATGGGAGAAGATATTATGCGATTTAAACAATTTAAAAAATATTGTTGACCTTAAGACATAAAAATTAAAAACAGTAAAGTTTTTTATAAATATTTTAAAATGATATTAACATGTAAATGGTTAAATTATTTCCCTATAAAGTAATAAAGTCCATTCGATTTCACTTGTTTTAATTAAAACTTTTCAGTTTCACTTCCTAAAATCTTGCATACTCCAGTGAATTTCGTAAGAAAAGTGAAAAATAGCTCAGATCAATTAATTTTAAGAAATTACTAAAATACAATACGAGCACAGTAAAAAAAAATAAACTGGAGAACGGAATAAAATAAAATAAAATATAATTTATCAAAATGCCTATTTATAAATCAGTGCTGGCTCTCCGGCTGGTGTTGTTGCCTTTCTCTGTTGCGTTATTTAGCACCCTACATTTACCATGAAAAATGATCACGTCGTTTCGCCATAAACGTATACACACTGCTATACTGGCAGACCACAGTAAATGTGTGTGTGTGTGTGTGTGTAGAAATAAGAAATGAATGCAGCTGGGCTCAAAACATCAACGATTAATTATACAATTTGACAGAAGTATGTTGAGGATCCTTAAGACTGGGACTGCTTTTTTAAGCAGTAATGCAAGCGTCTGTCTGCCAGCGAAATTATAATGAAATAAAGCTGAAAACCTTTTTATAATTGAGAGGATCATCACCCATAATAATGATCATAAAACAAGGTACCCATACCCAAATGATTTTGTTTAAAGTCTTAACAAGGGAAACCTAATTTGAGTAGCAAAAGGCAAAACAAAAACAACAATAAAAAAAAATGGTATAATTAATTATACGATTTATTAAGCGTTTCGTTTCCTTCACTATAAACAAATTAATACGTTGAGTTGTACTTTTAAGTAAACATAAGATTTCATATTAAATTGATCTTTAATAGCAATTAAGTAATAAAAAAAGATTTTATTTATTTATTTCTTATTGTTAATAATAAACCAATAATGTATTTAACAAATGCCACATTATCTATTTAAAAGTAATGTGAATTGAATTGGAGAATTGCTTTACAATAATACAATCAATGTCTAAATAGACACAGATAAAGAAGGGCGGCGGACAGAGATACTTGAAGGAAATAAACATACAAAAACAGACAGACAGACAGACAGACACACAGACAGACATGGAGGTAACAAAGATATTTGCTGATTTATGCAAACGCGTACATATGATGGCATGGCAGAGCAGAGGACAGTGATATTTAATAAGTATTTGAATATACAAACATACACACTCACATGCACACTTCTATTTATGCTGATACTCATTTTAGTATTCATATTTAGATGTAGATGATGCTTCTTCTATTAAAGTTTGTATGTTGGCATTCAATCATATTCTATTAATTCATTTATTCATTCATTCAATCATATGTACATACATATGTACATGCATACATTGAAATTTTCATCATATTGTATGTTTCTCTGTGTTTATGCACACTATCCAAATGTATCCGCATACAAATCTACTATATGCCATTTTATAAACAGCTACTGGCATCTAATTAGAAATTATGTATACATATTTCTGTGTGGCTTAGTTTTGAAGAAAGAAGAAAAACGAAATTGTTTCTTCAGCAATATGTATTATTGTTATTAAAAATGTTAAAAAACATCTTTAGTTCTAAATAGTTAACAATCGCTGTAGATATTCGCTTATTAGAAGTATTTCGGTGTGCATGTGTGTGTGTGTGTGTATGTGAATTTATTTAAACTCTTATAAATATTATGCAGGCTCATTTAATATTGATTCGTTGAGAATGTGCATAATGTGTGTATAAGATATGGATGGATGGATGGATGAATGGATTGTTGGCAGACTGTATGACTGATTGAATATAGTAGATATTGATAATGTGATATCAATGTGTATAAAGCATGAATGCGCTTAGTCTCTCCCTGCGTATGAGTGTATCTATTCGTAAGTGATTAATTCATAAGTACTTTATAACACTCAAGTGTTCAGTATACAAAATTGAATTGAAATGGCAATTATGACACAAATCATTTACGTTTCTCTATAAAGACACAAATATGATGCATTGGCAGTTGAATGAATTGCTATGCTATTGTATTGTCAATACACATGTACTATTTCTCTCACTGTCTATATGTATGCTTGTCTAATCATCTAACTGTGTTGCTTACTCTTTAAATATTTGTATTGTACGAAGATGTCGTTTTGTTTTCTTTTTTTCTGAGATGAGTTTAAAGTTTTCTATTGATACCTGTTAAATTATTATACTCTTCTTATAAATGCATTGGCTTTAGGCCATTTTTATAAGGAATCTAAATACCTTTTCAAGCTGTTCGCAAAATTATACTTCAAAGTAAATGTCAAACATTACAAAATAGAATCGAAATAATCGCTTTAAAATTCGAAAGATTCTTTTTCTTCATTTACGTCAAAGTATTTAAAAAATACGTGAGAAAGTATGAAATTTGAAAAAATATAGTCTAAGAGAAAAAACCCTAAATACAGCGTTCAATGTACCAAATCGATTTGTTTGAAAGTATTTCAAATTTTAAAGAAATTCAGAATACGATTTCTAAATAAGTATGTTTGTTATAATATAATATACACACATACATATATAAGTACATCTAATCTTATAAAATTTGTATTCAAGTTCGAATATGAAACCACGTACGAATAAGATATTGACTTTGGCTTTAATTTAAGGACTTTAGCGCAAATTTATTATAATTGTTGTTGTATATGTATAACAACAACAGCAATATCAAGTAACGTGTAAAAAAACCTTAAGCAAACGAATAGATGTATGGATGGATGGACCGTCAAAGTTAAAACAGACAGCAAATTCATCACAAGAAGTACGTTTATCATCAATTTCAAATGATAACAATCCTCTCGTTGCAACTAACTACTACTACATCTCATTGTTGTTGTTGATATTGTTGTATTAACGTACTCGTTCGTATCGGTGTTTGTTGTCGATCATCATTGATCATTGATCTTGTCTTTGATCAGCTCAACTCCAACAAAAAACAACCAAACAGTAAGAGCAGAGAAAAAAAATCATATTTTCTTCATCTTTTTCTTCATAATGTTTTTTTTTCGTTTTGATTCTTTTTTGTGTTCATTTTTATATTTCAGTAGCTTTAAGGCCTTAAATGTTTTATAAATGCTCTGCCCCGCGGGATTTCTTGTTGACATTGTGATCAACGAGATTGCAAGCGACATGTGATATGATCACTTGTCGCTTTTTTTCTTCTCTTTTCCTTCTTCTGTCTCCGAAGAGAAACGCTTTTGTTTTGTTTTGAATTCTTTTTGGTTTCTTCTTTTATTTTAATAAACGATTAGACGTAATGCTGCACCACTCAGTTTAAAAAAGGAACAAAAATGATTCATCTTTAAAGTCTGTATGAAAAGCTGACTTCAGTATATAATTTTTTAGTTTCTATGCTCCTACCAAGGAAAATATTTTGACACAGATTTGTAACAAAAAGCTCACTGGAGATCTACGAATAATACGGGAAAAAAGATTGCAAAAATCCTTATTTGGATGATTACGATAATTGGTTTTATTGTTGTTGTTGTTGTTGTTATAGTTATCTGAATAGAATTGCATTGCATTGCATTGATGTGGCTGACTTCTATTTGCTTGGCTTTTATAGTCACATGTGTGTTAGTGATTTGTGTTGGCCATTGTGTTTAGGCGCTTCAGTCATTTTGCAACCATTTGGGGATCGACAGCTTTGTTAATACCTAAGAGTGTATGGTTAGGGTTAGTTTATGCCATGGTACACTTTAAATTTTGAAATTGTCTTTAATTTCAAGGCTGGCTTGTGGTACTTTAGTTGATTTTCCGCATACAAATTTCAAGTGAACAACTCTGCGGTAGTATTGTTGTTCAAGCCTATTGAAAATTGTTTCTTAATTCTATTGAAAATGTGGCATTTGTTACGCGATTCTGCAATCGGTTTCCTACCAGATTTAATTTCTTCAGAGTGGCGTTTATATACGAATGTGAGTATGTTTGGAAAACCGTTGTTTTACTTTTTACGCAATTGAGTTTGTAAAGATTCCTGGCTCTGAACTGAACTGTCTTTTCCTTTACACACATTGTTTTTTCTCTCGTACTTCCCAAGGCGGCTTCATCTTCCACGTCAGGCTTATACATCCTATCGAAACATTATCAATCGTACGACATGTTTTTCTTTGGGTTCATGTTTCTTAAGTTTTTATTTGTTTCGGTATTTTTTTCTTCTGGTTTTTGTTTGGTTGGTTCAATTGTAATCGTTAACCATCATGTTGTTGCAAGTTCTGTATTTCCAATGTTGCTTGTGTTTCAAGCAATCTTTTGTCTTATTTTTTTCTGTTTTTTTGTTTTTCGTTTACAATTGACAATTGTTGCTGTTATGTTCTATTGCCAGTTGTTTGCAATTTATGTAGTTGTGTAATTAAAAAAAAAAAGTATCAAAACAAAAGAAAGGAACAACAATTGGAAACAGAAATGAAAAAAAAATTTCATTGGGCTTTTGCGACCCAAAGTCGATATTTTTTCTTGCTTTACTGTATGTAAGAGCATGTGTGTTTGTATATACTGTGTTTTCGGTAAATTGTAGCTGATGTTGCAGCAATTGTTGTTTTATGTAGTTTGACTAAATGACATTGACATTTTCTGTGTGCAACATCAAATAAAATGAGCGATTGGTGCTTCACTTGTAGATGACATTTGTCTTTATACCGACCCGACAAAGCTTGTTATGACATGATTTGATTTATGCTTTCATCATTATCTTTATATTACTACTGATGACGTTGCTTTACTTTTCTTATTTCTTATTTGTTCTTGCCGTCCTTTCAAAAGCTACGCTAGGTGGCCAGCCACCTAATGGCTACTAATTTATAGAAAACAAATCTAATGCCTTAAAACAGAAACCATAAAAAGCTGTTGACTAATTAATAACAAAAAAAAAAACGCATAAACAAAAAACAAACAAAATAGCAATCAAAGACCTTTGATTAATTGGTGAAATTAAGGTGTTACAACGTATAGTAACCACTTGCATGAAAACAAATTCTGTGCATTCATAAATAGATTTACAAGACTAAATAAGACACTGTCAAGAGGATACGAATTAAAAAAATGAAAAATTATATTCATTTTCATTCATAGTTAGTTCCGTTACACAATTTAAAAAATAGGGCGTGGTAAATGTAAACATTTAATTGAAATTTACTTGTGGGCAGCAAGGTAACGTCATAATACCAAGGAAAACAATTACAGAAACAGTATATTGCATACTTTATTGGATTTTCCTTTCTTTTTCTTTTTCTTTTTCTTTTTCTTTTTAATATTTACTCCTCTTTCGATATTAAGATAGTTTTTCTATATTACGTAACAATAAATTTGATTTTCCTACACTGTTATCCAGTGTGTTACTACTGTTACTCTGTTTCTATTGAATAATTTTAACACATTTTTTAGGTGTTACTTTTCTGCTTGTATAGCCAACAACAAACAGCCACTGTTTATATATATATATGTATGTATGTATGTATTTGCCTTCGCGTTTAAAATTTTGTGAGGTTTTTCTTCTCTTATGATTTTTTCAATATTTTTATTGAATTTAAGAGAATAAATAAAAGCAAAAATTGTTAAAGAAAATAAAACTGAATGTGATGAAGGAAGAAAACTAAAAATTGAAAGAAATGGAAAACCCACTCAAAAATATCGACGCTATGCTCTGGTGCAATTATAATTGGAATTGAAACATGTTTAACAAGATCTAAATAAATATTATTATGCGCAACGAGCAAGGCGCGGCGGCGTTAAACACACCGTCAGCCATGGCAAACAAAATAGTCAGGTTGGCCAAGACGATCAACCATCCAACTTAACTAACCAACCAACACATAGACAGACAGACAAACAGTCAAATAATCATACTGATCGACCCATTCATTCACTTACCAACATGATGATCGAGACGAAGAAGCCAGTGTCAGACACTTAACCAGTGAGCCGTATACGAGTATGTATTTATGTGGACAAACATACCAACGTGCACGGGCATATTATGTGCAGATGTAGATGTATGCACGAATACATTCATTCTAACCGATCATCATCAGCCACAGCCATGAATTCAAACTTAGGAGAAGCAGTAAGCAGGAAAATATCAAAAACTTAACATGTATGTACGTAAACAAGAAGAAGAAGAAGAAGTAACAGAAGCATAAATATACATGATACCAGTATAAGGAAAACAAAAATATATTCTCTAAACAAAACAATATAAACAACAAAATTGTAAAAAAAAAGGAAAACGTATATAAACACATATTTTCACGGCTCCATTTAGTTAGCTCTACCAATAAAACAAGCGGAAAAACTATAATTGGCCAAACCGTACTTGTATCATCCTACATTTGAATTGAACCAACACTTTTATATGAATATCGACAATAGTTTGATTTGATTATGCCTCCGTTATTTTTGTAATTTTTCATTTCCCACATACATACATTTTATTTAATATTTTAATATATTTATATTATAAAACATAAACATAAGTACATACAATATGAGATATAAAATATGTATGTAGACTGCAACTCACTTAAATTCCTTACTACATAATATGTAATAATGATAAAAATTTAAGACATGAAATTAAAACAATACTGCCGTATTTTTGGCTTTAGAAGATGCATATTTAAACAAATATTGGCGTAAAATGACTGGTAAAATATATGAAATTAAATTGAAAAAAGTAAAATTGCAAAAACGATGAAATGAAACAAATTTGTCTTAATATTAAGAGTTGGCAACTCTATGTATGTATATGGTATGTTGCACAATCAAACTATTATTATAAGCTTGGAATCACAAAATCAAAACAAAAATAAAAATATAAATGCACAATAACAAATCCAATGGTCAGGATGGTAAAAGAATTTACGATATTAAAATACAAAACGAAGGTACGACTCTAAAATATCTATGAAGTGCATAAAATATTTAAATGAAACCTAAAATGCTAATTTATATGTTTCATATGATACCCAAACGAAAAGGAATTCTCGTTTTAAAAATTCGCAACATAAGCTCCATCATAAAAATATTTAACCCTTTAAAGACAACATTTCTTTTTCTTTTTTCTCTGCTTAATATAATCTATAATACAATAGTTTCTATTCTTTATGGGTTAAAACCTGAGCATTAAGAGTGTGTTGCCTATGATACATGAAGATATATGATGCAACCAACTGAATACAAAAGCCTGTTTATATGATGCACAGGTAGAGATCCGTTTTATTTAGCAAATTAGATATAATGAGGTGCCAGCTACCTCATTTATTATTCATTTTCATTTAAAACATCGGAATAAAAATTAATGGCACATTATTACAACTGATAACGACGTACAACATTGTAAAAAAAAAATACCAACGAAAATATTACAATAAAAAAGTATAATAAAATAATTATTATTAAACTAGATGGCTTGGCTTGGCTTTGCTTGGCTTGTGAATGGTATGAATGTGTTTCTGTCTGATTTCTTTGTACACAGTATTCCGCAAAATGATAACAACTGGGTCATTTGATGATTATTCATAATGCGATAAAACGAATACAAAAAAAAATAAAAAATCAATGCACAATAATTGCAAAAAAATATATATATATGTAATCGTATATACATATAAAAACAAAAGAAAAAAAATTAAAAATAATAAAAGAAAAAAATTAATTGTGAAGACAACTCATATTACAAATAACTCGTCACAAAGACCTGTTGTTGTTGTATATTATGCACGTTGCATAAACTTTTGTTAGTCTAGTTGATTTTCGTTATTGTCATTCGTTGTTGGTTATTCTGCGAAGACAAAAACTCATTCATTGCATATCATTCACTGTGAAGTTGTGCAAATGAATTGAAAAATATGTAATAGAGAGTGATTCCCAAGAATATGGCATTTAGTTCGGTTAAGTAACAGAACAATGACTGCAAATGAATGATTCAAATTTCATTTCTAGAGTTATGGTTCAACAAATTGAAAATATTCTTGCACAATGGAGGATTACAAATAAAAAATATTTTCTTCAAAAGAAATAGAAAAAAAAACTCCCTTCTTTTAAATTACCTGCCAGGTTACCAGCAAGGTGATCCAATCATAAGGTTAATGTAATATTTTCGAAAACAAAAAAGAATTAATAGGTAATCAAATTTCTTTTCTCTTTTATTTAAGATTAAAAAGAAGCCTTTGATAATCTATTTCTCAAAGAAAGACTGGTGTAACTCGAGACGATATGACATGTGGGTCATATGGCAGAATAAAAAACTAAAACTGCAATTTCTCTCAAGAGATCTGCAACTTCCTTAATGTGAACAATAGAAAAATAGGAAACAATACTTAGTGTTTCCCTGATGGATTAACTAGATAACATAAGAAACAGAGCAGTCAGACTGCAACTGTTTATTTTTAAGCCAAGGCAATTGTATCAATTCTACACACAAATATACATACATTTTAGCATAGAACTGCAGCAGTCGCTCTACGAAAACATTGATCTAAATGTTCGCAAAATGAAACAAAAGTCTACCTGTATTTGTAGCCAAATTCTGTAGCTGTAGTAGCTTGGATTCTCACTGGAAATAATTTCAATTTGAATGCACTTTTTGTGAATGTTGCTGCTTGTCTTCTTTCATCTTTCTTTCACAATTTCTTATTATTTGTAAAAAAAATTCCTCTGTTTCGTCATGGTACATATGCATGCATAGACATGTATGTACGGACATATGTACATAGTATAGTATGGGTATGTTTCATAATATCATCACCTGTCGTTAAATAAATGTTTTTCGATACCGTAATGTTATGAAATGAAATTTTGTAACAGAAAATTTTATACAAAGACAAAAGGTACGTTATATCGTGTATCTCGATATTGTAAGTGCATAGATATTTTATTTTAATTCTTTTTTTTCTATCTATCTCTTGCTATTTTTTTTTTGTTTGTTTGTTTGAATTTTTTTTTATTATTCTTCTTTGTTGTTGTTTGAACATCATAAAAATGCATTTATCGATGAAGCATAAAAGTAAACAAACCGTATAGAAATAAAATAAATTGCTTCCACCAAATGTTGTGATTCCTCTGGCATGCAAACATTGAAAGAAGAAAGAAAAGTAACGCTATGGCACACAACAGTTCAATAAGAATATCATTTCAAGTAATTTAATTTAATTTTTATTAAAAAAAAATCTTTAAAATTTAATTTAATTTTTATTTAAAAAAAATCTTTAAAATTTAAATTAATTTAAAAAAATAAATTCTGCTTATTTGAAAAGTTTAGCTGAAATACCTTTCGTAGGGTATCACAGAAACAAAAGACAATTTTTAGCATTCCTACAACTCCAAAAACAAAGAACACTTATTTATTGTTTTTCTGTTCTAAGCAAAACAATATTAAATTTTGTAATAAAAAATTTTACTGTGGGAGAGTTCATTAAATTTTTTTCTTTTTGCTTTTGCTTCTTTTCAAATATTATTTCTTTCGATTTCGTTATTTTTATGCATTTTATTTTATGTTTTTTTTTCGTAATTCACAACAAAGCGATGTTGCAACTGAACCTTAAAATTCAATGCTTTTCAAGAAAAACAAGAATGTGTTTTTCAACTAACGTACTATGTATTTATGCGATACATCATCGCTTGCACTCAACATGAGTGAAAGAGCATATTGTTAAATATTAAGAGAGAGATTAAGAGTGTTTTCACACTTAAGAGAAAAAACTAAACACATTTCATAAAACAGGTTTGAAAAAATATTCATGTTCTCATTTTATTACCATCATTCAGATTGTTTTCTCACTGTTGTATTCAGAGATTAATGAAATTAGATCCGTAAAATAATAACCACAATATTGCATCTACAATACGTAAGAGAGATTTAAAATACTTGACAAAACGGAATGTTAAATTTTATTTGAAAAAAAAAAATAAAAATTCGAATCTTCACAATAAATATTACAGCTTACTTGCTAAACTTTAGGCCTTGTTAGTTATAATTTATGAATATTTCATTGTTTTTTTTTTTAAGAAGATTCAATATCTAAAATCTCGCTCTCTCTCTCTCTCTCTCTTATAGATGAATATCGCAATATTGATACTAGTTTTGCGCAATTCTCTCATTTGGCTAACAACAATACAATCAAAGAAAAGAAAAATTAAACAACATCTTGCACTCTCAGCTGTTTGAACAGAAACAGAAAAATAAACATTTTGGCTTAAAATGCACTCATTTCCATGGTAAAGCTAACAAACCGGTCTTACTAGTGTCAATGCCTTGATGCACCAAAAGGTTTGAAGTTTTAGTTTTATTATTGTATGTTTGTTGTTGTTTTGCATTGTAATCTTGCCTAACAAGACACTCAGGCAGTCAAACATACTTTTACCACTTTTGCTGTGAGTATAAACGTGTGTCTGCAATTTATATGAAACAAACGAACATACATATAGTGCCTCACTGCATTGCACCAACAACAACAAGAACAACAAAAACAGCCCATGGCCGCGAATATACTCAATGAGTTCCACCAACAGAGATCCCAAGCAGGGATGGAAAAGTTGGTACAATTGTACTTTTTTTAGCACTATTTGGAAGTTAAAAACACCATAGCACCTCAATGACTTATTTAGCACTATTTAAAAATTTTCCCTAATCGCTCCCTACAAAGGGAGAAATAGACTGTTTGCTTCGACTGTCTCTAATTTAATCCAAACAAGGGATTTATTTATTGAAGTCATTAATTTCGTGTTGCTACAATTTTGAAATAACAAATAGTTTGCTAGCAAAAAATGTATCATGAATAGTTATTTAAATTTTAGAACTGATAAACTTTTGTATTCCTTTATAGTTAAGTATTGAAGTAAGTTGTTAAGTTTACCTATTATATATAGAAGTACTTAGTACAAAGAAAATGCAATGTACTTTTTTTGTTAACTTTTGTCTTTTTACGCATATACAGTGGGGTGCACAAATAAGTATAAATTTGTACTCTGAGCAATTTTAGTTGCATAAAAAGAAAAGTGTTAAAGCAATTCAAAAATTTTTTCGTTTTTTATTTAGTAGTATTTGTACTTACCAAAATAATATAAATTTCCGAACTAAGATGATCAAATTCTAAGAAAAACAATCAAGAGGAAAATAACTCGGATGTACTCAATTTTGCACCATTCCAAAATTTTAGGGAATACGAGTATTTTTAATATTTAGGCCCTTGTTATGTAAAACCTCATTTACGCGACTTAGCATGCTCTCTACCAAATTCTCTATAATTTCTTTCGGAATATTTGTCCATTCCTGATGACTCCATTGCCAAAGCTCACCTAAATTGGTTGGGGCTGATCAGTACTGTCCCAACCGTCTCTTCGCGAATGACCACAATTTCTCAATTTGATTGAGGTCGGGACTTTGTCCAATTTCTGTGTTCTCTGGCAAACTTTAACAGTGCCTTTACATTTTTACCCGAAAGTGCAGGTTTTTTCTTTATGAGTGCCGAGGTATAGCCAATATCTTGTTTACAAATTTCCCTGGTAGAACGGTCACTTCCAGTCAAAGCAAGCTACAGTACTATCTTCAGTTGATTTCGAGAGTTTCTTCATTTTTTAATAGAAATTGATTTTTGTTCGATAAGTTGCAAAAAATATTCGCTCAACGAGATTAAGTAATTAATATTAAACTAATATTTTCTTAATAAACCAAAGTAGTGCAAAAACATGAAAAAATAACGATAGTTTTTGATTTCGTGTTTGCAAACATATCATAAAATGGACACTTGCAAAATTGAATACATGCGAGTTGATTTTGCTTTGTTTGTTTTGTTCTTAGGGCTTGATGATTTCTAACTTTTGAAGTTTTTTTTATTACTTTTAGTTTTATTCAATAAAAAGCGTCCAAAATACAAACATGTACTCATTTGTGCACCTCACTGTATGTACATAAATATATGTAAAATGAATTGTCATTTATATTTTTATTAAATTTTTAATAAAAAAGTTTAAAAAAGAAAAAAATTAATTTAGTACAATCGGGCTGAAAAAAGTACAATTTTTTGTGAAAGTTAGTACAATTTGTTAAGATCAATTTCCCATCCCTGATCCCAAGCATTTAAACAAAATTGCACATAAAAATACCACAACGAAAACCACTCAAATATCTTCTGATCTCTCTCCATATTTCTCTTTCTCTTTCTCTATGTAGATCTGTTTGTTCATGAAACTGAAAATACTCGAAAGTAAAAAGTATTTGTAATCACACAATTCCTAAGAGGCCTCATGTATGGATTTTGAGCATTCAGTTAATGAGAAGATATCGAGTAGATCGCACGTATCAAAAACAAAAGCGGAACGATTTTTTTTTAATTTTTAAAAAATTTTAAATTAAAAATTTATTTTGAAAATAAAAGATCTACTAAATTTTGTTTATAAAAATAAGGAAAAAATACCGAATTATTTACATAAAACTAAAGAAAAAATTAATCAAACGTTACGTTCGTTAACATCTACACATGGGATTACGGTTACGGTTTACGTTACTTGAAAATAGAAAATAAAATCACGTTCTTTTTAAGAGAAAGAAGAAACGCACAACAGCAAACAAACAAATAAATATGAACGCTCTAAATAGTAAATAGAGAAAAAAAGTTTAGTTTTTTTTTTCATTACAATTAAAATTCATTCACCTCAAACGAAAATCAGTGTAATTCAATAAAAGGCAAAAAAACACACACACAAAAATGAAGCTGCTTAAAAAACTTAAATAATTATCGGCTATACAGATAAAGTAGTATCAAAAAATTATTAAAAAAAAAATTAAAATAAAAAAAGAGATAAATTACAACAAAAAAAAAACAAAATTTCTCAAAATATAATTAGAAAAGGAAAAAGTTAACAAACAAAACAAAAAGTGCAAAAAGATGGCACTCATATCGAAAACCATCTTATCAGTGCTAATCTCTTTCATAATACCGGTACTTGGTGCGGCATTAAGTAAGACAGTGCTATATCAAGCTCCCGATGAGTGCCGTTGGTCCGGCTCTAACGAAAACGATATAACACTGGTGTGTCACTTACGCACCATTAATTCGGAACTAGAAAACACCAACTTTAGTGTTATACAGCCACAAAATACGATACGACTACGGCTCGAATGCAATGATGCGTTGTTCTTTCAAAGCAGCCTGAGTCCAGATAGCTTTCGTTCGCTAGTGGAATTACGAGCACTCACCATTGAGTACTGCAAGCTGGGTAATCTAACTGAAGGTTCGTTCAGAGGTCTTCAGGATTTACGAAATCTCACTATACGCACCCACAATGGCGACTGGTCTACTATGTCATTGGATATTTCACCTTCAAGTTTTAATGAATTTCGACAATTGGAACGTTTAGATGTCAGTTTGAATAACATTTGGCTTGTACCAGACGGCATGATTTGTCCTTTGAAAGTTTTAAAGCATCTGAATATATCACACAACGAAGTCCAGGATATAGGCAATTTCCATTTCAGCGCTTCGTTAAGTACACGCAAATCACGAATTTGTGGTTCATCACTCAACAGCATCGATTTGAGTCACAACAAAATTGCCAACTTGCCCTCTGCCATATTCTCTGGCTTGGGACGATTAACAAATTTAAATTTGGCTCATAATGGCATGAGCTTTATTGCTGATCGTGCCTTTGAAGGTTTGGTTTCGTTGCAAATTGTTGATTTGTCAGAAAATCGTTTGACTTCATTGCCACCCGAGCTGTTCTCCGAAGCAAAATTCGTTAAAGAGATTTACTTGAAAAACAACAGTATTAACGTTTTAGCTCCTGGTCTTTTTAGTGAGTTGTCAGATTTACTCGTTTTAGATTTGTCAGCAAACGAACTCAATTCGCAGTGGGTCAATTCGGCAACATTTGTTGGCCTAAAACGTTTGGTTTTACTTGATTTGTCAGCGAATAAGATCAGCAAACTAGAAGCCAATATTTTCCGCTCATTGTCTAGTCTGCAGATTCTCAAACTGGAAGAAAACTACATTGATAACATACCAGATGGTGTGTTTACCGATTTAACCAACTTACACACGCTCATCTTGTCCTACAACCGCATCTCCACCGTGGGCCAAAACACATTTCGTGGCTTGTATGGCATTTTGGCGCTCAGCTTGGATTACAATCGCATTTCGAAAATTGACACGCAAACCTTTAAGAACTGTTCCAGCATAGAAGACTTGCATCTCAATGGTAACAAGCTGCAAAGCATACCTGATGCTCTCTCCTACGTGCCGCTGCTGAAGACTCTAGATATGGGTGAAAATTTAATTACAAACATTGAAAATACTTCCATAACAGTCATGGAAAACTTGTTCGGTTTGCGTCTCACCGAAAACTCCATCGACTACATTCGACGTGGTGTGTTTGATCGCATGACTTCGTTGCAAATATTGAATTTGTCTGGAAACAAAATAAAAGGCATTGAAGCTGGTGCTTTGCAGCGCAACACACATTTGCAAGCCATACGCTTGGATAGTAATCATTTGAAAAACATTGCGGGACTTTTCACCGACTTGCCAAATTTAGTTTGGCTTAACATGTCCGACAATCACCTGGAGAAATTTGACTATTCACACATACCGACTGGCCTCAAATGGCTGGATGTGCGTGCCAATCGCATTACTCAATTGGGCAATTACTTTGAGATTGAAAACGAATTAAGTCTAACAACATTTGATGCCAGCTCCAACTTGCTGAGTGAAATAACCGCAGGCTCCATACCCAACAGCATTGAAGTTTTATACTTGAATGACAATCTCATCAATAAAATTCAACCCTACACCTTCTTCAAAAAGCCCAACTTGACTAGAGTAGATTTGATACGCAACAAATTGACAACCTTAGAGCCCAACGCTCTCAGACTATCACCCATACCTGATGATCGCGACATACCAGAATTTTTTATTGGCCATAATCCATTCCAATGCGACTGCAATCTTGATTGGCTGCAAAAAGTTAACATTGAGTCACGCACTCAGCCCAAGCTCATGGATTTAGATCAAATCGACTGCAAATTAGCCTACGCACGCGGTAAAAGATATGTACCTCTAATCGAAACCAAATCCAGTGAATTTTTGTGCAAGTATGAAACACACTGTTTTGCTTTGTGCCACTGCTGTGAGTATTATGCCTGCGATTGCAAAATGGAATGTCCCGACAGATGTGCTTGCTACCACGACCAGTCGTGGACATCAAATGTTGTTGATTGCTCACGTTCTGGCTACGATCGTGAACTGCCTTCTCATATTCCCATGGATTCCACGCAACTGTATTTAGATGGCAACAACTTTAAGGAACTTTCCAGTCATGCATTCATTGGTCGCAAACGTTTAAAGGTTTTGCATTTGAATCACTCACGCATTGAACTCGTACACAATCGTACTTTCCTTGGTCTGTTGGAATTGGAAGTTCTGCAGCTGAACCACAACGACTTACGCCAGTTGAATGGCAATGAATTCCAAGGTCTTAATAACTTGCAGGAGCTCTACTTGCAACACAATGCCATTACTACCATAGACTCTTCAACGTTTACGCATTTGTATCATTTAAAAATATTACGTCTTGATCATAATCTCATTACTGAGTTCGCTGTATGGAACTTTCTGCCACCTTATCTCAATGAACTGCGTATGGCTAGCAATCCATGGACATGCAATTGTGCTTTTATAGACAAGTTCCGTGACTATGTAAATCGCCATGAGTCGGTGCAAGATAAACTGAAGTTAAGATGCTCTGCTTTGTTGGGCAGCAATGGCACTGTGGGCATTAACGCATCTGTCGCACTCACGCAACAACCAATTGAACAGTTTATTCTGTACCTCAGCCCGGAAGTTGTAAAAGAGGGCAACATCCGATACTTGGCTTGTGGCGGCGTCTTGCAACAGCATCTATTGGGTGTTACAGGCACCAACGGCGGTTTTCTCAACGGCGACATCAATGATAACATCATCATCAATGGAAACATGACCTCCACTAAAATGATCTTGTCTCAGCCACCCATGCATGACTACGTTCCCATTTTGGTGGCCATTTTAACAGGATTTGTTTTTGTTATCATTTGCACCATGCTGATTTTCATTTTTCGCCAAGAGATGAGAGTCTGGTGCCATTCGCGCTTTGGCGTACGTATATTCTACAACGGCAACAAGGACATGGACAAAAATGAACGCGAAAAGTTGTTTGATGCTTTCATTTCATACAGTTCGAAGGATGAGGCTTTCGTTACCGAAGAATTGGCTCCTTTGTTGGAACAAGGCGACACTCGCTATAAATTGTGTTTGCAAAATCGTGATTTCCCCGTGGGTGGTTACATGACTGAATCCATTGTTCAAGCCATCGATACGTCAAGAAGAACAATCATGCTCTTATCAGAGAATTTCATTAAATCTGAATGGTGTCGATTCGATTTCAAGTCAGCTCATCAGTCAGTGTTACGAGATAGAAGAAGACGACTAATTGTTATTGTTCTGGGAGAAGTGCCACAAAAGGATTTGGATCCTGACCTCAGGTTGTATTTGAAAACAAATGCCTATTTGCAGTGGGGTGACAAACTTTTCTGGGAAAAGTTACGCTTCGCTCTACCCGATGTACCCAATAACCAAAGAAGACCTCACGGCGTCCCAGGTCACTGCAGTGGAGTCGGCGTACACATGCCAATCGCACCTCATCATCATCATATGCAAACACATCATATGCATCATATGCACCCGCAAGCTCAACTACAGCAACACCACTTGCAACATGCCAGTTTTCGTTCTCAAATGCATCACAATATCAATGGCTCACGTCAAAATCACAACCGAAACAATACCAATCCTCAACAGCAATCCACCATGCTGATGGGCCCTCCCTGCCAGTCGGGTGCACCGCCACCACAGCAACAGCCAATGCCTCTTCCTATGCCACCAACCAGTCAAGGCACAAGTATACAGCACCAGAGTTTACCTTTGCCGCCATGTCCAAGTCCCAGGAGTGCCACCACCACCCAATCTTCAACAGGAGGCAATTCTTCCAACTCTGGAAGGACTGTTGCCGTCCATATTTAGAGTAAGTGAATGTAGTTGTCTCGTAAGTTTCATGAGTTTAAACAAATGCCGAAATGTTTGCCAATTTAGGGAACAAAACAACAAAGAAAAACGTTCAGAACAAGAAAGCCTTTCTAATAATTTCCTTCTTCACTCCATTCATTTCATCAACTGACATTGATCAGCTTCACTCATTGTTATTGTTACATTAAGTTGCCATTGCTATTGCTATTGCTGTTGCTGTTGCTATCGCTATTATTTTTGTTGGCTGTTTCGAGTATTTTGGCTGCAGTCAATCATTTTAAATGACCATTTTGAATTTGTGGCTCGTTAAAACAAGAGATACACTTTTTTCTCTCCTTCACGTTTTTATGATTTTTGTTTCGCTTTTTGTTGTCTTATATTGTGCTCGAAACAAAACGAAACGAAACGGAAAGAAAATAAAGAAGAAAACACGTTAATGGGGAACGGAAAACCCATTACAATAACAGACCGATAAACATGAAACCGAAACGAACATCGACATACAAAATGTCCGTCCGACTGACTGACAGTCAGACTGAACGACTTACAAACGGCAACAAACGAGGTACACAAATTATGGAGGTAATGAAGGAGACTCGCAAAAAACAAAAAACAAAAAAGATCAGCCAATACAACACCAACAACATGCAAAATAAAAAATATAAAAAATTGTAGTCATAAAAAACCTCTTGGCACAATGGCCAATGCCAACAAGCGTAGCAAACGAGCCAAGATGCAAATGAGCAGCAAATGCTGCGGCGGTGGCTGCTGCCGCTGCTCCTACAGCCACTGCTATATTTGCTGGCGACATTTGTTGCTAAAGCTTGTTGCGCTTTTGCGGTAAATTCATTGAGTTCGAAACGCGTTTACTTGCCGTTGCTGTTGCCGTTGCCATGTTTTTGCTGTGCTTATTTTTGTTTCTTTCATTTTTCATCCTCATTTATTATTTACAAAAAATAAAAAAAGAAATTATTTTCTGTTCTATGTTTTGCTTTTCATTATTAAACGGTTACAATGACTTGAGAAGTCAACATTATTTTGTTTTGCTGTATATGTATGTGTGAGTTTCCTTTTCCACCTTGTAATGATTCAGAAAATTGATGTTGCATGCAACATCGAAACAAATAAAAACACAAACAGTTTCATTTAATATGCAAAAAACAAAAACAAGAGAAAAAAACACAAAGAGAAGCAAGCACAGTATGAATGTAAAAAGAGCATCAAGAGGAAAAAGCAAAACAAAAAGTAATAAAACCGGCAACACAACACGCTGTTTTTGTTGTAGACATGTTGTGCATATTTATCTTTTTTTTTTATATATATTTGCAACAACACTAACGACGACGTCACTACTTTTTTTTGCGTATTTTGTTTTTTCTTTTGTTATGCTTTCCTGTATATTATTTAGTTGCTCTTCGACGAGACCAGAAATACCGAGGGTTAGAGACACGCTTGTACGGGTGCATGTAAAACGACCAGACAGTTACAGAGAAGAAATAAACCTGACGTCTTGACGATCACAACAAATGGACAACGAATGTTGGTTGCTTTTATTTTTGGTTTTCGTTTTATTTCTCTGCCCAAAAAAAAAGAAATAAACTAAACATATGCAACACGGCTAAAATGGGGACAAGCAATGCAGTATTATTTTTGAGTGTTCACTTCTCTTCATCACTCTACTCTACGCGACTTTACAGTTCTCATTTCAGTTTTCTTTCCGACAAACCGACAAACCGACAAACAACAACCAAACATTATTAATATGTATGTGTTTATGTACATTATGTCGTCAACATGATGAGGCCAAATACAAATTTTCTAAAGGAAAAGAAAATAGATTTCTTTCTGTTTTCCTTTTAGGCCAAAAATTCATTTCAACCAACGGAAATTTTTACCTTACAAATTGCTACATTTGTTGCACAACAACCAAAACAACATGCAACACTACACATAGAGCTAAAGAGAAAAATAAAAACGAAAATCGTCGAGTACATTATTTATTTCATTTCATTTTATTTCTGCCTTAGCCAGCCAAACAGTTTAAAAAGGCTTTCTAAACGTTTCTCTTTACCATTCTCCTCATTTATCCTCTACCAAATAAGAAAACCAACCGATTTTTCTTTCATATTTTTTTTTTATTTTTTTGGCAAAAGATAAAACCAAAAGAAAAAAACTACAAAACAATACAGAAGATTTGAAAACATTCCAAGTGAGCAAAGAAAGGTAAAACAAAAAAACGAAAACTTCAAATACACTCAAAGAAAAAAATAGTTCCCCCCTGTAGCGAATAGCGAGAGGGAGGAGAGGGTGCATAGACACAAATTAAGAATATGTTTAAACGATAAGACACAGAAAAGAAAATTAAAAATTAAATGTATAATTAAAAATTGTGATATAATATTAAATTCTAAGTAAAATGTTAACTTAACTACGTCCTGTATATTTATAATAATTACAAACGATTACTTTTAAGGCACACTCTAAAAACGAATAAACAGAGTAAGAAAAAAAAAGAAACGTCCTCTCAGTCAGTAATAAATTTGTAAATATTACTTATAAATTTAAATTAAAACAAGAAAAAAAACTCATAAATTTAGTTTGTACTTAAGAAATGAGAATATGAACCACCTCCTTTATTGAAACTGAAGTAAAACAGCCATATTTTTTCTAATAATTTTTCTTTTAATTTAAAATAAAAAAAGAACCTCTTAATACGCTACGATTTACAATCGAGAAAAACAAAATCAAAAGAGAAACAACACAATAAAAGTATTTACCATGTTAAATAGTGACTGATTAAATTTATAAGTTTTATAGAAATAATTTACAAATCAAATGACTAAATTTTATTTGATGTAATTTTTTTTTTATTTCTTATTTTTATTATTTTATTTTGTAATATTTTGTAAAAGTTTGTACATAAATAAAGTCGTACGTATTATATAACAAAAAAAAAAACCGAAAACAAAACAAAAACAAACACTCTTTTTTTATAATTAATTAATTTATTATTATATTTTATTGTTTTGTATTTTAGTTGTTTAAGTAGCATTAATTTAAATATATTTTGCAAATTATAGTCCTATAAAAATCAAATAATAATAATAAAAGATTGTGAATACGAAAAAATTAAATTTAAAAAAAAAAATAAGAAAAAAAAAAGAAAACAAAAGACAATAAAAAAAACATAAAACAACAATAAATACTAAATATATGAGAAAACAAAAATCTATACAACAAAATCTTTGTCGGCTTTTATTTTGAAACTCTTTGATTTACAGGAAATGGATTTCTTTCACCAACTCTGTAGTAGTACGTCAGAGTGTAAGTGCATCAATTAATTGAAGAGACCAACAAGATTGATCAAAATGATTGAATAAATAAATAAATAAATAAATAAATAAATAAATAAAATTTTATTAGGTTCAAATATATCCGATTTATTTCAAACACCAGTTTGGAACATACTTTATCCTCCATCAATTTACAAGAGTTCTCTCGTCTACCGACTTACTTATTAAAGTCAATATAGGCCAACTAAACAACTATTTAAATAACTTTAGTTTAACTTAGTAAGTCCGTATTAGTCATTCTCTGCAAAAAATAACAATTCGAATGACAGGTAGAGAGAGAAATACCATAGATATACAAATAATAACAAATTACATGTCATTATTATCATTGAATTAATAAGAAATTAAATCACCTGAATCACACCCCATTTTTGCCTTTGTAATATTTGAATTCCAATATTTTTTTTTTATATTATTTGAAAAACAGAAAAAAATTGGGTGCACCCCTGTGTGTTATAGATAAAAAAAAAACCTTCACTGAGTTGAATATTATTTTGGAAAAAATTAATAATCAACGGGTATTTACCAAATACAAACCGACATACTAGCATAATGATTAATGTCTATGTTTTAATTTCTTTTAAATAATATCAACTGGACTAACATTTCCAGGAACAACATATAATCTACACTTTTGCTTACACATACTACATCACCGTGAAGGTGACTGGTTTGAAAGTAAATTATTTATGGTCGCCTCTATCCAGCAGAGCGCTTCATCTTGAAGGATGCAATTAAAATAGTACACCTGTATTTATTGGATTCCTTTTTTAAATTAATTAATAAGTAAGTATGGCTGCCGGTTGGTATTTTTGGCACAAGAGTAGGCGTATTTGTTACAATTGCAGAGCTCATAAAAAAAAAACTGCAGCTGTTTTTGATGCCGCATTTGACGTTCCTTAACAAGATTTTGATCAAGGTTAATTTCTCTCATTGTTACAGATAATAAGCGGCAAGCAGTTTGACTGTTAGAATTGATAAAGTGAAATGTTTGACAGTCTGTTAAGATATATTGCTTATGGTTAGCTATGAAGGTTATACACACAACTATGAACACATACATACATATGCACCAAATGCAACATACAAGCAACATCTATGATAAGTTGCAACACAATGAGGAAAGATTTCGTAAACTATACCATATTTGTACGTTTTATACGTGTTTTATAAATTACAAACCATTTGTCTGTTGTCTTCGACTTTCCTATCGGTTTGTTTCATCTTTCAGTGTGTATCTTAAGCAGCCATCATGCTTGTTTATGTTTGAAATTTGAAATAAAAATCGAAATGATTTTAATTAATGATTCAAATCTAATAATAAAAAAATATCTGTAGTAATTGTTTGTTGCTCTTACTCATTTCATAAAACTGTTTTAATGTTTCTGTCTCTGATAAATCGATGAAACCTATCGCAATTAAGTAAGAAAGTCGGTAGGCTTTTACATTAAATACTACAATTAAAATGGAAGAACAATGATTTGGTGTTGCATTTGAAAGTTCTCCCCAAAGACATAAATTGCATAACCATTTTTTCAAAACTAACGTATGTAGCTCATCATTAGTTTAATATTTAAGTACAATAAAGTCAATTGAAATTAGGTTGCAATTGGATTTATTTTTTCTGCTACAAAGAATTTTAATTACTACGATAGCAAATATTTAACATATGAGTTCTGTAAAAAAAATTTTTTCTATCAACAGAATTAAATGAATCACAGTCACAATGATTTATTTGTTAACGGTGTTTCGAAGCAAATTACCAGTTCTATTAATAATGATCTAATGATCGCAATCATTAAAAATCTTCAGTGAATTAATAAAATTTGACTACTGTTATACACAAAAATTCCTATAAAAATCGATCAACAAGAATAAAACCACAGAAGCAAATTAATGTGATTAAAGATAATAAACCATATCAAGTCAATCCAGATCCAAATGAATTTAAAACGAAAGAAAACCAAGACAACCATGAAGTTTTAGAATGAGCGATTGAATGCAGTGAATAGATTTACGGGTAGCTAACTGGCTGGCTGGCTGGATGACTATCTGCTTTAGGAAAATAAATGAATGGTTACCCCTAAAACTAATAAAACAACTAATAAATGACAGTACATCAAACATTAATTAGAAATTAATGTGATATAATTAAAAATCAAACATAAAAGTTTAACTTTAAATTTCAATAAGAAACAGGAAAATGAGAGAAAAAGAAGCCCACAGACGAAAATGAAAAACATGACATAAAAAATATATTTTTAATCAGCATTTAAATAGTGATAGAAAAATAAAACAACAGATGCTTATTAGAGTTTATTAAGAAAGTCAGTCACCAACAAAACAACAACCAGCCATCATCATTAAAAAAAATATTCGACATCAATACGTCGCTGATGCTGCTGCTGCTGCTACTGCTGCTGTAGTAGTAGTAGTAGTAGTAGGCTATTGGCCTGGCCTAAACAACAATATTTTCTGTTATAGAAAATTTGGTTTCATATAATTTTGAGATTTTTATCCTAAACTAACAATCATGATTATTATTAACATCAATGCCATTTTATTTATTTATTTATTGTTGTTGTCGTTGTTGCTGTTGTTCCAAAAACATGTTGTTTGCCTTTTGTTGGGTTTTTCGTTTATTTTTTTAATGCTGATGTTTGTTGTTTGCTCATTGACTAATTTCTCAAGACCATGCACGTCACCGAACAGGAGACATTAAATAAATTTCCTTTATAACCTTGACTTTACGGTAGCCTTTGTAAATAGATAAGAAATGAAAAATAAAGTACACAGAGAAAAAAAATGCGTACAATAAGTATGTATAAATGATTCGAAGGAAAATAATTTCGTTTACACACTTATAGGACTTTAAAGAAGAACGAACACTATGTACTTAATTGTATTATTTCGAAGCGTATATCTGTGAAATGGATGTTTTAGTTTGAAAAAAAAGCAACACAGAACTTGAATTTTTCATTCCAATATCATCCTACTTTAGATGGACTACCCCATAACACTAGAAATAGCATATTTGCCTTGTAATTTCTCTAAGTGCTAAAGTGTTAGTTAGCAGTATGAGTGCTATTAGTAGCAGTCGAAGCAGTCAAAGAGGCTTAATATGTTCAAATGATATTTGTCTAAGACATTTTTGTTTTTGTTTTAAATAAACACAAATGACATTAAACATTTTTCTTAGGCTTTCTTTTCAAATACGAAACTGGTTGTCAGCTGTGTGCACATTCGAGAATAAGAAAACTATTAAGAAGATATTACAATCGAGCAAACATTTGAAAATTATGTCTAGACCTCGACATGGATTGATTTATTTTGTAATAAATACTTAAATAATGGAAATAAGCAATTAAGGTTGGAAAACGAAATAAAAGTTAAATTACTTTTGATGAATAAAATAAAACAAAAATATTTCACACACTTTCAAAGAAAGCGAAAAAACATTAATTAACGCATAATGGCAAATAAAATAATCATTAATCAAATATTAGTATCCATCATAATTTTAATTTATAGTACAATCAAAGCAATAAAAACACCAAAATATCTTCCACTTTAGATTGTTTAGAAAAATATTTACAAAATAAAGTGAAAGAAATAAATTGTAAGTCATTCCCATGACTAAAGCTGGAAAAACAGACCACCACCATAAATATGGTTTTATTTTCATTCTGTTTATAGAGTGAGGAGGGCCTTATCGATTTGTCCAACCATATTTATAAGAAATAATGATAATTTGATACTTTACTTTTCATTACTTTGTTGCTTAATGCTTTGTAAACAATTTAAAACATTCCTTGAAAAGCCAACAAAAAAAAGTGAAGGAAAAATAGTGAATATGGTGATCAAATTCATCATTTACATTCACATTGTCTTCTCAGCATTAAAATACACACACACACAACATGAGCATTCTCTGAATAGTAAACAAATACTCAAATTCACTTGGTGAGCCATAACAAAATTATTTGATACTTAATAAATACTTGAGATTTCCTCCTTACATTCCCGCCGATCATTTCTTCCTACATTTATTCATTCATTCATTCATACACTGATGTATTCACTTATTTATATTCAGCTTTTTACAAAAGTATTCACAAGAAAAACAATACCATACGGAACACACATTCACGCACGCCCACTTACTAGAGTTTCTTAAGTAGTAGTGCCTGGACGAGTGCTGCCACTTAAAAATGTCAAATCAGACAGAATGATAGAAAAAGGAAACCACACACAAAGCATCCCGATTGTAAATACTAAATAGTCATCATAGTCCTATCCTGTTTTTAGTTAAAATCATTGAGGAAAGTACACAAAGGAAACTCTCCTCTTTGGAAGGAAAACATGTTAAAAGCATAATTACAACAAGTTGTCCTGACACTACAAGAATCTATAAGGATGTTGTCGCTGGATTTATTTGATAATATGTTTGTTTAATGAGCAGCTAGCGAGCGAAAGTAGGGACAACAAATCAAATAAAATGTATTTAAAATGCAAACAATTTTTTAAAGACACACAACAAAAAAAACAATACAAATTGATTAGAGATTGATGTAAAGATTTCCGGATTGCAAACATGAGACTAAAGGACAGTAAATCGTTTACCTGGCTTACAAAAGTTGACATACAAGTTTACAATTAGTCAACACAAGAAAAAAATTTAATAAATTTAAGGCTATTTGAACACAATTTGCTTTTGTTTAAACTAGAAACATATATACATATGTATATGTGTGTGTATGGTTGGTATATACAGTAGCAATACATATAAATTAATACTTGCTAAAGGAATACAGTACAAGTGTTCTTCATAACGATGATGATGATGATGATGATGATGGTAGTGATTATGATGAACCACTTGAACTAAAACAAACTGCACTTGAGCGGCAGTAGCACTTGAGGCCACATGAATTTGACAAAGGCGACGACAGGTGGTGATGAATAGAACGAAGTTAAAAATATGACACACAAAAAAAAGGAGTCATAGAAATGGAAATAATGTTTCCAAGTCATTGTTGTAATAGCAAAAGTGGCGCTAACATCAGCCATTAAAAATGATTTCAATGACCATTTGACTTTAAATAAATGTGATCACTATCACTCATCTAAAGCATAACAAGGGGAATAGAAAAGCAATGGAAGATTGCTTTTTTTCTTTGTTAACTTTTCGCTAAGGAAGTAAGTGGCCTTTTCCTGTCATGCATCATTTTGTTCTGCTCCTCTCATAAGTACCAAAGTTATTAATTCCACTTAAATGTGCTTCAAAAAGTTGTAGCAGCCATTGGAAAACATGATGTTTCAGTTTCAATGGATTTTCTGTTTCATTTTTTTTCTTTTTCATTCTTTAATGAATACTTTTCAAAATAGAAAATTATCAAGAGAAATAAGAAAGATTTATTCAAAAGATAAAATTAAACATTAAAGTGTTTTTATATCAATTGAATTCCTAAAAGCTTATAAAAAAAAGTACTATCTGAGGCAAAAATTATTCAATAATTGGAGAATTACAAACACACTATGAATACCAAAATTTAAATGCAAAATATTTTCAAATCTAAATTTCTGTTCAATTTCAATTAAAATGAAAAATATTACAAACTCATTTCATATGTTACAACATAATTGATAAGTGCAATTGCAGCGATATATCGCTGTAGGGTATATTACACAAATTGAATAATTTCTTTCAATTAAACACTGTCATCATGTTCAATTTAACAACGCACATGCTCAGTAATTTCAACTCAATTAATGTGCATTGCAAAACAAAATGACTTACACACCACATGCCGCAGTATAGCATGCCCCACCACACTATACTCTCAGAGCCGGTCAGACCAAGAATCCACTGAATTAAGCTAAACTGAACCAAATGTACGCATAAATGAATGGAAGAATCATTGAGGAAATGACGAGAGCAGCGATGGAATCAACGAGTGGCGGAATAAATAAAGCGTCTGGTTTATGTATCGTAGATGATGTATCATTTTTGATTGAAATACACAAACGGACACACAGACATCCAAACATAAACAGACATGTTATAAAATTGCCACTTTGTATGCCATAATCTACAATTTGTGGCACTATTTTAGTGCTGTTAAGCGAAAAACTTATAATAAAAAACAGTTGTAGCAAAAAAATAAGACAAAATAAAAATAAAAACAAGAAAAAATGGATGAAAACAAAAAAAAAACAAAGAATTGATCTACTCAACACCACATAATCATACAAATAACTGTGGGAATGGGGGTCAGTAAAGTCATACAGAAAAATTGAATCCAACATACAAAATTTTAACAATAACAGCTACAAATAATAGGAATATTTATTTTGTATTTAAAAGGTCGCCAGCGTTAATTTATTATACAGAAAGTAAACTGTTAAAATTTAAAAACAAAATAACAAAAAAGTCAGTTGGTCACCCCAATGATTTTTTTTATTTTAATTGATGAGAAATATCGTATTCAATAAAGTATTTATATGCACCGGTCACTATAGTTGATTGATATTCTAGCAATGCTTAACGATGCAATATACCGTTTGAAACGTCAAGAAAATTAAAAAGAAATTATTTTTCACGATATGAATTAGAAATTAATTATTAGTTGTTGAAGATGTAAATGTAAAATAACGAAAATCATGATATTTATAAAGCATGCGATGTATACTACTGAGATAACTATTTTTAGAGGAAGCCTTTATCAGCTATAATGCTGTTTCAGTTTACAGAAAGGTGTGAAAGGTTCTCCCATTCCGTCTTGCAGAATTAAGCATAAGCCTTTGCAGAGACCTAAAGAAATTAAAGCTTAGAACACTTTGAAAATATTAAGATTAGTTTTAATATCGGGAGACTCTGAAATGCATGATGAACAGAAGCTCAAATGAGGGTGCAAATAGTGGATAGGCTCTGTATAATATGCGAAATACACACAAAATGGCTTAATTTGATCAGATCAATAAAAATAGTGTAGGTTAGGCATGCTGATAAATGATAACCATTTTTGGAATTTTTCTAGCTTAGAGACGAAATCGCTAGAGGAAAGGGAAAAGGAAACTGTTAACCTAGCTCGTCTTCATAAGTAGTTATCTCAGAAGTTTTGTCTGGTCACATGCCAGCCGTAAATATGGAGAGGCATATCTCTTTATATTGAAACTAGTGTGCAAACGTTGTAATTGCAGACTATCAATATGACCTAATCTAATCAAAGAGATGAAAGCAATATAAAAAATAAGAGACTGTCTGGCGAAAGAAAAAAAATGATGCCTAACATGATAAGCGTTGAGTTTGAATACAATTTTTTTTTATTTCAAAAATATTTCCTAAAATATTTCCGGTTTTTTAATTATAACGAAACAACACTTGACTTGACCTAATTATTCTTGTTAAGAAATTAGTATTAAAAGTTTAAGTGAATGGCTTAACAATTGTTAACTATAAATGTGTCAAAACAATGATCATAAAAATGCAAAACTTATCGGACTCACCCAGATGCTGTTAATTGGTATAATAATGTTCATGATGATGATGATGATGATGTAAACGATGATTGTACCAGCGCCAATGATGTAAACGGTTTGAAAATAGAAAGAAAGAAAGAAAAAAAAACATAAATTTACATAAAATAATAATAAAAGTTTATCTACATACATATGTATATATTTTTTTTGCTAATGCTATTAATAAATACATTAAAAATATTATTAACAATAGACAACGCCCCGAAAGCAAATCATAAGAAAAATATTTTATTAAATAATAAAATTTCTGTTGAATACAACATTACTAATCACATCAAATGTAATTGAATATGTTTAACAGAATTACCAACAAAAAATAAAAATAAAAATATATAAAAAAAATGCTAACAAAAGACACTTTCAAGAGAGTTGTTGTTTGACAAGCGAAATGTAGTTGAATGCAACAACCATAACCACCAGTGATCAACCAAAATAACAATTTACTTGCAATCGAATAAATAGCCAGAATTCATAAAAACATTTGTGTATCGAACTTAAATGTATGAATTGCAAGCAAAATAAATTGGAGTGTAATAACGTAAATATCTATACAATGCTATAGTGTTGTGGTGTATCTCACAAATACTTACTATAAATAAAATAATCAACTATACAGACAAATATTTTTGAATGGATAGGAGATTTTTTTTATATATAAATACATATGTATGTATGTACATAAATATATACATTTTTTTTGTTATTCATATGCAGTGAATAAAAGAATGAATGAATGAATAAATATAAGAAGTATGTAAAGCGGAAAAATAAAAATATGCTTTAATATACTCTTACGTACATATGTACATACATACGTCTGAATATATTTGCAATTGTTTGATAGAGATTGATGTATTTACTAGACGTAATATAAGAATAGTGTTGTTGTGGTATAATATTTTTCTAAAAGAAAAAAAAACAGGACAAACAAAAACGTATGCATTATTATCGTTGATAGTTGTTTACGTATTATACGATACAACATATATCAAAATACTTGGTATTTTACAAAATTCATCCTTTTTTTCTGAATTTCTTTATATTCCAATATAAAAAATTTGCAATTCTACGACAAGTAGTCATGTGCATATAGTAACACTCTGGCACTTATACCTTTTTATTACATGTGCACTGAGAAACATTGCTAGTGTAAACCGTTTGAGTTTTATGTGTGATACAGGGAGATGGTTATCAATCTTATAAATATTTGTAATAAGATATCAAGCTCTTACTCTTGCAGCTCTTAAAGAATTCAATTACTTCAGCGCTCAGTTCCTTATCGTTTTCACATTCGTTAAGATTTTGGTTTCTTTTTAAGTTACTTGTTTATAGGTTGCTAGTTTTGTAAGCTTAACTGTAAATAAGTATATCTTTAGTATTTATAAACTATAAATTGTATATATTAAGTTTATTTTCTTGATTTTCTCTTTCTTTTCATATTTTTTCATGATTTTTTTTTTGTATTGAAAGTGTGTGAAAAAAATGTTTTATTTTCTCTTTTATTCTCATGATTATTTTTTCCACATTTTTCTTTTTTTTTTTTTTTTTTGGAATTTGATAAGTCCTAAACTGACTATTGATTAAATGTAAATATATTTAAAAAATAAAAAGGAGGGAATAAAGTCAAATGTTTGTATTTACGTATTTATTTACATATAAATAAATACATACGTAAAATAAGAAATAAATAAGTAAGAATTAAAATATTATTGTAAATAACTGTCTTAGATGTTTATTTGTTTATGATATTTCATACACTCATTCATCCACTCGGTTCGATTCTCCGGTTTAATGTTTAGTTTTACTAATGATTTATTCAAAGTCATATGAAAATTGTTACAAAGTATGTTGTTGCTTTTGAAAAGAAAAATATGGAATATAAATTTTATCGAATACACAACAACATTTTCATATAAATCAGTAAATATGAATGAAAATTTATATACGGCTTCAATAGTTTGTTTAATGTTACTATCAGTCTAGGATTTCGTATTCACATAAACAATATATTTTATAGAAAATATTATTTATTTTATTATGTAACATTATTTAAAAAATACAACCAAAGGATAGAATTTTAATTTACAAGTGAAAACGGTATCTATATGGCAACTTCAGATCCTATGAAAGCACCTAAGAAATAAATTACCTCTCCCAATAATATATTTTATTAATGAATACATTTGGCGACATAGCAGAGGACTGTTTAACTGACATTTTCAACACATTGTATGCAATTTTTTCAAATATAATAAATGATTCTACAAACCTTGTAATTAAAATTTATGATTGCTCGATAATATGTGTGTAGAGGATCATGCGATCAATTATTTTCCCTTATAATGTTCTAATGCACGCAGAGTATTTGTGACATTTGAAATTGATTTCATCAGCAATTTCAATTGATTGCACAACCAATAGAATGAAAAAGAAACAAAACAACACAACACTCTTCATGTTGAAAATCTAAACGTCATTTAAGAGTTCGAACTTAATTGCAAGAATGTCTGCGTTTGTGTCAGTGCTTGCATGTAGTGATGGATCGGTAGGTTTCAAATCAAAAAATCTTTTAAATAATAACTCTTTAATAAACTACTTCAACAATTGCATGTTGTTTAACAGTTTCAGTTTTTGTGAAAAAAAAAAATCGTATTTCATTTTGATTTCATTTGTGAGATGTTATTGTTGTTGATGTTTTTTTTTTCATTTCGTTTCTTTCATTTTATTACGGATATTTTAACAAATATTAAATATACTTGTTTCTATGTAAAGCTTTGTGTGTGTTCAAAACATTTAGAGTTGATTTCTTTTTGCCTCTTTGTTTCTTCTGTTTTTCGTGCGTAATTGAAATTAATTTCAGTCAATTTTTGTGATTTATTGATTGGTTTCATCATTTTTCTTCATTTATGCTGACAGCATTTGTAAACTATAAACATACATACATATATGTACGTACATACGTACTACAATAATGAACAGGCGCTATTGTGTAGAATGAGTTGTTGAAGCTAAAGGCGGCAGTTTACAAACAGCAATAACAGCAAAAATAACAATAATGCCAGCAACAACTTAAACACATTCATGCACACTCAACTAATGTCGAAAGAAATCCATAAAATGGGGCGGCAAGCATTTTTTGGGCCTAAACAGACTTAGATAGTCATAACATAGCAAACAGTTTACTTAGTCGAGTATTATTTACAACAACTGAAAATGTTTAACAGTGCCCCATAAAAGTCAGAAAGCGCCAGCCTGCAATGAAAGTACATCATACGGGTGCAGACAATATCATAAGCAGCACTGTATGCAACAACATAAATAATTTGTAACTTAAAGCTACAAATTGCAGTATAACAAGCACTGAGTGAAACTAAAGAAATAAAACAATAAACTTCTCTTCACCATCTTGATGGGAAAATATAAACTATTTTTATTTTTATAATTTTCTTAACGATATTGAACATTTAAGTCCAGTTTGCATGTTAAATTTATTCATGTTTATAATAAACAAATTGTTAAGAAAGCTCGCTAGCAATATTTTGAGTTTTCCCTCAAAAATACCATACAAATGAAATGAAGCTTAAAACAGTTTTAAAGTTTACGTTTTTGTAATCGTTATTTTATGATGTTTTATTAAACACCGTTAAGGTTGAAATGTAAATTTGTTTCATCCATGCCAGCTAGCATGCCCTGACTTATACTGGGTATTTATCAACGTTTAAACAAATTTCGAACAGATTCATAAAACTAAGCTTTTAACAGCAACAGCAAGAAAAAAAGGAAAACCAACTCACACTCATATTTAAGCCGAAACGACATTTAACAACATAAAGATCGATCACTGAAAAAAGATCGATGTTCAGTTCAGAGATGATGACCAACTTACAGACGACAGACAACACCAAATATTGCAGACGTCACTTGTATTCTTGGATTTCATAAAGATTTTTCTTCTTTTTTTTCTTATGATGTTGAAGATATCGACGAGAATGAGGTTGTCTTTATATATTTTGTAGGTTAGAGTCGGTTGTTGTGATATTATCGCTAAAGCAGAAATTAAAGCGTAGAGGAAAAGAAACTCATCGTATTCTGTTGACTTGGATGCTCTAAAAATTTCATGTTATTTTAATATTGTCGTTGTGTTGTTAGTGTTGTTGAGACAATCAATAGCTTTTTTTTTTGTTTTTTTGTTTTTCTTGAAAATAAAAACAACAAAATGAAGGGCAAAACTGCATTTTAATCAGTTAATTTTATTTTTGTATCTTATCGGTCAGTCAGGTTAATGTTTTGTTTTTGGTAAACAAGCAACAGCAGCATCATCATCATCACTAGCAGTTTATATCGTATAGAAATAACATTCCTTAACATTTCAGTGTGTGTTGAAGTATTTTTTATTGCTTATTTGGAATACTTAAAATTGTTAGTAACACTGTAATGGCGTAAAATAAAATCCAAGAATTATTTTTAATGTTTAAATCAATTTCTAATTGAGTATTAATATAGGATTCATTACTTTCTTTATCAAACTCCAAATAAAAGTTTAAGTTTTTGGTTTGAAGTATGTAGGTTTGTTTATTAAAAGGGAAAATCAAAAAAATCAAAACTTAGAGGCAACTATTCATTATAGGGTATCATTTTGGCTTGATAGGCTTAAACTTTCACGCTTTTTTTTCACTTTACGTAAAGTTTATGTTCGTGTTATAGGCGTCTCGTATTACCACAACCACCAAAATATTAAAGCAAAATGAGATTGATCATTTTAAAGATACCAGCAGTGTGTACATTTTTTGATCTGGTGGTGATCTAGATTCTCATTGTCTTCTCCTAAATGCTCTTTAGATCTTGAAGAGATAATGTCTGTAGTGTTTGCAGAAACCAAAATAAAAAAATGGAAGACATAATGAAAAAAGTTTTATAAAATATTTTGCTGGAACAAAATCAGAAGAATAAAACAACAATTTTAAAGGTTTACGTACGAACGAACAAAAAAAAAATCGAAAAGAATATTTTATATGCGTATAAAAATTATTTTGAAGGTGGGCTTTTGTTACCTTTAATTACAATATGCATGTTTGTACAATATAAAGCATGAAATTAAAGACAAGTAACAAGAGACTTACAAACACCTGTGATGACGATAAGCTTTTGCTCATTGCTCAAATCATGTTCAGAAGACATTTGCATTGTTCTTCTCCATCGTTTTATTTTTCTCTTTGGGCTTTAAGATGATACTCGTACATATGAAATTCTGGAAGCGTATTTGTAAGGTGGTGCTTTTAATGAGAAAGTTTTAAGATGGCTAAAATTAAATGAAAACAAAATGTTGTTTATTGCAACAGTGGAAAGAATCCATAAAAATAAGAACAATTATGGTTGCAAGGGTATTAAGGATCAAAGGCAGCACCAGCAGCTAACAATACACCAATTCTCATAAAATTAACAAAATGTTACGATAATTTAAACGTTTTTTTCTTTTTTTTTTGCTTTTCTTTTTCAATATTAATTTTTGTACCCGATATCAAGCAACAGTTGCTGTATCAGCGTAACAGCAAATTGTGCAATAAAAAAAAACTTTAGCAACGATTAATCGTCATCGTAGTTGTTGTTATTGTTATTGTTATTTTAAAATCACCATAAAATTATAAAGTAATAAAAATATATGGTTTCTTTTAAGCTGTTCTCGTTACAGTTTTTTTTGTTTTTTTTATTATTATCGAAGAAGCGTTAAAAAACGTTTAATATTTAAATTTGTTGCCAGATTATTGGCAACGAAGCCTAGCCTATACTCGTATTACTGATTTCATAATTAAAATGTTTAAAAATTAACCACAATTCATACTCATTTTATGCATCACTTCCTAGAATGCCAGAAAACAATGTAGTCCAGTACATATGATAAAATAGACGGAGAGTTAAAAGCTTTAGCCAGCCCTTAAACTAATGAAAATGCACAGGGCAGGTACATATTTTCAAAACCATAAATATTACAAAAAAAACATATCATCTCACTTGTAGCAATTTTAAACTTTGTTTGTAATGCAAACAAGTTTTTACCACGAAATGAACAAGTGACTCACAAGGGCAACCAACATTCGTTTATGATTCATTATTATCACATTCATTTTACTTTCAATGTAACAATTGTATGTTTAGAAATTAAACACGTAATTAAAATATTTAAAAATGTATCATTTATTATTAAGAGGCTAGAAAATAGTTCCCACATTTAAAGTGCATTTATTCACAAAAGTGTTTAAGCCAATAATAGAAAATCAGATAAAATAAAATAAAAGATGATTAGCTTTGCAATCAAAAAGTCCAACTCAAAGGCAATATTTTTAATCAAACACAATTGAAATGCTGATTGGGAAGACCCCCCTTGTGTTAAGCGAACGATAGTTTGTGAGAAAACTAATGAGAAATTTAATCGTTGCTCATAACTTGAAGCGGAAATTTTTTATCGATGCTTTTATTATTTTTAAGGCTCATAATCAACACAAAAAATTATGCGTTCTTTACATGACGTGAATAATTTTGATTTTAATTTTTTTCGGTGATTTTCTAGTAATTAAAAACAAAAGAAAAGGAAAAAAAAGAAAAAACTCTGAAAACTTTTCTTTTCATATAAACCAATGTTTTTCATGGCGGCGCGCCATGGCATGGTGGTCAATTACTTGCTACGAGACTTGCTACAACACTGACTACGATTTTTCATAATTATTATGATTATTATGCACGCAGTGTAGCCTGCCTGATAGAGAGTTGTTGATTAAGTTGAACGTTATTGTTTTTTGTTTATGATGTTGTTGTGATTGTTTAACTAAGTAAAACACCTTTAGATTAATTGAGTTTATTAGAAATGTGTTGATTTTATTATTATTATGTATTACCAACCATTACCCAAGCATTGTTCTATTCCTTGCTATTGTTTTCAATGGCTATATAAGCCGCCATCGTCTCGTGGATTAGAACAAGTAACACTTAATTTGTTGGCTTTATTTTCCTACGTTTCATTTCATTCACATTTCTTATGGTAAATGTAATCTTTTCAACATTAATTAACAATAATTTTTAACAGTAAGCCTTCGATGTGCTTGGAAATAAGCGAGTGGGAATATTTTCATTTGAGTTGGGAAATTAATATCGGTTTTCGTTTTCGTTTTCGATTTTTTTTCCGTTTCGATAATTTTACTTTTTGAAATAAACCAAGAATAATAGTTGATATGTGGTGGAGAATTCTTAAATAACAATTGTTTGAAATCTTTTGAAATAAAATTGAAAAAAAAATGTGTACATAGGGAAAAAAGGAAAATTCTTTTTGGAAAATATAATTTCACGCTGATTTGAATTTTTTCTTAAATAAGATTTTTTAAAGGCTCTACGAAATAGGTGCGTGATCAATTTGGTTTAAAAATAAATTATAAAAAAAGGCAAAATGAATGGCTTTTAAGAATAAAAAAATGATTTGAGAGTTTAAGAAATAATTAGAAAATAATTTACATAAGATTCTGATTCCGTTGTAGCAAAAGCTTTGCAATTTTTAATAATACTTAAAAAATATAAAAAAACTGGATATGTAGTTTTTTTTTATAAACTGTTTTTAGTCCTACACATACATATGTGGATTACTTTTTCTTATTTAAGATGAGAATTAATTGATTCCTTCAAATGTTTTCAATTTGCAGAAATAATATATTGAGCTTCTACATCCCCCCCTTTCATGACTTAAAGAAAATGTAAGAAATTAAAAAAAAAACATTTTTTTTTATTTTTCTTTTTTTTTTGAGTTGAAGAGAAGAAAGATAAATGTTGTACTAAAAATTGCTACGCATTATTTCGATCCACTTGATTTGGGGTCTGCTTTATTTTAATCTATACTTAAAAGTTTTTATTCCTTCTGTAACTTTACGTTCTTTATTTATGTTTAGTTTTGTTAAATTCAACCAAATTTTGTTTGCGTTTGTTTGCCTTCAAACGAAATCAATACAAAAAAGTCAATACAAACTCAAAGGTATGCCTACGTCTAATGGAAATTGAAGGTTCGCTTTATTTCATTTTAGTAGAGAAAATGATTTGTGTTCATCTTATTTTATTGTAGATTGTATTCAATGGAATTATGTTTTAAAATTTCTATGATAACGTTAAGTAGGGTATCGTGATGGGAGTAACATGGAAAGGGGAATGTTGACACCAATATGCCAATTCTAGCGCCTAATATTCACACTAACTGCTTACGTGCCTTTACAATATGTATGTATATGAAATGTTTAGCTTAGAGCCAATGAAGCGCAAGTTTAACCCTTTTTAAAAACTTTTTATATTTCAATTTGCAATTTTTTCCATTTCACGAATTGTTGATTTTTTTTTCTGGTTTTTTCTATATTTTTGCATGAAGCAACTTTCCAAACTAAAGGATTTCGAAATAAACGAAATAAAACAAACTTTATCGTTTTTTTTTTTTGTATTTTGTATTCACTCTCATTGGATTTTGGCATGTATCGTTTTGTTCTTTTGTATGTATGAATGGGTGGTTGGTTGTATTGGGCTTGTTTGATCAAAATCGCCACAGGGATTTGCTTTACAAGCTTGGAAAAGTGGAAAAACTTTCAATTGAATTTGTAGACGTTTGCCTATCCAGCCACGTATATTTCTTTATACTCATTTTTGTTGTTTTTCTGTTCTTTTTTTTTTCCTTTTTGATTTATAAAAAATGCTAACTGTGTAACCACTATTTTCATGCTCCCCCCTCATCTAACGTTCCGTCAGCTTTTTCTCAGCAGTTTTGTTAGGTTTACAAATTTTAACTTGTGTTTCTTTGTATTGTATTTGCCATACATACATAGCAGGCCATCATCCCCGTTGGTTAATGGATGCAAAGTTTGTTTAAATTTGGGTTTGTAAGTCAGTTTAACATCAAAGTTTTTCAGTATTTTTTTCCAATATATTTCTGTTTGTGTGTGTGTTTTTTTTTTTATAAATTCAATGGTTACGCAACTTTTGCTTCACTTGTTTCACGAATACGAGCAAATGTTTCTACAACACAAATTTATGTTATTGAAAAAGAGAAAAACAATATTTGGAAATATCCTAACTAAGCCAGCATGCATAGTAACTGACTATAGTCGGAGTAGAAAGGACCTTTATCAAAATAAGATTTGGTATTTATTTTATTGTGATGTGTTGTCGGTGTTGTTGTTGTCGGTGTTGTTGCAGGAGTTTTGTGGTAAGGGAGGGATTTTACAAAACCATAATAATTCAAATAAAAAAGGAAACAAGAATTATGGCCACAAGAAATCAATTTATTGAAGTTAAATAAAAACATATATTTTATATGCTACAGCGTTTTCCCGAAAAGTATTAAGTTTATCAACAGAAAAAAAAACACGCTTGCTTTTGTATATACGTTCTATTGAGATATTCTGAGGAGGGTCAAAAAAATAAAAACAGAAAATGTAGGAAAAAGAAATACTTTTTTGGTTATCAAATAGATGAAAGAAAAATTAAGAAATTTAAACAAAACCTCTATTCGATTAGTGAAATTAAATAAATTGATGTATTAAAATAAATAAAATGCAAAGAAAAAAAAATCAGAAGATCTTAACCCCATAACAGACTATGTATGGAGAAGAGTTCAAAGTACTGGTAGAGAATTTTTTAGCTTATGGGGTATTTAGTTTTTATAAAATGTGGAATTCTTATCAATTTAATATTTTAAACAAACTGCAGTTTTGTGAGTAATTGTTTTTGATAATTTTTTTTTGTTTTTGTTGTTATTATTATTAAATTCCATTATTTCATATTTTTAATAAACGAATTCTTTGATTTGCCAAATTTCAACTTTAATAAGACAAAATTGTGTATTTCGCACATAAATGTTTCGGTGGGCTTTGAAATGTTGTGACACGACAATTCAAGCAGTTATCCCGCATGCTACCTCACGCCATAAAGTTGAACTTCAGTCTTGATATAAAGTATTAAAGAATCGTGCGAACAAACATATTTTCATTGTAAAAAATTGCTATTTCTCAGATGTGCAGAATGTTAAGGCATTCTACCAGGCTTACTTTATGTCGAGCACCATATTGTTCTTGAATGATTCCAAGAATTTCAGATCTTTTGTAGCGTAAGTAAACAAACAGAGCGTATTTCTTTATATTTTTTTGTTTTTTTTTTCTTGTTTCAAGCGAAAAAATCATTTGCGCATACCAATCATTATTTAAAATTCCCAAACAATTCATTTGCAGACACTTTCAATACGAAAACGTACAATCAGACACAGTCACATACAAATAAAGGAAAGAACAGAAAGAACCGCTTTAAGTAGGGGGAAAACCATTATCATCTCAAACGCAATGTGGAACGAAAATAAGAAGAAGAAAAAAGAACGTAATAAAATACATTTAAACAAATATTTGCAATTAACGTCTGAACATAAACTATACAATGAATTGAAGCTGAATCAAGCAATGCCCAGATCTGCTAAGGCAATCTCAATCAGAAATTAAAAACGAACCTGTAACACAGACAAGCAAACCTGTATGGAACGGAATAAAGACAATCACATAAAAAGGTGACATTTTCAAATGAACGCATAATTTTATTTTGGTTTTTGGTATTTCAATTTCATACCTTGCCGGCCATACAATGTCATTTTAAACATTGTTGGAGTTTGACCAGTTACATACATATACATACATACATATGCTTATGTATATGTATTTGTGAATAATGTCTGGTGAAAATCCCTCCTGTTGTTAATCAAAAGTACACAAACAACAACAACAACGCACACTCTTAATGGCTGGCTAACATTTTATTTGACAATTTGAAAATGAAATCCAAACAATAGTCAGAAGAAAATCACAAAAAGCTTAAATACCGGAATATGTGTGTCACGTTGGCTTTTTATTAGAAATAAATTTATTTGAAGAAATTAACATATAATTTCAGAAAAGAAATAATAAAAGTCTCCTACAGTTTTCTTCTTCTTATTTTAATTATAAAGTGTGAGATGCGACACTCGGCAACTTGATAAAAATCTTGATCAATTCCGCGGTAATTGGCACAGTGGGTTTAAGAAACTCAATTATCTGGTATGGGAATTTTTTAGAGCTTTTTTGGAGTGTGCTTTTTCGAATTTATTTCCTTTGTTTTAAAAGACATGTATATGTATGTTTGCAATAAAACTAAATAATTCTCATGATGTTTATTAATTAAATTCTATTTTTATTAGATTGAAAAAAAAATCAAAAGATGTTGGAAACGAAATTAAATTAATATATTAATGTATTTTTAATTAATCAAATCAGCAAATTATGCAAATTATTTCGATAATAAACAACTTTAAAATGTTGACAAATTCAAAAAGTTTTTACATTTCAGTCATTCGCCAATGAAATGAAATTCAAATACATATACTCGTATGCTGATAATGAAATCATTAGAATGAAAAAAAAAAAACGAAATAAATTATGACAGTTACTGTGGTGTTCAGCACGATTATGAAGAACAACAATTTAAATTAAATACTCTTGAGAGAAAGAAAATAACATTTATGAATGAATTTTATTTTTTTTTAAATCTTATTTTAATTATTATTTTCTTGTATAAAAATGAATACTACGAGAAGCTAACACAAGCAAAATCAGTAATGTAACTGAAGTTAAAGTTTGCAAATTAAGTTTAAAGTTAAAATCTTCTGCCTCTGAATTCTTACTAAGAGCACCCTCCCATCGGCCTACAAGAATAAGTCTGTCACTGTTTATCGTTTTACTGCTAAAATATTTGGTTCCAACAATTGGTTTATAACAATTTCTTCTCTCCTTACATAGTTTGTGCCTCCGACTGACTGAGCTGAGCGTGAGTGTATTTTGTTTTTGTGATGGATTTTGATTTATGACTTTTTTTTAGCCGCCCTTCAATAAATCAGGTTATAAATCGATTGCGTTCAAAAATATTCTTTCACGTCTCGTCGTTTTTTTTTTATTTTTTATTTTTGTTCTACATTATTCTTACTGGGACTCGTTACCCTGTGCTAAATGTCTTAAGTCAGTCCTAACAGAAAATTTTCAGAAAATTAAAGAAAAAGCATCAGAGTCACATACTTTTGTAGTTCTCATGATAATAACGTTTGCTGTGATTTGTTTCCGAGGAAAAAGTGAAGAAAAAATGTGTGCCTTTAACTGAGTTTTTGTTTGTTTGTATTGTTTACAATTTTTCGAAAATTTGTTCTTTTTTTGTTTTGTCTTAACAATAAAAAGGAACACATAAAATAAAAATATTGGCTTTTTACTGTATTAAGAAAGTGGCAAGTTGAGTTTGTTTTGAAGGGTTTTCTGTCTACAATACTTCATCATCTCGTTAAAGTTTTCGTTTGTTCTTCATCTTCTCCTCAGCTTCAATAATAATTCATTTTTTTTGTTTTTTATTTGTGGTAAAACAATAAAAACAAAAAAAAATAATCTAAACTGATTTGGTATTTTCTTTTCGGCTGACACAGTTAGTGGTCCACCGCTGTGTGGTTGCCTATTCTGACTGTCCGTTTTTTTTTTCGTTTATTTGGCTTTTCTCTTTTTGGTTAAATCGATTATAAAACCAAAAAATTTATATTTTCTTTGTTACAATTTTTAGGGCTAAGGGCCGTTGGGAAAAGTTTTTCATTTAATATGAATTCTTTTGTGAGTAGTGCGTGTTCTATTTAAGCTTTCAATTATCTTTATAACAAATATTCATTCCAATAACTTTAGATCACATTAATTGCGAATCATCAGTGATGTTTTAATATTTAAGAAGAGATCAGATAATTACACAATACAAGCGAAATAAAATAATTTTTATATCAAACTAATCATAAAGCCAATTTTAAAGATAAAAAAATGCAAAAATAAATATTTCTAAATTAAGATATTTTTTTATGCTTTTTTATAAAAATCATCAAATTTAAATAATTTTTAATGAAAATTCCCATCCTAAATACATACATATTTTCTTTTGCAATGCGTTTTTTATTTTACATGTAAAACCTTTTTCTGCAAGTTTAAGGAGATGCAAACTCCCCTCCACGACGACAATCAATTTAATTAATAATCGCATCTCTGTTATCATCATAAAGATCTTTAAAAGATGGTCATATAATTTTACTTTTTTTTTCGGTACTTTTTATACTCGCTGCAGTAGTCATAAAATCGTATAATTCATGTCCTATAATTTTTAGTTTAATTTTGTGTCGTGCATTCAGTTCACTCGGTTGTTTGTTCATTCCTGCTCTCCTACTCAGAACGTACAATTATTACAAACAATTTATTAACAAATACTTGTTGTTGGTATTTTTAAGTGGGTTTCCTCTTCGACTGGTTAGTATGTGCCAGATGCTAGTGATCCCTAATAAGAAGAACAGTACGAACAATACGAAAAAGAAATGAATGAAAAATCAACAAAACCACCGGTATACGGTTAACAACCAAAAGAAGGGAATATTTGTTTGTTCTTTATATCCTTCTTTGAATTTGTTTTTCTTTGTTTCTTGCCAACACTGTTTATATGTATTGAGATTAATAAGGAAAAAACAAAATGCATAGGCAAGGAGAAGTAAAGTAGAGCCGCTTCACTGAAACCGCTGGACTAAACAACTAAAGTTTACTCAATGAAAAAATTTGGAGAAGGGACAAAACTGTCTCTCCCTTCTTCTTCTAGGAGTACAGAATTACTTTGAGAAATTAATTTCTTGTAAATTTATATTGTCGCCTAACGCTGACATTGTGTTTCAACGTTCAGTTGTTGTGTGCGACTATTATAACGCGCCAAACAATTTATAATCAACGCGAAATGAAATGAGCGCTGTTGTTTTGCGAGAAAAGTGCAAATTCATGTTCGTTGACAATTTCACATAATTTGCATGCAATTTTATATGAAATTCAAAATACAAACAACCAAACAACGAAAACAAAAAGGGAAAAGCTTTATATTCACTGTTGCTCAAACAGCTCAAAAAACAAGGACTGTAAGGCTGGCAAACAGATGACACTGTAGACGACATCGATATCGTCGACGTCGACGTCGATGTCATAGCTGTCGTCGGTTTTTTCAGTTATTGCCCCAGGAATGAGGATAATGGGAATTGGGGATATTCAATGTGAATACTGTTGGTTCGTTGTTGTATATGGGGCTGCATGCTATTGGTTGATGATCACGATAAAGATAATGATGCTCCACAGCTGTGAAGTCAAATATATTAAAATTTGATTGTTTTTTATGTATTTTTTAAGCGTAAATTTGAAAAACATGCAATTTTTGCCAAAATGTAATTTTGTTTGCCATTTCCTTTTCTTTTTTTTTCTTCTTCGTCCTCTTCTTCTTTTCCGTTTCAATTATATTTTGTTTTTGTGTTTTATTGAAAAACTATGTTGTTTGTCAAAAATGTTAAAAGGCATCTCCTCTTAAGTGAAATGAATGAATGGCGGAAAATTGTAACAAGGAATTTAATCAACAGCAGCAGCAGCAGCAACGACAGCAACATCAACAACAGCAACATCAACAACAGTGACAACAGGGAAAGCAATGGTAACATTAAAATGAAAACTGTGGCACATTAAATTGACTAAATTATTGATATTTCAGTTTTGTCAACAGTCGTATACAGCACTGATAATATGGCAATTGATGGTTAATTAAATATGAAATTCGATAAAGATAAAAATCAAACACAATCGAACAATAAAAATTAATGTAGACAGGCTTTTAAAACTCAGTAGTCAGTCAATTAAGGTATTTATTGTTTAAAGGTTTAAAGTGAAAAATATGATTTAATAGCAGTTTTCGACAGCTTCTAATATTAGTGTGAAACCGATGTTAACTTTTACGAGTAACAAACAATAGAAACAAAAACGGCAATATTTTATGTTAAATGTATTCACAATACTTTTCAAAATACATTCGGAAGAAAAACTACCAAAAAATAGTAATCTTCTCTACTAAGTTAGTTACTGGTTAGAAAACGTTAAGCTTTTAACTTGTTTAACTGCGTTTTCCTTCGCTCATAAAATGCATTTTAAGTTTTTGTAAAAATATTTTAATCAGCTTGAAAATATTAAATCATTTCGTATTTAAAAAAAAAAGAAAAAAATTATTGTCTGTTTGTTTTCTGTTTGGGTTCGTTTTTGTGTTTTTAAAGCTTTTAGAGAAATTACTTTATCTATTCAGTTGTAAATAGAAAATATTTAACAACAATATACACCATAAAGAATAGAAATTAAAATAAATGGCTTAAAGATTAGTGTTAACAAAATTTTGACAGTGTTTTATGTTAACAATGTTATAAACAATACACAGAGAAACTGACAAACGAACAGGCATACTGAGGTATTCATAAACAATCGTGCCGTCATAGCCATAATATGTACGTTCGAACAAATATCGACGACGATGACTCTATATCTCTCACTCTATGAATACAATAACATGCCAATGTAGCGATCTGCAGCACAGGTCTGCTTGGATTGACATTCATCGTTAGAGGAAGTTTTAATTGAAACATCTGAAGGCCTGGAAGCTTTTATGACTTTAATTAGTGAAATCTAAAACTAAACAAATAAATTTAAAATATTTAAATCGAAAGCATTTTTCATTCAAAAATACACAAAAACGTAATAGACAAACGAAAAATATTTAAAGAAGAAATATCTCTCAAACACTGATGATTAATAACTTAATATTTTATGATAGAAAATTTGAAGAAAACAACAAAACAAACAAACAAATTTTTTTCTGTCTAAACATGGCGTAAACAAAAAATTTAAATGCTTTTTACAGACATAGATTTTTATTTTGTTTTCTTCATTTTGTATTTCGTAATGAGAAACTCTTTAGATGTTGGTTACTGTATACATACGTAGTATGTAGTATTCCGTGAATATTTTTTTTATAATTTCTTAAAAGAGAGCTAATTTAGTCAATTGTGTTGACATGGTGTGAAAAATATTCTAATAAGTTTACTGTTTTTCTGTTTCTCTATGGAATTGAATGGAATTTATATGTTATATTCATGGTAAGAAATCAAAAAATATTTAAAAACTACAAATAATAATTTATTTATTTCTCAGTACACTGTGGAAGAGAAATTTATACTTGAACTTATTTAGAATGATAACTGAAAGCATTTTAATGAAACACATACATATATTTTTATATTTTATTACACCTAGTTAAGCTTAGTTAGATCTCTGGCATAAAAGAATCAAATTTTATAGTCTTTTTTTAGTTTTTCACCACATTGTGGCTTTAAAAAAAGCACAAAACCCGTCACAGAGATTTAAAACATTTTTTTAAATCCCTATTTATTACACATGGTTTACCAGACCCATAAAAACTTATATAAATGCATTCTTTTGTTCAAAAAAAGAAAGTGGCAAATTTATTGTTTGACATTTACAACCTCTAAAAAGCCCCCATCGAAGTCATAGCGAGCGAATGAATAACCAACAGTATTTAAAAGCAATAAAACCAAATCAAATGGCCGTCCGACCACCTTCCATTTTCCTAAGTAATAAAGCAATTAAAGACAATTTTAAGGCTCATATTCAATGTACAAGAGACTAATTCTCCACTTAACATACACAATTCTTAGCCATTAGACCCGACCCCCGTTTTTTGTTTTACGCTGATGACACAGCGCTATAACGCGTAATGCATAAATAATGTTACTACTCTCCTCCGAATACTTTTTATTGGATTATGACAAATAAAAACCAATAAAATAATATATGTATGGATAAAAATTATAAAAGTCAAAGGCGCCACTATGGAAAAAACTAAAAAAAAAAACAAATCCAGAAATAACTAAACGAATGAAAGTCAAAGAACAGAACAGAACAAAACAAAATCAAAACACCCACCCAGGGATCAGGGAAAAGTTATAAAACCTATAGGAATTTAAAAAAAAAAGATGAAGAAAAACCAAATTGTATATTTTAAGTTTATGAGAGAACAATAATTTAAAAAATTAAAACAAGAAGAAAAAATATTCAAATCAAATGAAACGAAATGAAACGCAAAGATTGAAATTGAAACGACGACTAGTTGTTGTTGTTGTTCTTGTTGTTATTATTGTTGAATATGGTGTTGCATGCTCTGCATATACATACGCATACAATGCTATATTCGATGAGCATTTTTGATTTATTGTAACAACTGTGCCGACAACCGTCAACCAAAAAAAAACTAAAATTGGGTATAAAAACGAATACGGTTTTGATTTTTTGGGTGGGCGATTCACAAAAAGAAAGAAAAGAATTCATAAAAAGATACGACAAAAAATATCTTCCACGGAGATATGAAAAGTGTCAGTATTAGCACAATGTAAGGAGGAAAAAAAGAGCCAACATTCAAACCTATGAGCAGGAACCGAGTTTGTACTGTATGAACAAAGAGAATTCATGCGCCTTAATGAAATACACAATCTGATTGTGTTGACAAAATTAAAAACAAAACTAAAAACAACATAAGAAAAAGAATTAAAAGTAATACAGTTTATGTAATAACACCGACTGATTGTTATTACATTTTCATTTACAGTACATAGTCCTTTGTATATTATTTCTTAATGCTATCCACATTAAAACCTCTTAGAAGACAAAAAAAATTACGATCCATATCGATTCTGCTTCCTAATAGAAGTAAGAATAATATCTTAGTTCGGCAATATTATCTCTTTAGAAGTAGTAGGACCAAATCAGCAAAGGCCATTGATACTAGGCAACGAGAGAGAGAGAGAGAGATGTTGCAAAATTGGACTTTTTCCGAAAACTGAAAAATATTTCATAGCGAAAAAAACAAATTTCCTTCGAGGTAGATATTGGTTTTATAACAATTATTTGCGAGAGCCGATTGGTATAATTATTACAATCAAATTATGTACAATGTATCTCAAAAAAAAAGTACGTATGACTTAAACTGACTATGGAACTGAACTTGTTTTTAACACAATTAAAATTATTAATTCCCTAGCAATTAACACAATGTATGTATAACAAAAACATTAATAAAAATCATATGGCCTCCAAAAATTTAATGAAGCAGGGCACATACAAATAAAAAAGATTCGATTAAAATGTGTGAACATGCATTTTTCGAATTTTAGAGGAGTACAAATGTGAGACAAAACTCTCCCCACCCAACAAAAATGTAAAAAAAAAAACATAAAACAAAGCAGCATGGAATATATTTAAAAAAATATATATTTTTTCCTTTTTATTAAAAAAAAAAAGAAGAAAGAAATGTTGGTGTGAATATAATGAATATGTGGGTATTAAAAGATGAATGTGTAACCATAAAATTTTTTTGTCAAAATTAATTGTTAAACATGAATAAGACATAAATTATGGCAGAAATCTGAGTAAACAAGAAGAAAAAAACTACTGTCAGTTATTCATACCAAATGTGTTAGAAATATTAATGAAATTTACCTAAAAATAATTATTTTTTTTCTTGTTTTAATTATAAATTACAAAAAATGTGATTTTTTTTATTTTTTGTTTTATTCTGTTGCTTTAAATGTTTGTTCTTATGAGATACAGTATCTGTTTTATGTTGTTCTTTAACATAAATAAGAACGTGCTTCATTTTATGTCGATAAGATCTTGTTGCACTAGTATGCTAAAAAAAATCCAGAAAATACAATAACAAACACAAGCAATTCAACATTATATTGAGTGCAAGTTGCGGTAGCCGCAGTAATGAATGAAATTGGTACTAAGTGTTGGCTTTTTTTTTAGCTCATTAGCATTTAATCTTGACGGAAAAATATCATAAACTTAACTGACAACTCTATTCTAGACCTTTAAGCATCATTGCAAGTTTTTTCATCTCTGCTTGCCTTGTTTTCGTTTTCGTTTCCTTTATACTTTTTTTTGCTTTTTCACCAACATTTTATATTTTATACGCTCCATCGGATCACAGTGTTTTCCTTGCGAGAAATCTATTTAATCCCTAAAGAGGGATTTTGTTACGTTTTCTTTTGTTTCTGTAACGTTTTAAATGTTTACAAACCATTCAAATATTGAATCGTTTTTGCTGCTGCTGCTTCGCGTTTAAGATCATTTTTTTCCATTCTGTCTTTTCTTTTTGCTATTTTTACAACAACAACAAAAATACACAGCTGTGTTGTATTTAAAATATTAAAGTATCATGGTTTATGGTTAAGCAAACAGAACAAAAAAAATTATAACAAAAACAGAGTCTCACATTAGGTGAGTACCATCCAACCGTCGATGGCAGTGTCAAGCACTATGCGAGTTATACATAAATACTCATTTTAAGGGAATAAAATATTCTGTAAGAGCAAACACTTCATTCGAAACACTTTTGAAATATTCGATTAATTTGCGTATGATACATCACTAGGACTTATAGGTTTTTGTTTGTAGTATTTGAATGAGTAAAATTTACGACAAAAACTATCACAATGAAATAAGTTTCCTTTGACTTTTTCATTCACATTTACAACGAAATATTTGTTCATGTAGTAATTGTCCCCACTGACTATACCCCAAACAACACCACAAGTTAAATGAAGCGCTACAGACAGCCCTGCAGTCTTTTTAATCTCTTCGAACAGATCAACGTCCTCAAGTCAATGGTGTTGTAATGGTTGGCGGTGGTGGCACTGTTGAAGTTGATGGTACTCATTATCACGATGAGAATCTTTTGTGCAACAATACAACAAACAGACTCATAACAGAAACTACCGATCAACTATTCATTAATTAATGTTGCCTTGAAACGGCTGTTGTGCCTTAAATTAAGAAATAGAAAAAATTTAAGGGTTTTTAAAGATTCCTGATGTTTAGCTCCACAAACAAATAAGAAGAAAGAAAGAAAAAAACATCTTGAAATACAAACGCACCCTAGCCTAGCCTGGATCACTAGTGTGTTAAATTTATGAATTTTAAAATTAATTAAATTAAAATTTGTACAAATTTCTTTAATGATTATGGAACTTTTTTTTTAAGGAACTGTGTTATAATCAGGATATTGTATAAATTATGGAGACTGGTGCCATAAAAAACACAACTTAATGACTGTAAGTATTAACAGTGATGCTTTATATTGCCTTGAATAAAAAATATATTCAAATAAATTTTAGCTTTAATAGTTTATGAAGAACTCTCTCTATATACGTTGTCAATGAGAATTGAGAAGTAGAGTTAAGTTTTTACTTACTTCAAGTGTATTTTAAAACAGGGCCTTTGGGAAATACTACATTCGCATTTAAGTTCAAGCCTTTTAATGGAAATTGTTAAAAGAAAGAAAGAAAAAAATAAAGCAAAACCAAACTTTTTAAAAAACTATTAAATTTCGTAATTTTAAATGATTGTAGGCTTTAAAACAAAAAGCTTTCGAATGAGGGCAATTGTGAGCTGTTACGGTTAAAAATTATAATTTACTTGAAAAATACGCATTAAGTGATTCGTTACGCCCCAATTAGGCATTTTACTACGTTTATAATTTATTATATATTAGAGAGAATCTTTGTATTTCTATTTTACCTTTACCGACCCCATCTCAGCTACAATCATTGTATTGTTTCTTCAATTTTGCACACTCTTTAATAGCTGCGTATATTTCTGGTACACATTTTATTTCCCCATAACATTATTTATTAGTAAGACTTTCGAATGCGTATAATCGATCTGTATTTCCCTTTCATTTTCATCAAAATCTCATTAAAATTTGTTTTTGAATTTCTCTTTCGAAAATTTATTGAATACCATAAATTTTCATTTGAAATTTTTAAAATTATGCGTATAAGGCAAGTAGTATTATAGCAATCGAAACAGCCAGGAAAAAAAATAAGCACATACATACTACATACTAATTTGATTGTTTGCTATTGTTTAACATTAAAAATTGGCTTTTAAGTGAACAATTTTCTCAACATTTAACATTCATTACGATTTCACACAACTCAAGTGAACACAGTCATCCCAGTCGAATAAACATTTTTCACTCACTCAGCCCCAACGAAGAAATAGCTAAGCATGCATCCAATCCATTGAATCTACATTTAACCAAGTTTTCTTTGTTCAATAAAATTTCCATGTATGCAGCTTATTCTTTATGCCTTTTTTTGTTTTTGTATTTGGATTTGTTTTTGTTTTTGAAAGGCATTAATCTTGACTCATTGTTGTTGATTGGTTTTCGACACTAGACTTACAAATATGTTCAATGTTTTCAATGGTTTATTTATTATTTGTTTATTTCGAATCAAGCATCTTCTTCTAAAGCCCCTAAAAGTTATAACTTAATTTTTTATTCATTCATTCACTCAATACAATCATTCATTCAGCTCAGACGCAGACACAGACACAGACACCGATCCAGAGCCAGACCGAGACCCAGACACAAGCTTTAAATGGTAATAATCATACATAATAATAATAGAAATAGAAATATTACCAGGGAAAATTATTTATTGATTTATGTTTACACATTATGTTGGCTAAGATACTTGCTAGTATCGTCGTACATACATATGTACATACTTTGTACGACTCTATAAGTCCGTGACTGTCTTCTTGTATGTTCGTTTGTCTAGGGGTACCTAAAAAAATGGATTTTTAAGCGGTTTATAAAAGAAACAAACCGTAACCGAAATGAAGAAGTAAAATAAAAAAAACTCATCCGCTATGAAAATAGTTTTTTGTTCAAAAGACGAAAAAAAAAGACAAACGGAATATGTAAAATTCTTACAAAACAAAAAAAATCTAAAAGATGATTACCTGTTGCCTCAAACAATATACTCGTACACTCAAACCAATATACATATTCAATCACATTAGAAGAGAGTGTCATTATTTATTATTTAAAAATTCTTTGTTTATTGTATGTATGTATTTATGTTTACGATATTTTTATTTGTTGTATTTGTTTGTATATATTGTAACTGATTTGATTTAACTAACGGTCTCTGGTGTTTGTTTGCGGTGTTTACACGATTCGGCCATTATGGCCTCCAGCAATTTTTTTCGATTTTCTGCTTTTTAACACTAACCACCTATTTTTCGCTTCATTTTCTTTGAATTCCCTTCCACAACAGCACATCTTCGAACTTCCATCAAAATGTTGTTTGTTTAAATGTAAAATAAATCACCGAATAACCATTTAACAATATTTATAAAAAAAAAAACGAGAAGAGAAGGCATAGAAAATAAAGAAATCTATGTAAATACCGTAGTAACTTTTTAAAAATTAAGGCCCTTTAAGCATAAACAAAACACAATACACCCGGAAAAAAATAAAATACTTAGTATTTTATGAATTAAGATACAGTGAGATACAGTGATCGTAAATTTGTGGTCGATAAGAGACCAACAAAACTTTTGTCAAATTTAAAAAGATCCGTTTGGATAGAGAATCTTCATCAGTCAAGAAACAGACAGATCTCTTTAAAACCGGCACAGAATCCCTCAACTCACTCTTGGACTTGTTTCAGTGGCATACCGGTGTTCAATGAAATTCTTACCCCTGGAAACTCCTGTGTCTGACCTCAATTGGACAGACAATTTAAATTTAATTGCTGGACCTATTCGATCGTGTCTTTATACAATATCGGGTATGTATGTAGAGAGATTTCGCTTATCTGCTAGTGACTTGGGCAGTTGTTGGAATGGCTCAAAGGTATAGAAAGTATCGCCCTCTCATCTATTCCTTATTCACGCACTCATATTTTATTACGGGTGTAAGAACAAAACTTATTTATTGTATTGAAAATTTGTTATTTTTCGGTAAATTTACAATTTCGATTTCTTTTAACATTTGAATCGTTCGGCATATTTTTGTTGTTACATTTGTTATTTTTGTTCAGAAATATAAAAAAAATTTAAAATCAAAATATTCATGTTTGCGGTTGTGTTTTATTTTAATGTAATAATTAATCTTATGGCGTTGTAACGTTTTTTTTATTTTTGTTTTCTCTTGATATCTCTGATCGTATGTCTTTAGGCCAACTAGACATCCAGCTCATTATGTTATCTGGCATGTACTCACTGTTGTTGCTGTTGTTGTTGTTGTTTTAGTGGCAACATTTATTCATCTTATTTTTCTTTTCTTTTTTGGATTGATTCATCTTTCTCGGAAATATTGCCATTTTGTGTGTTATTCCAGCTTTTAATTTGTGAATAAAAGTGAGTTTTAAATTTCAACGCAACAAGTATTTTCGGTTTATTTATATTTATTTGGTTTTTATTCGATTTCCCAGACAAAAAAGAAAAAGATTTGAAATAAAAAAATAAAAAAAAAAACAAATCAAAAAACATCAAAGCGACTGACTGTTTCATTATTAATTGGAACATTAAAATGTAAATATTTTTGTATGGTGCGGGAAGGGGAGGAGTGTGTTTAAGCGTTTCGGAAATTTTCTTTAAGATTTCAGCATTTATTAAGATTTATACGATTTTAAAAGAGAAATTTTGAAATGATTATTTATTTAATGTGAAAATAAATATGTTGGTCCAGAAAAACACATACATACATACACACATATAATTAAATACTAAGAGCATTCATTGTCCATAGCAATTAAATATGGATCATTTGGGCGTATACGTCTTATAATGAATTCAATGCCATGGAATGTTTCTTAACGAACTAGACAGTTTGTGTTGAATATTATAAAAGAAAATTCTTTAAACACGAGTTCATAAACATGAATTTTGGAAATATAAAAATGTTTGTTTATAATCAAAAGGAGGTTATCAACAAATAAAATAAACAGAAAGCCAACGATTTTCTCATTTTAAGCATACTTTATTGAAGTCGCTCTTAAGGCTTTCCTAAGTTAAGAAAACACTACAAAGTTACAAGACCAAATATTTCTAATCAGAATAAATTTAGAAAAACAAATGAACTGATCTGTCGTCATAGTAATGAATTGAGGTCTGTTTGAGATCGATAGAGTGCCTGCCATAAATCCTCAACTTAACTGTGAGCATCAAAAAAACAAAAAATACTGCCATACATTTTAATTATTAATCGCCCTCTTACTATGCATATGTATGTTCCTGCTCATCAACAACTGCTACTAACTACATACAAATCTCGGCAACATACATACATACATGTGCATGAACACAGACACACTTAAGTGAAATAATTTAAATAGTTTATAAACAAAAATAACTCGGGTTGAAATTTATGATGGGATATACAAATTTTTAACCCCATACCATAGCACTTAACACATTACTTATAATAAAAATTAAAAATAAGCAAGAAAAAAATTTTAAATTAGAAAGGAGGAACAAAAAAAAATAGAGCAGATCTATGTATGTAAAACTGAAAAGGAGAAGAGACACACTCTTTGTCTGTAGGAAATACGAAACAGTAGCTCTGCAGTAGCAAAAGAAAATCTTTTTTCTAGTTAGTCTACATAGTTTTCCGGGTGTCTGTAAATTTTACTGAAGAAAAAAATAACAATGTATTCAATGTCATAATCATAAATTTGTTCATATTAAAACTATACATTGTGTTCACACTTGCATCGAATTCGAGAGCTATTTATATTTTTCCAAACCAAAAAAAAAATATTTAACTCAACCTCTGAAGAAACAAAATGAAAATTCATCCAATTTTTTTTCTTGCATACAACTTTAGAAAAATGTCGCATGCAGTGTAAACATTGCATAAAGGCGCTTGTATACTTATTTGTAAAATGAAGACGTGGTGGTAAAAAAAATTCTGTGTATTTTTTATTTTTTCTTCTTAAGAATAAATAAAATCCTATACTTTAAAACAAATTTCCATGACACTCGGTTAACAAACACTAGACATGGCAGCGAATGTTTGTACAAGAATCATCCACAAGTCTTTAGGTGAATTATAAATAAATATGAAAGTGTTGCTCGCTATTGATGATGGCTGTCATAAATCGCCGTGTGTCTTAACGCCTGGTGCTGTTGAAATGTCATCATATTCTGTATTTTTTTTTTTTTTGTTTTTTATACAAGATTTGTTCATTTCCATATTATATCTCGGAGTGTCGTTGTCATCTTTTCTCGGGATCCATATAAATGACACATTGAAGGGTTATGAATTGCATGGCATATACATACATACGCACATATGTACATATGTATGTAGTATGAACGAATGTGTATGTGTGCTTAAGTATTGGTGGTGAATTTATTGAAAGCATTGTGGTAAAATGACTCAGCCATCGGGGATAAGTGAAAATATTCTATTGCTGTTAATAGCGATGACGATAATCAAGAACAAAGTGCGTCTTCGATTTCATTTCGATTTTACTTCAATGAAAGTATAAGTGTTACTGTTGACACAACATTGACAACTGCTGCTTGAAAGTTTCAAGCAGTTGTCATGTTAAAAACAGAAAGAAAGAAACATTAGGAAAATATATTGCTTTTTTTCGAAAATATCAAATTGTCATCGAATACAATACAATTCTTAAACGTTAGAGAAATGTTTAGAACTTAAAATGTTTTTAGTTAAATTCGAAAATAAAAATGATTTTATTAAAGTAAGAAAAGGGTTCGTTCTATCATTTCGAGACACACGGTGGCGTGATTGTTTTTTCCTTTTTCATAAAATTATTTTAAGACTACAATGTTTGAAAAACTCACAAAATATTCTAGTATCTTAAAAATAAGATAAAGACAGATAAAAACTATTTTGGCGGCTTGTTTTCTTTATAAATTTCTGCTTGTTCTAGGTTTCAATGTTGTATGTAGACAAGATGTTCGTTCACCCTTTTTCCATTCTTGCTCAGAATCTTTTTTGTTTTTTTGTTTCTTGTACTCATGTTAAATTTCAAAGATTATCAAAGATTTCGAAACCAAAACAAAAAAAAAAACAAGACAAAATTCTTAACAGAGTAACAAGTTTCATTAATTAAAATATTGTTATACGAAGAAGAAGAAGAAGAATGCAGCCACAGGTCGAATCTCATGTATGATGAAATATGCATAACTTACGGGAAGAAAATAGATAATGACAAAGGCTTATTGATTAATCCTTTGGATTTCAGTTTTCGGGGGAAAGTCATAAAGATAAATTCCCCAATATAGTAGAGAAAATAGAGTTTTGTCATCAGGACATGTTTAACTCATACGTAAGTATGCCGATGCAATAATGAAAAAGGTTTTATTAGCTATAAAACTTAATATTTAATTGATGTTAAAAATTTAATTAATTTTCTTTAATTCCATTGTAAAATGTCTTTAAATGACGTAGATTATCTTGTTTCCAAAAACCGAACAAAAAAACAAAATAATATAAAGTCATTAGCATGTAATCTTGCTTCCCTATCATCCTTCCTGGGAAAATTAAATAGAAATTCCGAAAAGTTCATAAGTTTTTATTTATAAAATTTTTATAGTAAAAACGTATTTGAAGAAGATATACATGTGTTTCCTTAATTACAAATAAAATGCTTTTATGGCCGTATACATACATATGTATGCATACATATGTATATACTGGCATATGTGACATTTTTATTGTCATTCTTTATCAAGGTGTAAAATCATGGATTTGCTAACGACTTGTAAAAAGCACAACCAGAAAAAAACGTTCAAAATTTTCTCACACGCCCAGGATCTGGGAGTTTAAACTATAAATATGCAGATGAATCCACTTGAGTTAAACTAAGATTTAAACTTGTTGCTGATTAAGTGTTTTAATACAATAATACAATGCCACCAACAACCAAACAACCAAAGGAAAAAACACCAAAAAACGAAAAGCAAAACAATAGCAATAGCAACAGCAACAGCACAGCAATAACAATCCAACCAGCAGCACTTAACATAGAAAAACAATAACTCTTTTAACAATTGCCACTACTTAAGGTGGTTGGTTGCTTAAAGTTTAACTCTTTTTTTTTTTTTTTTGTTTTTGTTTTTGGTTTCCTCTTGCATTGTTAGGGGTTGAGAGATGGGTGGGGGGGGTTAGGTTTAGTTTTCGTTTTGTATTTTTATAAATGTGTCTGAATGTTATTTTAAAGTACGGATTTGCTTGAGTGGTTTTAAGTGCTGACACACCAACGGAGAGTATTTGCTGCAGACTGTCTATGCAACATGTGTTTTTACATTGTTGTTATAACAAATTTTCTGTTGAAGCTTTTTTTGTTCTTTGTTTTTTGTTATTTTTTTGCTTCGAAATACATTTCTACTTAAGCTTTTTATAGCCTCAAATCTGAGTCTTAAAACAAACAGAAAAAACAAAAATCCATGACAAAAAAAAAAAGAAAAACAGAACAACATTTTTATTTCTTCAAAAGTATACATTTATGTGAATAGTAGATTAAGATTTGATAACTCTATACACGTTTACACTAGCACCACCATTTAAGGCTAATATTTTTTTACCAGATAGTCTCATATAAGCTGTTGCCGAAGTTAATGTAAAGCAATGCCGTTTGTCCGTTCCGTTGTTAAAGTGATACAAATTTCATAAACAAACTTTTCAGAAGACAATACACTGAATGCAAGAAAAATTAAAGACGAAAGAAAAATTAAACAAAAAATCATCACTGCAGATTATAGAGATTTCAGTCAGTTTGGTTTATGGTTTGATGGGTCATAAATACCAAACGTAGTGAATCGGAAAAAGGTGTGTTTAACAAAGGTTTTAATAAAATCAAGGCAATAACACAGACAACGACACAAAATTGAAGGAAATGTTTGTTTAGCACCACCATATTGACTGCAATATGCTAAATAAGACAGACTGCATGGATGTGCCGCCTATATGTAGGACGGACATTAAAAAGAAATGACGTTAAAATAAACTTTAATTAAAATAAAAAATTTCTTTAGTGAACATTTGTTTCAGATGAAATTTATTGAATGTTTCTCAAAAGCAAAGGAGGCATAACAAAAGAACATGTATGTATGTATGTACATCAGAAAGAAAGACAACAAAAAACACAACCAGTCCATCCAATAATGAAATTTGACAGTTTAGAGAGTCAAAGCTTTCAATACGAAATGGCAAATAAAATTGAGGAAAAAAATTTATTTTGAAAACTTCTCTTGACCGTTTGTCCATCGAACAGTCCAAGATCAAGAGCAAGAACAACATAAGCACACTACACAATTTCATGTTGTCGTTGTTGTTTTTGCTCAAGCATGTAGCTTGTAGTTATCCTAATGCAACAAATGGTTTGTGGGATAACATTTATGGCAACATTGAATATATTGCAATCTATACAAACTACATGTATTCAATTTACAAAAACAACAAATACGATAAAAAAAACTGCAACAGCAACAACAACAACATCTAAAAGAACATAACATTGAACAAAGAGAAAAACAACAAATAACAGAAAGAAAGAAAAAAAAAAACTGAATAAAAACACACCAACATGCATTTCGGAAAAGTGCTTGTTCCAAACGTCGCACAACATGTTTCGGCTTTTAGCGGTTTCTTTGACATTGTTGAGCTTAAAAACGGGAGAAAAACTTATTGAAAAAAAATATAAAAAAGGAAGAGACAACGCGCCACGTTCTTCGTTAACAGCCGAAGAACAAGCGCATTCAACATACTACATATATACTACACAGCTAACAACAATGCCATCAATTCCAATTTCTACAACAACAGCAACAACTACAATAATAATAGTTGCCACTATTAACAACGAGGTGCTACAGAACTCATCATTAAATAATTGTAATTTAAAGTTAAACATTTTTCCAACGCTTTCTGTGTGATGACGATGATAACAACAGCGATGTTGTCATCATTGATTTGACGACAACTCCAACAGCCTAACACTAAAGCTAACCCCATGTAAAACAGCATCGTTATTGATTATTAAAATAACGCACTTTTAATAAATTTAAATTAAATTAAAATTAAATTCAACTTAAATTTTTAAATTATTATGATCAACGACTTAAAATTAAAATGTACGCCGCCGCCTCCTATTATTATTGGAATTTTACTTTTTTTTTAGTTTTGAGATTGTTTTGTTATTTTCTTGAACTATACTTTGCAGATGTTGTTGCCACAGATGTCTTAAGCCACTTTACTGACACAAAATATTTAAAATTTTTATACGATTTCAATTCTGAACGAAATAAATCTAGTTTTTCGAGTATATAACATAAAAAAGGGCATTTTACAACAGATGGCTGGCTATACTTTTACATATGGTTTGTATATCATTTCGGATTCTAAACATCTGTCATTAGATTCTAACTTAAACAAAAACAAACTATTATTTACAAGAAATGTGGTTTTATTATTTCAATTCGAAAGAAAGCACATCGATTGCTCAACGAAGCTTATCCTATTCTAGTTATGTGTCAATGTAAAATGGAGAAACAGTTTTTTCGTTTAGTAGTAGCGGGGATGATACGAAATACTTTGATTGAAATATGATTTTGTATGTTTAATATGTTGGTTGAACACTCCTTAAAACAAAGTCGGAAGTGCAAGAATTATATGTGAAGACGGGTCAATCAGTAGAATTAATACTAACTCGAAAATACATTGCGACAAAGCAAATCTCTATATTTGGTTGAAAAAGTTTACGACTTTTATGAACAAGCAACAGAGAAAAGTTTAATAATTGTATCAAAAACTTTATACTAACGTTAGCATATACAATTTGTTATAAAGCCTTCCATTTTTAAGCTTAAAAGTGATCGAAATTTACTTGATTTTGGCTTTAACCATATGTAATGAACTTTTTAATTGTAAATGTTGAAGAATATGTAAAGCATGTGTAAATCTTATAGACATAAATTGAAAGTTTTCTTTATGTTTTTAACCTTAGATGACATCTGAGGGTAAAAATAGAGAACAAAAATTAATTAATTCTAAAGGAAAAATGTCGAATTGAAATAATACAAAAAAAAATAAACGTTTAGTTAATTTATAGCTTTAAAATTCAATTTCGAACTGTTTACAAGAGCTGATACTTTTGAAAATTACTTTCAATAACACTGAAGATGTAGACAATAACGCTACTACTGTTTATATTCGCATTGCTGCAACGGCAGCAGCAATAAAAGCCGACACACTTATACAAGGACTGCTAACAAACAGAAATGGCAACAATAACGAGCAATCATGAATTTCAATCACAATAAGCGCAAAGTGCAGCCAACTTAATTGTTTTCTAATGGTAGACAATAATAGCAAAATGTCGACGCCATCAAAATACAACTGAATACTTTACCTCATACAACTACTTAAATGCTGCCATTAAGCCCAAAAGTACCACCACTGTAGACTGACATCGCCACTATCATCATCACTACCAAACAGCCAGCCAGCCATCGACTAAATTGTACTTCCCAGTACACAGAAGAAATAGTCGTAGTCGTACTACACTAATGGCATTGGCAGTAATAATGCAAGTAACAAGCCAACTAACTAAACAGCAACCAACCAACCAACAACATTCATTTATTCAATGGTACAATAACCAACGTTGGCTACTGTTTTTCTTCTGCTTGCTGTCTGCCGCCTGCTGCATGCCTATATTTTAATGAATCGAACGTAAAAATGCTGCAACCATTACTTGGCTTGGCTACAATTGCCACAGTTATAGTCGCTAACACTTCTCTGCTCATAATGATGCCCATAATCACGAAGTCGACTACAACGACAATCATGGTAATGATGATGAACTTTCATGCGATTTCGCTTGTTTAAGAGCTCGTAAGCATTTTTTAAGTGAATGTTTAGCTTAGTATTTTTTGTTGTTATTTTTGTTTCTTTAGTTGTTGTTATTTTTGGAAATATTCGAATACTTTCGTTTCGTTTCAGTTATTCTATTTGTCTGTTTGCCTGATTGCCTGCTTTTCCATTAGTATGTTTCACTACACATTCATAACAAGCCAATAAGCTGTCAATGCCATAAATCGAAACGGCTCGAAAGTTAGCCAGCCAGGGAGTAAGCAAGCAAGCAAACAAACAAGCGACTGAGTTAATGAATGAATGAATGAACAAACATTTTACAATCGCCTGTAAAAGTCGGACAAATTTTTTTAGAGAGCGAGAGGAGCATGGGAAAAAGACTTTTTCTTTTCCATGGCATGATCTTAATTCGAAGCCAAGTACTCCATATTCGAACTCAAGCATTTAACAATGATAATAGTTTTCTTTTCTCCCTGAATGCTTCATCAGCATCAGTTGCATCCAACTGCAGCTAAACTTTAACTTTGTTAAGGTAAGCATTACAATTTCTATTGTAAATAAATTTTCAATTTTTATTTCTTTTCTCAATTCTGGCAAATATTTGGAACAAGTGCACTCACATGTGCTTCTTTTGAATATTTCGAACTTTGACGACTGCATTTGTTGCCAACTTCCAACAGCTTCCACAATGGATGCTTTGACTATAGGCTACACTATGAGAAATTACATGAGAAAATTAATGGATTTTGTTAATGATTAAATAATTAACTCAATTAACACACTCCACCAACGATAGAAAAGTCTGATTACCAAAAAGTTTAAAGTCATATAAAGAGTTCAATACAGAAAATTAGTGGACTGGTTAATCAAATAACTCACAGTATACATATAATTTAATTTGCATGAGGACTTTTGTCTACTGGCCAATGAAATTTTCTCAGCGTACTTCGATGCATTATTCAAAGATGCATATGTTCATTGTTATATGTACGTTCATATATATTTACATACAAATATAAATGTATGTGAGTGTGGAAGCTTCAATGAAGCATGCATTTGTTAACACACATAAAGCAAAAGCTAACTTTACTTTCATACAAACATTTACTTTCACTTGTATCGAAGAAATGCTGTTCAAAGAAGCTTTGACTCTTTTTAGAAGTACAACACACTAGACTTTCAATTGTTTTCGATCTTTCTTCTTTCTTTTTTCCATTATTGCTTCTAACTTTTGCATTTATGGAACGACTCTGAACACACTCTTTGCACTCTGATGCTACAATGTTAAATAGTGGTTACCAAAAAGCCGAAAAAGAGAAAAACTAAACTAAAATAGAAACAGAAACAGACACACAAACACTAAACAGAAACTAAACATTTAACCAAAAATAAACGAAGATAAATAAATATTTTCAATTTTAGAAAGTAACTTATTTGCTTTGATCTTACGAAAACCATAAGAAAACCTAAACAACAGTTTAAAAAAAAATAAACTAAATAAACTACCAAAAATACCATGGAAACAATTTGAAAACCGAAAAAATACATTAAAATACAATTAACCCATGTTTAAGACTTTTATTACTTTTTTCTTCTTTTTTTTTTGAAAATCTACCCCAAATTTCCTAAGAATTACCAACTCTTTGCCAAGTTATGCCAGACGATGTTAAGCCAAACTCGGTTATGTGCTGTACTGCAAAGCGATTTTAAACTCATGACTGCCTTTCTCATCTTTTAATCTTAATTTGAACATATTTTATCGATTGGTATTGAAATTAGAATTTGAATTTCCATTTATTGTACTTGTTTGGCTGGCTGCTAAATGAATCAACGAATGAAGGTGTTAGAAAGTACATATTGGTGGAAAACCTTGTTACTGGGCTAAAAAGAGCCATGACAATTTTTATCCAAAAAAAAAAAAAAAAATAATAATAATAAAACCGTTTGGTCAGCTGGTGGACATCAATAGGCACGATGATAATAACTCATGGCCGACGTTATTGTGGCATAAACAAATTACCAACTGCCGACCAATTAATTCATTTTTTGTAAACAGCAATATTTGCAAAAGAAGTGTGAATAGAAATAATATGTAACAGACATTATTCCGAACAATCAGCCGCCAGCCACTTCATTTAAAATTCTCAGTAAATTGGTAAATAATTCTCAATAAATATGTATATTGTATTAATCGAATTACAAACTTCTAAAGTTCCAATAGCGTTCAAAGTGCTAAGCAAATATTTACAGAAAACTTCTCACACATTTTACCATTGCCATTACCAGCCACGAAGAAAATACAAATAGAAACAGGAGACAGAAACAACTATTAAGTACCACCATAAAGTACTTACAGTACAATTTTCAACGCACACATATGCTGTGGTTACAGTAAATTCTAAGCATAACAACCAACTAAAAATAAAGCTGCATATAGAACTGATAGCGCATAACACTACAATTCATCATAGCTGGGCCTAATTGTATCACTCACTATCGCCACAAACAATAGAAACCACAAAACCTGAAGATGTCAATGATTTTAAAATGCCTGAGAAGTTGAAATCAAATAGAGCTTTAACGCTGTTTAATAGAAAATTAAAACTAAAGATGTTTGTATATGCTAAAGACTTTAAACAGAACAAAAATTAAAAAAAAGAAAACCAAAGTTGACTGCATCATGTGAACGACCTCGACCAGACACAAAAACCAAGAAATACTAAAGCAGAATAAAAATTAAATAAAAAAAAGGTAAAGTAAATAAAGATTAACATACCAACTAAAGAAGAAGAAAAAAGCACTTACGCTTGCATATATTCGGATACATACGCATATATGTAATTGCAGGCAAGCGTACCACACATGCTTCAAATCATCATACTCTTGGTATCTGGAAGATGCGTAAGTTAAGTTATACTTCAACATTTAAAATAAATAAACTTTATTGAAGCGTACTTTTCTTTTCGTTTTTTGTAGTAGTTAAACACTGAAGAGATTTTCAATATCAACATGGCCTGTATCTTTACGTTGCGATCTTTTCAAGAAAAAAAAAAGGTTAGACAAGCAACATCGTTTAACAGAATTTCATGTTAGAAAACTTTGTACATTTTCTTTTTCCCTTTTTTTCTCTTTGTCACATTTTACAAACAACCCACGCACTATTAATTTAAGATCGAAAATTGAATGTTAACAGACTTTCATGTTTTCAGCTTTATCAGCAGGCTATGCGATCGATATGTAATAACTGAGTAGTAACCTCAGTTCTATTCTTTCGATTTCTTAAAACAGTGACAAAAAACTGATGGGGGGATATGAAGTGCTAAAGATCATTAATTATAATCCAATTGGATATGATAAATAAATAAGAAATTATTTTTGTTTGACACTTGTGACGATTTGTATGTCAATAACTGATTATTTAAAGGGTATTGGTCCTGGTAGACCTCTGTGCTAGAAAGGATCACAAGTATTCGCTTTAATCAAATTTAATTGTTGTATGGTAAATGTATGGTGAACGTGTACATTGATATTTCTTTAATAAGAAACAAAAAAAAACTACTTGCAATAGCGCAAACTGATGCACCAATTAGTGGTGCAATATGCGAGACCGAGTACATATTGAAAACCTCCAGGGTATTTGAAGTTTAAATTAGATCAGCTATTGCTTCCTTTACAAGTTTTATTGCAATGTTCCTGATCCTTATTTATATGGCTTTGGTTGGTGTGAGTTTTAGCGATATTAGCAGTGTGATAGACCTCGTTATGGAGCACATAAAACGCATAAAACTGTGGAGGCTGGACCATGGTGGCTGCAGCTATGATCATTGTAATTATGGCGGTGGATTGGGTATGAAATAAAAACAAAAAAAAGAAACATGGAAAAAAGACTCGGCAGCTTGTAAAAAAGATAAGTGAAGTAAGGGGAACGATAACCCAATAATAAAACTGTATGAATATATAAAAGAAGTCGCCGTGGTGTAGTAGGTAGTGTGTTGGCTTACTATTCGTAAAGCCCTGGTTCGTATCCCAGGTCAGACATCAAAAATGAAATATGAAAAAAAAATATTTCTTCGGCGACTTCCTCTCAGCAGATTTCTGGCAAAAACTCTGAGAGTAAAAATAAACTGCCATGAAAAAGTTTCTCAAAATTCTGTCGTTCGGAGTCGACGTTAAACTGTAGGTCCCGCCACTCACGTATAAAATTAACGCACACAACATGAGTGGTGTGAGAAGCTAGGCCGTAATCCTGACTGAAGGGTTGTAATGGCCAATTATGTATGTGTATGAATATATAAAAGATAAATCAAAAATATCAAAAATATATTTGAACTTGATTTCTAATGTCTAATGTTTTACTGTATGTATGTATGTCTAGGATAGAATAAGATTTGCCAAGACAATATATATATGTACACATGTTACTGACCTAACATTCCCCTATTTTTATGCTTATTTTCCTTTTTTTTTCTCTTGTGGAAAGATGTACAGAAGCCTTTCCGTGCAATAATAGCACAGTAAAAGCAAGAAAAAAAATAAAATAAATAAACAGCAACAACAACAAAGTTTTACAAAAAAAAAAACAGGCTGCAACGCGCTAAGGCATCTCAGTGTTCATCTCCTGTGCAGTTTTCATATTTATTGTTATTATTGTAATAATTTTATTTTTTATGGAATTTTGATTAAATCACACTGGTTAACAGTTGAAGCACTTCTTTTACATCCACAGCCACAGCCAAAACCACCACACGACAATACAAAACAATATGCCACAAACCTAAAGTATTCACGAGTAATACTTTTGTACCATTGCGAAACTCTTCTCTTATTATTAGAAGAACATTTTTTACAACATCTTGGTGGCTGCTGCCAAATGAAAAACGAAGGAGAAAAATAATAAAATAAAAGGCGAAGAATAAGAAAAATTTGGCGATGCCAAGCATCATCATCATCATTATTATCATCGTCGTCTGGCGTTGTTGTGTTTGTAAGACTGGTGTGGCATAAAGAGGAATTCATATGATTTTTACAGTTGCCACTTAAAGTGATAATTTAGGTTTTTAGTTGAAAATTAAAACGTGCTTTTGCTCTTTCAATTCACCAACCAACTTTAAAGAGACACAATAATTGAGGCTCTTGTGCACTATGCAGTTGAACAGCAACAAGGACAACAACAGCAACAACAACAACGCATTTCAATTGGGCATGCGTGCAACTTTATGAAAATTCCAGGAACAACAAAATAAATACAAAATAACAAAAATAACAACATTTATCTTATTTTCTTTTCTTTTTTTGTTGTTATTGTACTCATACTTATATTTTGACCTCCACTTTACCAAAAGAGCTGCAAACATCAATGATCGACGAGGTAATGCACTAACCAAATAAAAGAAAGAATGAAAAAAAATGATACGTAATAAAATTAAGAAAGGGTTACAATTAATTTATTTTTAATAAGAAAATTATTACAAGAAATTCTTCATTAACGCAACACACACACACACACACGATGAGTCATCGAGGCTTTTGTTTGCTTTTTAAGCGCCTTTTGAAAATCATGTGAATAAAATTTCAAATTAAAGTTCTTTTTCAAAATTCAAAACAACAAATAAAATTGCTTTTATTTCATTACAGTCAATAAATATCAAAGTCTGCCTCTCATATAAAAAATTTGAAAAAGAAACCCGCACCAAATCATTTCAGACAAATCCCTCAGCTCTAGATTCTCTTTCAATACCTTTTTTTCTTTTTGTTTTTTTGAGTACAAGTAGTAAATCAAAAACAATCAGTCTTCATTTTATGAATTTTTTTTTTGTCAAAATTAAAGAAAAAGAATTACGACCAAAATAGTAATGAAGAGGCAAATGCTGTTGCCAATGAAGGCAAATTAAATGTTGTTGATATTGATGTTTATTTTTAAGATCGCCTGATATCTTTAGATGTCATGACATTAGCGGTATTCACAATCGTACTTGCACAAGTTTATTGCAGAAATTCTATTATATTCACTTTTTTAAGAGATATAGGCGACGAAGCTTCAAATGAGCAAGAAAAGTGCTCCATATAAATTGGCCTAAATCGGATCAAAAATGGACTTGTAGGGGCAAATGTACTGGATAGCCATGGTATCTAGGATTCCAAAGACGGTTTCCTTTCGGTCGGGCGTTAATTGGCGCCGGAGATATAGGGGGCACACACAACATAATTGGTGAGAGAAGCTAAGTCGTAATCCTGGTTGAAGGGTTGTAATGATAAATTACATACATACAAAGTATACATGTGTATTTGAACAGATTTTTTCTTTAACCTCCCCTTTTAACAGCTCTAAAGTATATATTTACTAAACTAATGCAACTTTTACAAAGTAATCGCATAAAATAAATAAACTGGAGGATCTAAAGAGGCCACATTTCACAAAATAATTCGTAGTTTTGGTCTTAATGATAGTCCATACACTACTTAGGTAATATTTTCAATCAAAAAGCTTTACAATACATTACAAATGATTCAAAGGTTTCTACATTATCAAGTTAAAATGAATACCCGTAATAATTCTGAACGATCATGCAAGAATCTTTTGTAGTCGGTGGTGATAGTAAACGATATCACTGGTGATATCGTTGATGGCGACGACTACCATAACAACAGCTACGATGATGACGAAAACGACAACAACAAGTAAAAGCGACTGAACCAACAATGTCTTAAAGAAAAATGTTAAAGGTAGTAGAAGAATGAAAAACGAAAAAGGGCACTGGTGGTTTCGGTGGCTAGTGATGGTATGCATTCAATCAATCAAAATAATGACAGAAGACTGACATAAGAAAGAAACTAAATTACAACAACATCGGCAATAACAATAAGAACAAATAATAAAATTTATATAAAGAAGAATACTACTACCACTATGATTAAAAAAAAGAGGAAGATTGAAGAAGAATCTGAAGATCTATCAATTCATTTTTATTGGTGTGTACGAGTACGAGTACGAGTACGAGTATTTAATCACATGGGTTTGCATTTACACTGAATAGCATCGGAGTGAATAAAACTTCATATCACTCATATCTTCGCTCGTGTGCTGGATATATTTTTTCTTTTCATCTGACTTTTATGAATGATGGACGTTTGTTCTGACTTTAACAAGTGTTTCTTTTTATTTTTTCGGTTTTTGTTTTCATTCAGCTGTTTCTCTTTTGATATTCGAATCAAATACAGAAAAAAAAAACAAAGCAAACTTGTGATTGCATTTTTATTTTTTCCATTTATTAAGATTGAATTTCACTACTACAATAACAATGACACCAACAACAACAACATCTTAAATATATTTTAAAAAGTAAAGACCTCAATAAAAACGTATTTTTTTTAGCGCTTTTATAAAAGAATGTTGCGCCTTTATGCTTTCACGTGTGTGACTGTCTGTCTGTATGTGTTTTTATTTCGTTTTTGGATTTTTATTGAATTGATGATGGGAATTAAAAAGCAACAAAAAAGGAATCCATCATGTATTTTATTTTATTGGACTCGTTGTCGTTGTTACTGTTGTTGGGTTTTTTTTTTACTTGTTTTGCTTGTGCTGTGGCTATTGTTACTTATTATTGTTATTGACGTTGGCTGTTTGTTCCCGGTTTAAATTAGTTTTAAATTGTATAAAAATAAAAATTTATTTATGCATTTTATGAGTTTAAATATTGTACAGAACGAACCATCCTAAAAACGATCGTTTTATATTGATATACAACATTGTATACAACAACGACTTGCACTTGTACTACGTTTCAACCGACTAAACCGCTGTATATGATTTGATGCCATTCCTTAGGGTGTCTAAAGAAAAATCACATGATGGTGCGAGGAGGTAATTGTGCTCCTCTACATTTGTATGATTACGGATGATTTTGATTTCACTGCCAGTAGTAGTAGTACATGTACACTTTCATACAAACACATCCAGATCCATAAAACGTGTCTTGACGTTTATTTCTTGGTAATTGATACTTTGTTTGATGGTTTTCTTCAACTTTTTCATGTTTTTATCCGAAAATTTTAATGTCAAGCAATTAAATTGTTGTTCCTTTTTTTCATTTTTTTTTTCCTCTAAATTACATTGAAACACATTTTTGTTTGTGTGTACGTATGTATGTATGTATGTGAAAAAGGAAAAAAGAAGCTGAATGAAAAGTTCAGTTAAAGAAAAAAAATAAATAAATACGAGCAGAGCAAGTAGTATAAAAGAAACACTGACAGTTAATGATCACTTAAATTGAAGTACACGTATTGACGTGTATTGTTTTATATGATTAACAAATGTCAATGTTTATTAAATAAAAACAAAAACAAATACAAAAATAAAAATAAAACAAACACTAATATAAAAGCAATAATATTTAAAAGGGGCTTTGTGATATGAAAGCAGCAAAGCAACTGAAAACTGACAGCAGACAAGATTGATTTATAACATAAATATGTTAAATTATAATTGGATTTAAAGAACCTCTTGGGAGAATTAGAGGACTCATTTCATTTTTAATGTCTAATAATAAACAAAAAAAGATTAAAAAAGTATTTAATAGGAGATATAAACTGAAAACCGTAGAAATTGGAATATAAATAATATTGTCTGTCTATTAAGCCACACATAATTAAGAGGATATGTTACGCCTATAGATCCGGTTAATTTACCGTGTTCATTTTGTAGGAAATACATTTTTTGGTAATAGTAGAATATTCTACAAATAAAGTCTTATATAAATTATTTTAAAACCACACTCATCCACATTTTATTCAAAAAGTTTCTAAGCAAACTGAGTTTTCCAATGCCAGATGTAAGAAACACTCAAACATTATAGAATAAGTGTTTCAAGTTCAAGTTTCTTGTTTAACAAAAATCTTTAATTTTCTTATTCAATTTTCAATTCAAGACAATATTGTTTAAGCCGAAGTGTCAACGAAAATAATTAATAAAACTCCATTCAAATATGTTCTTCATTTCAATTTAAAGAAGAAATACGTACTTGTAAGACGTAATCGCTACATAAAAAACTGCAACAATTTTAAATTTAATGCAAAATTGGGCAATTTTCATTTAAAATTTGATTCCAATAAAATTAATTGCAACCTTGAAAAGCTTCTACAAATTTGTTTGTTTAAAATAAGATTTTTTATTTGAGTATTTAATTGTGTGCTTGATTGTATGACGACCACATATAAAAATGTTTCCTTTAACAAAAATGTTATTCTTTGGAAGTTATTGGCTTTTTCTTTTTTTTTTTATTATATTTTGTGGTTTTTTATCTTTCATTTTGTTGGTGTTGTTGTCCAAAGTTTGTTATTATTCTGTCAACATTTCGTTAAATTAGTTTCTTACCACCGAGCTGATCCACTAAATCAACAAACTTTATTGTTATTACTTGCACTTCATTGTGTCAAAAAATGAGTGGAACAACACAAACACTGTGCCACATAGCGTAGATGTACATACATACGTACATACGTAGACGGACGAATGGTGTAAACAAATCCAATCATGTTAAAGATCGACTCGTACCAGCAGTAAAATTTTAGTTCTTTTTCATTTTCGTTTTTTTTTTATTGTATTTATACTGTTGGTTGTTGTATATTTTTTTTTCTTTTTGTATTAAAGAGCTGTAAACAAATGCAACACGTATGCAGGAAAAGTACATACAGTATAGTTATAATAACAAATACACCTGAGCCTCATTAAATAATAATAAAATAAAAAAAAAGTTAATCGAATTCTTACAAATAATAATACTTGAATATTATTATACTGTAGTTTATGTTAAGGTTTTGCATTTATTTTAGAATTTCTAAGTTTTACAGCGCGTTAAATGAGTTATCGGTATAATAGCTTGTGCTATAAAACAACATTTATCCAAGCCCCCAACAACAAACTGATGTTTTTTAAAATAAATATTACAACAAGAAGAAAGAGGAAGATTTTTAAACAAAATAATCACAATTACATTCGTTTTGTGCGATGAACAGCAGTTTTGTAAATAAACTTTTGGAGCACTGAAGATTAGGATTTGCCTCTGAACGTACATACGTTCACACTAATGCGATTTTTTAATGCAATGCATTTACAAAATTTTATATTTTAAAACTCGAAAAAATTTCGTTCTTTCACCAATCGCAGAATTCAGTTCAGTTCTATTGAGAATAATATTTTGTTACAGTGTAAACACTGTACTAAAAAGGGTGTTTTTTTTCTTTCTTATTAAAGCAATAGCAAGTAAATTACTACAAGTGTATACTTGTTTTTCATTTGAGATTTTGATTCCTCACTTGAACTATTCCTTCTTACTTGGTTGGTAACTTGGTCCGTCTATGCCAGCATAAATTAAACCAAACTTTTGTAATTTTTTATTGCATTTTATTCTCTTTTTTTTCGAACCTGTGATGACGATGACGATGATGATGATGATGATGTTTATGGTCGTTAATTTGTTTTCTTATGAGGCACTTTATTACAAAAAGCTTTAAAAAAAATCAAATCAAATAACAACAATGAGAGACTTTAAGGTCGGCTTCAAACTTTAGCAGTTGAATTCAGCCTTAAGAAGAATGAAAAGAAAACCTAAAATCAACATTGTTTGTTTATTATTGTGATGTTGTTGCTGTTGCTGTTATTGTTGTTGTTTTGTTCTTTAATAGTTTACTATGCCATATTTGTTTATTTATTTAGTATACATAATTTGTTTATTTTTTTATTATTTATTTATCATTTTTTATGTGTGATTGTGTGCATAAGGGTAGAGGCAGAGGCATGAGTATGTTTATGCGTATTTGTTGTTTCATGTTGTTTTGTTATAACGATTTAACATTCAATTTATTTTTCGTTAAAGTACACTTTTTTATTGATTTGGTTTACGATTTATGTCTGCCAAAGAAAAAGGGTTCTCATCGATTATTTTGAGTGACAGTTTGGCTTATGATTGGATTTGTAAACCAGACTCTGATAGAATCGTTGCATTATCATGCAAGGGATAATTCAATATGTTGCACATTTAATTACATTTGCTCATTTAAACTAATCATACAATTTAGTATAAAATTTATGGTAAGAAGTGTTATTTATGTTGACTTTTCGAGAACAATTTTAGGATGGTAACTCATCTTAAAGGCGACCACAACGCTGCGCTGTCAAGTGTGTAGTTAAATCATTAAATTTTGTTGAATTACTTTCAAAAGCTATTTTTTTTTTCTTTTTTTTTTTCTTTTCATTTGAATTTTGTTTGTAAGTAAATTAGTAGGAAATAATGAATTATTTTACAATTTCTCACCTTAATGGTTTGTTAAACTCAAATCATCTTAAAAGCCAGCAGTTAATTCTCAAACCTAAGCAGGCAGATCACCCTCCCTATACTGAAAGAACAATCTCCTTTCCCCATCACATCACAGATAGTTTTGTCGTTCGTTTTCAGTTTCGGTTTTGTGCTTTTTCTTTCTGTCTTCTGACAATTTATCCATCATTATTTTCTAGTTTGCCTGTATTTCAAATGTTAGAGGCGTAAAGTTTTTGTATTACACATGATCTGCCTGCCTGCCAAACTATGTTTAGAGTTGTTGTCTATTTGAGTTACTATTCTGCATAGACCAGCTGCCGATAAGTTGACTTTGGCGTGTATTAAAATTAAACATTCTGATGGCTTTTATGAGATGGCTGCTTGTTGCTTAGTAAGGCAGGAATGAAAAGCTTTCTAAAATGTGCTAAAGATATACGCTGTTTAAAACAGTCCGTTGCAGTTTTTTTGGTTTCTTTGCTTCTTTTTTAATGTTTTGTTTGAAGTATCGTGTCAGTTTTAAATCATTGTAAATGCTGGTTGTTTTAGCTGTTTTTTATGTTGTTGGAGTCTTCATAACACGTTAAACATTGGAAACATTTAAAACGTGATTCTAAAAATGATTTTTTTTTCATTTTTCATGTTTGAATTTTGTGAGTTTTTCTCTTTTAAAGAAATTTTTAATGGTGATGTTGTTGTTGTTGTTATTATTATTGTTGGTTTTAAAAAAATAAACTCCCTTTATCCTACATAGAAAGCATTGATAGTAGTAATAGTTGTTGTTGCTGTTGTTGTTATTATTATTGTTGTTAAGCTTTGCTTTGGTCTTTTTAAAATATATTTTTGCTTTCGAGTTCAGTTGGATTCTAACAGGACGTGTAGGGGGAAAATAAGGTCACGTAAAATAATATGATGGCGTCTTGGAAAATAAGCAACCAAATTGAAGAGGCAAACAAAAGAAAAACAACAACGAAGCAAAAAAAAAACATTCATAATGTTTACATCATCGTCATCAATACTTAAAACAATTGCTTGGCCATAAAATAAACCATTCTATTCTAGCCCATCACAACCACTATGGCTATGCATCCATCCATCCATCCATCCATCCGTCCATGCGCTGTACATACCATTCATTCAATGTTATTGGTAACTAGCATAACAAATTTACAAGGAAAATACAATTACAAAATAAAAGGTACTGGGCACTAAAAAAATAATTTTAAAAACCATGCAAAAGAATCTTGTACACCCTACCTAACTATCGAATCAATCAAAACCAGATATTTTGTCTTTTTGTTGTTTTTGCATTGTTGCCAATCGAATAATGAACTAATTATGCTGTTCTAAATTGTTTACGGCTTAAATCACACAAAAAAGGGCTGTGGAAGGAAAGCATCCTAAACTGCCAAAGAACTAACCGTAACTGAGGTGATGTTAATGATTTTGCATTTACGGCAGTAACTGCCAGGCAGTTTTTATATTTCATATTCAAAGGATGGCTGGCTGGCTTTTTCCTTAAGAGTGTTTATATTTTTATTTTTCTTTATTTTTTTTTTTTTGCATATTTCAACGCGCCTTCTTCTTAAGCATGACAGTCGTGCCGTTTGCAAATCTTTTAATCTAGTTTAGTTTCTTCTCTTCCCTTTCTTACATTCGATTGTTGTGATACTTTTGAGATTTTTCTATACAAAAGGCGGAAGTGTTTCAAATAAATTTTTCATATTTCCAAAATATGGAATAAAAAAAAATCAAGACTCCAACAAATAGAAAAGAATTCTACAATAATGAATTACAACACTTTTTCATTACAGCAGAAACTGTAATTAGAGTGTTAGAGAAGACAACAACAACAATAGCAACAAAAATTAATTAATTATTAACAGACATTTTTTTTTGCTATTTAAAGTAATGGCTTCCTGTGAGTCTTTAATAAGACTACATGCGAAAATCATACATGGAGACTTTTTGTGAATTTGAAATTTACAACCGTTTTAACAATTAGAAGTTCTTAAGCTTTTCTAATGTTTCAGAAACATGCAATGCTTCACTCGTATGTGTGTATATTGTAATTAGTTCATAATGTGAAATTTACTTGATTATGCCAAAAGAAGAAAAAAGAGGTAGAAGTACATGTTTTAACAAAGAATTGGCCTTAGTGTTGACAAAAGGTGCCCCCCCCCCCTGTTATTCAATTAAGAAAAGATCATTACGAAACTAGCTAGCATTATCAACTAAACAACAGTTAAAAATAATTTAAATTAATTACTGTAATGTATGTTAAAGATTGTTAAGTAAGTTATGGAGATGTTAATTTGTAATATCTGTGAGTAAAACAGTAGTGGGGGTTTACTAAATTATTTGTAGAGACGCTGGAAAAACAAACTTAATGAAATTCAATATGGAAGAAACGCGGTGAGATCAGATATAAACCCTTACACTTTCTTCAAATCCTCAATGCACTTGAGATAACCATGATATGGTGCAATATGGAACTGTTTCTGGTAAACAATCGTACACACAGCGGCAAATACTTAACTGACGTATAACACGACGTATACCACTGCTGGTACGCATTGGTCGTTACTCGAGGTGTTTTCTATTTCTATTCTTGAATAATATTAGATTTGCTTCCCATAGAGATAAAAATAATTACTCAATAAACCCAGTGAATAAAAAGAAACTAGAAAAATACTTTTGAAACCAGCAAAAAAAAGGCGAAACTGTATGCAATCTTTTTTTATTAATTTTAATTTTAAGAGACTAATAAAAATAAAAACTTTAAAAAGAAAATTGTTTTATCAACAATCAAGTTCTATTAAAATAAACTTTTTCGCTTGACCCCGATTGAATGTTAATGTTTTTAATTAACAATTTGGCCTTTTTTAGTACTTTTTCTTCATTAACTGTTTAATTTTAATAACGTTCTGTGAATCATTTTAAGTACACATAGAAAGTTCAAAAGAAGGGAGAGCAAATTAATGTAAGCTACAGCCAGCCCTTTACAATCTTTTAATTTTTTCTTTTTCTTTTTTTACGCCTTTTAAACCCTTTTTCATTTCTCATTAACCATGTTGTAGAATCTTTTGCTACCATTTAGTTTATTGGCATACATTTTCTATTTGAATTTATCATCCATTCTTAGCCCTGTATTGGTTGAAATGAAATTTGTTTATTTTGTTGATTCAACAATACAAAACAGGGATTTCATTGCTGGTCTTTGTGTTTTCCACTTTCCTATTTCAAAATCTAAGAATGCAATTTTCTTATTAATACCCAAAGGATAAGAACTCTAAGAAATGCTTTGATGCAGGAACAAACTTAATAAATTCAGCAAAAATAAAAAAGGAAACAAACAGCAAAACATTTACGACCAAAACGATTTTCAATGCCTTTTCTTGTTTCGTTTGTTTGCAATTGCTAAAAAAGAAATGAATTTGTTTAGCAAAAACCCAAAAAAAAAGGATGAAAGCAAAGGACAGAAAACGAAGTTAGAGTAGAAATGAAGAAAAGAAAAAAAAAACGTAAAGATCTTTAAATAAAATAGAAAATTACAAAAGTAAACAATTGTAAAATTGCATAGTAAAACGAGGTAATTTTTCTTGCTATTCATGCGTTCGAGCATAAAAAACTGCAATGCTACTGAAAAACAGAAGGCATCTGTTCGTCTTTTTTCGGCACTGCCAAATCAAAAGATAAAATCGAAGAAACGAGAGCAAAACGGATGTGAACAATCAAAATACCGTTTATACAACAATTGATATTTTTTTTAAATGTCAACAACAACAACAACAATCGAACCTTATAAATGATTTTTCATTCATTCGTCTCATTGTTATGGAATCAGTTGTAAACAAAAAATCTAAGCGATATACTATATGCAATATTTCAATATGGCCAATACAAATGTAACATTTATCCTCTTCTATGTATGTACATATGTATGTATGTATGTTTATCGTTTTTAAAGTTGTTGCATGTGGGTAGGGTATTTCATTAATTTAACCAATATAAAATTTATTGTTGTTATTGTGATTTTATTTATAAGTGAGATTGTCATAGGGTAACATGACATGACTGTCATATTCCTTTGATTGTTTTTTTTTTCTTTCTACTTCTATTTGTGCCTATAAAATTTGTTGTTGTTCTTACCATTCGGAAGAAATTTGTCCAATTGTTAACATGATGAATTGTTTGTTTGGTAAACATTAATTTCATAAGGAGGGGATGCCACAAAGAAAAGAAAAAAAGGACACGAAATGTAAAGGTGTTTCACTTAAATTGTGTGCCTTTATTGGAAAATTTTTAGGTAGTCCACGTAGAGGATTATCCTATAAAAGGAAATGTGCAAAGAAACACCTAAGGAAATTCAATTGAATGAAAAGATATTGGAAAATTAAGAACATTTAAGGACTATGATCACAAAGCTATAGTAAAATAAACAATTATTATCTTCCCGAAAAGATTGAGTTCTTTGAGAAAGGATTTACTGATCATATGGCTAATGTAGACCTGTTTTTTAAATAAGGAAAATGAAAATACATACATATGTATACGCCATTCAAGAATATACGCTTAAGAATATGTATGTAAACCATTTTAAAATAATATCAATAAAATAATATCAACAGCTGACGTACATACATATTTATTGCAAACTCTCTTAACACAATGAAGGTTCACTTAATATTTAATTCAAATGATAAATACCAATATAACAAGAAAACATTTAAGATTTTTATTCGTTTATTGTCTTTGATAAAAATAGAAATAAAATAATAGACAATCAGAGAGGAAAAAAAGCGAGCCAGACGTTTAACATTAATTTTAATTAATTTCACTTTCGGCAAATCCTTAAACAGCAAGACTTTATGTTAAAGGCGTCAAACATGAATTTGCTTAAATGTCATCTTATAGACAACAACAAAAAAAGAGGGAATAAACCTTAAAATGCAAGGCAGAATGCTGCAAAGAACCCATACACATACACACATGTGCACTGACTTATGTACTGTATGTGCCCCTTCTGTAACTGCAAACTGTAGCTAATTTTGTATTTTCGTTCTTTTTTAAGGATTTACTTTTCACTTAATATTATCCTTAAGGATTTGGTAGAATCAATGTGTTCTTTATTTCGTTTTCTTTTTTCATACTTTGGCATTTTGCAAAATAAAAAAATGAATAATAAACAAAGAGTACAAGAAGAGAAAAAAGTTTAAGTCTTCTCTTTAAAGCATGACTACATTTGGCATATAAAAACTCGTACGTTTCCAAATCCTCAAAGAAAGATTTTTTTTGAAAACCTACCTGCGTCTACTTGGCATTGTGGCATAACAATAAGTTTGTAGATAAAAATTAAAAAAAAAGAAACAAAATAAATTGTATCAACGATTAATATCTTCAATAACAACTATTATAGGGAATAAGCTTTCAATCACTAATTTTGGTCTTCTATTTGAAACATCTACGGGTGCGATATTTTTTTTTATAAAATTTTGAAGTGATTAAATGAGTCGAATTGTACCAATACATTCATGCTTTACGTTTTTTCTACTTTTCTTTCAGTTTTTAATTTTTCCCTATTTTGTTTTCAATGTCATGTTTCATTGTAATATCGGTAAATTCATTTTTTTCAATCTGAATTTTCGCTAAAAGAAAAAGTGGATGTATTTCTTCCAAAGAGTCATCTGTACTTATGAGTACAAGTGTTTGTGTGTGTTTAGTTTTTTTTTTTTTTTTTTTTGTAGAATTTTGTTCAACATTTGTTTAGATTTGTTGCATTGAATTAATTTTTGTTTCATTCTTTACTTTTTGTTGATATTTTTATTGTTGTACTATATTTATTCCTCAACATTGACATCCTGTTGATTCGGTCTGATGTTATTGTTGTTTGTATTTTTATTATTTCTATCGGATCTTTTTTGTTATATTTGATAGTCGGTTGCATGTGGCATGTAACATATTTTCAAATACAAACGCTCACACACCTGCATCGTCAGTCAGACTGCCTCCCTTTTCATTCTTCGTTCCACAAAAGAAAACTCAAAGTGTCAGTATTTCTTTTAAAGGATTTCCTAACAACAAACAACAACAAAAAGAAAACGAAAGACAACAAATGTTGTATAATAAAAAACCATTAAATTTCTTAAGTTATTTATTTCGACAAGTTGGTTTTTTTTAAATTCTTTTTGCCTTCTTTTATAATAAATTTTTCTCCAGAAGCATTTGGCCTGCGAATATGTAGCAGATTATTCACCTCGTATTAAGAGAAATGTATGTATTTCTTAAGGAACTTTTCACGCTCAATAAGTAATGGTTATTAATGGTCTTATCTAGACTCGAATGTTAGAAAATATTTCAAAAATTTTGTTTTTAATTAGATGCTTCAACTTAGTTCAATTGTCTATCAAAACTTTTCATAAAACATCTAGGTTAGTGAAATATGTATACGATTTCATTGATTAGATTTATTATTCCTCTTCTACCCAACTGCATGGAATAACAATATTATAATTGAGGGAAATTAATTAAAAATGGACAGAATGGCTACTGACGATGTATTTTGAAGAAAACCTCATTTGTTTGCATGAAAACGTTTCATGTAATTGATTTGTCATTATTTTATTTTAAAAATTTAAAAATCATTGTTATGTAACATTTTTAATAAAAAAGAAATCTTTTTTCAATTTTATTGCTATTGTTGTGTGGCACAAATAACAAAGAAAAGGGTTTTCGGAGCAAAACAAAAAAACATTTTTTTTTTTTTTGTTATCATTTGTCCTACGATTGTTTCGGATCCGTTGTGGTTTTGGATTCCTTATATTTTTGTCATTCAGGATTAACACTTTGACTTGCTTATAGTATGTGGATTTCGCTATGTTTTATGTTTATGGTGCTCAAAGCGGCATATGCTTGTTTATTATTTTATACCGGTTTTGCACTGAAGTCTTATCACACATTATGGAATTTAAATAATTCCTTGGCATTGAGGAAATGTCACGTTATGCTGCTTTATATTGATATGTTCACTCTTATATTTTTTAAATTATAAATGCCTGTACATTCATTATGACATGAGAAACAATTCTGTGGCATCCTTTTTGTTACATACCCATACACTACATACACAATATGGGTATGGGATGTGTATGAGATTTTTGATTGAATTATATTTTATTTTATTTCATTTTATTTTGTTCTTTTACAAAAATTTATGTATTTCTTATTGTGTTGTTGTTGTTCTTTGGTATTTTTATTGTTTTCTAATGATGTTTGCTTTTCTCTAGAAACATAAATATTTTTGCAACAACATTTTATGGTTGGGCGTGACCCAACATTAATCATGGGCCTTTTATCGTCTAAACGAATGGGTGAATTAAAAAAAAAAAGGAATGAATGAATAAATGACTGAATGTTTCCTTTTTTTCTGGCTTTGAAAAAAAAAAATAATACCTTGAATTTCCATTAGAACTGGAAATAAAAGAGTGCCTTAAAAATTGTATGTCATAAATTTGTTGAGATAAGCAACACACATTCATGCCCATATACGTGCAACATTTGTAATAACTTTGTGTGTAAGCAACATGACCTTTCAAAAATAAATTCTGATTTAATTGATTTCTTTGCATAAATTAGAGAGACAATAATGGACGTTAAATAAATAAACGTACATGCATATGTGTATGGTTATGGTGACTTTCGAATCAGTAAATAAACATTGAAAAATAATGTTTTTCAGTTTGGGAGGAACCCATTTAAACCATAAATATTTCATGAATAGCATTACAAGTAAAAACATGAAATTAAAAGAATTAGTTTTACAAATATTAAATCTAAATCAAGAAAAAAAAAGATGGACATTATTTTAGCCTACACGTAAAAAAAATGAAGACAAATCTGTGAAACTTTACTAATGACACCAAAAACACGGATATTATAGAATTACTTGGACACGGAATGTGTATGGTATTCTAACTACAATCCAATGGTGGGAATGGCAAGAAAAGTACACATGTCACCGAAATTTACTCGCAGACTGCATGATTTATACGGAGAGAAACTGTAGGATGCGAGTAGAGCTTAGAAGTGTATTAATTTTATATGAATTTCAAATTAAAATGATACTCTAATAATTGGTAAAACAGATAAGTAGGCTGTTTGCAAAATAGCTGTTTACAAATAAGTAGTTTGTTTAACTAACCTCATAATCAAAATAGATTTTCTAAATTTCTAATTAATTGTAATATTATTAATAAATTGTAATAATAACGTTAAGTTTTTTAGTGGAAAAACTTGTTCCATAAATATTAACTTTTTTTCTTTAATTTTAGAACATTTTCAATTTTATTCATCCATTAATGTAATGTTCCATAATTTCATAAACAGAACCACTGAAGGTCATACAAGACCTGTACTACAGGAATTGTGCACGAAAGATAACCAAAGGTGGTAAAATAAAACCAATTTCGTAATGTACTTGTGTACTTTTGTTTACTTAACAAAAGTAGCACAAAAATGATATGATGTTGAACATTTTTTAATTAATACTAATGATTATTACAATACTAAAGAAATGTTCCTTCATTTACATTTCATCACATCGTATTTCTATCAATACCTGACATATATTACCAAATATATTATGTATAAATACAACATACAATACATACAATCATACAACACGATTTTTTACAATCAATTCGATTTTTTTTAACGATACTTTGGTCTTTCGTTATTGGTTGTATTGTTTGTTTACAGAGTAAACTTTAGAATAGATTTCTTACTAATTAAAAAAAATCTTACATCTTTAGGGAACTATAGAGATATGTTTAGGAGGGCGGAAACTATAACTTTGCTTATGTAAGTTAAATAGAAAATAGAAAAAAAATAATCAAAGAAAACAACTGCTATTGACACAATAAAACAACAAACGAATATCCAAAGTTCTTACAAATGAAATACGAAACAGACAGACCTTGTGAACGTAGTTATGGTACGAACTAATTTTTCTTTGCTATCATTTAAGAAACTTTATAAAAATTATAAAAAATATTTAATTAAAGACAGTTGACTGTATTAACGTCTTTTTTCTCATTTTTTTAAACTATTTTTATCAAAAGACAAAAGAAAAAGAAACATTTTCTTTGAAAACGCACTTTTCATGTCATGTTCTTATATTTTTCTTTTTTTATTTCTTTTATTTTTTGTGTTATTTGTAGCACTACGTAGAAGATGGTTGACACATGCCGCTTTATGTGGCAAAGTGTTAAAAAATTTGGTTTAGTTTTAAATACAAACATGGGTAACGAGTACAAAAAAAAAAGAAATAAACAAACAAACCTTAGTGAACATTAGTGAACTTGTATATTCACCTATTAAAGCTGAGAAACATGCTCGTATTACAATCAACTAACATGGCCAAAAACAACAAAACCACCATTCTTATATGGCTATCAAAATGGGTTAAAATGTTTACACCGTTGTAATCGGGGCAGCTAATTGCGATTATTTGTTTCAGACCAAATAAAAGGCACACCGCTGCAAATCCTGTAAATATTAAAGACTTTGCAAAAAGCTTTTTGGGCAAAACCTAAAAACAAAACGAGTTCGGTCAAAATTTAATTCTATCAGTAGTTTTAAATAATTTTGTTCGATTGGCAAGTACATATAGATATGCATTGAATCTCTAGTTATATTCTTTACATCTACTACTTAAAAAGGAAGAAATAAAAACGGAAAATGTAACAACTACTAACTACTGAAGAAAAATGTCAAAAGTCAAAGTGTTTACATTAAATATTATACGGCCAGATAGTTGTTATGATGATGTTGTTTTGTTTTGTTTGATTGCTTATGTTTTCTTAAGTATCGTTATGGTAGTTGTTATTTTTGATATATTTTTCTTTCAAACTTCTAGCCAAAAACAACAAAAGCCAAATAAAAAAGGACACTTATTTGTTTAGTAGTTGTAGCATCATCAACAACAACATCATCAACGTCAACAACAAATACTATTTGTAGTTGATATAGTTTCTGTTTATGTTGTGTTTTTATTAAACGAATTTTTGTTTTTCTTTAAGTTTTATTATTATGTTTCCAGTTCGTGTTGTAAAAGTAGCCTTTCGATACAAATTTTCTTAAAAGGAATGTATAAATTCAAAAAAATTTTAAATAACTTTTTAGTTTGGGAACAGAAATTTAAATTTGTTTCTACTTAATTTGTAAATGATTTATTTATCACTTATGAATACCTACAATGTAATGTAAGTAAATAATTCCCTCCCATTGCCTTCTGTTTTATTTACATAACCAAATACATATATACGTTCAGTTTTTGTTTACTCATACCATTCATATAGATTTTCCAAAGTGTTGATGAGTTTTAACACCTGTTGTTAAATATGAAATCTATTACTACTGTAGCACAAAAAGATTTGTATGAAATGAAGTAAAATGCTAACAAGCTAAACCTCCCAGGAAGTCGACATGGTGGTATTCAAAATGAGGACAGTGAACTCAATGTATTTTAAGAGACAATAATTGTTACAATAAATATTGTAATAGAAACAATTCCAGTCTCAAGAAATGACAGTTAGTTTTGTAATAATCACTGCATAATTATTCCTTAACAGATGCATTCAAAATGTTAGGAATTTTAAATGATTTAAAGATAATCTGAAAAGTTTCCATTAGAATTTAAAATATTTGAAATACCTTCTTCTTTCAAAAAATTAATCAAAAATTATTGCTACTAAAAATAATACGATATCAAATGAAATTAAAATGAAATAAAAAACAAAAATATTATAGGGAGATAGACGACCATTATTATCTTAGAAATGTGAACAATGAATACATTTCATAATCATCGAATACATATACATATGTACATACATATGTACATACATATTTGTATACATAAATAAAACGTTTGTGTGGCCAAATAACATTTACATAATGTGCTATTACATTGCATATGTACATATATATTTATACGTATTATACATATGTATGTATGTATTTTATATTACGTATTTTCTATAACATTCTTCAATTTGAAGGTACTTACAGATCAAAATACACGATATTTAAGTGAGTACTTGTGTTTTTGTATTTCGTTAACATACATTTAAATACAAGTGTACGTACATACATTCATATTGATATCTGGCACAACAAATCTAGCTTAGAATATAAACACGTAGTATTAGCGGGTTCAAAATTTAATAATAAAATTTGAAGTAAAACAAACCCAAACATATGTTCAAGTACATACTTCTTATAAAACATGTATCATCATCATCATCATCATTTTTTATTCTTTTTCCCCCGCTCTCTTTTATTGTATTATTATACTACTCTACGTTGTTTTATTCTATATATGTATGAACATAGGTATATTAAAAAAAGTACCAGCCTAAGGCATTTTGTTTCGCATCACAGTAGAATACAAAGTGAACTAGAGAGGTAAGTTTATAAAATTATTTGTGGACACGAGATTTGATTCATTTTACAGAACAAAAGTTTGACTTAGAAATGTACTAACTCATGTATTAACTTCAACATTATCACAGTGTTTTTGTATAAGTCGTTTAGGTACATTGACATTCTACTGTATTTCACATACGAATACAAGAAAAAAAAATTATCTGAACTCGTCATCATAAACAAATAATAAAAAGGTTAAATCGAAAGGCATTACAAACTTTGTAAGTGAAAAGGTAAAAGTTTATTACCAAATAAATAAAAAAAATTAAACACACACATACACACAGGCACTCACAAAAGCACGTAATTAAACAAAACAAATAGAAACGTACAAAAAAGTAGATTAAACCAGACAACAAAAACAAAGGAGAAGAACAAGATCAATCTTGAAAGATGTTCTATTCCAGGAATTCTTTTCTCAGTTTTTCTGATAAAACGGCAAAAAGAAAATAATTTTTTATGACTTTTTCTTGTACCAGTACCAGTACAAGATGCAAAAGGCTTTAAGCCGGTCTTTAAAATTTATAACAGTTACAATCTAACAATGTATACATACATATGTACATACGTTACGTAGGAAATACATACATGAAAACTGACAATTTGATAATAAAATTACAGATTGATTAAATTGATAATTAACGTTTATGACAGAAACGAATTTTCAACTGACATAGAAGTAAAAGAAAAAAAAGACAAATTAATGGCTATAGCCAAAAGGAAAAGCATCTTTTAAGCATTCATTAAAGCACTTAAATTTTTATATTAAAAGACGTGTACTTCGGAATTCAGTATGCAAAGACATTTCGTTTATGGGACTATCAGACAGATAAATTAATGAAAATTTGCTTGTGCTAAAATAAATAAAATTGAGAATGAAAATGAAAAGAAAATTTCTAAATTTAAAAGACAACAAAAAAAATATTTGGCTTAATGAACAAATTAGTGAGACAAGACTACAAATTATGTTTTTAATTTGCCAAATATTTGTTACGATCTAAAATAACCAACAACAAAACAGCAGACAGACACCACTCACCACACTCCACAAACGACTCTACGGCTGTCTCATTTGCACACACTTTACGCTTGTGTTAATTTCATTCACAACACAGCAACTTGCAACAGCAGCATACAATTGCTCGTAATCTTAATGAAAATATCTTTACGTATGTACACATGTTCAGATTTATTTACAGATATTTAAAGATTTTCGTATACATACATACTAATAATAAATGGAAAACAAACGTTTGCATCTCTAATTTTTTTAATATAGTTTCGTTCGTTGCCTGGTTGTGTGTGAGTGTGTGTCTATAATCTTAAAAAAATCATCGCCTTCATCAACAGTTTGTTTGCGGTAAATTAAATGCAATCACATCAATTGAATACAATTTGTTTTTCTCATTTTTGTTTTTGTTTCTTCTTGGTTGTTGTCGTTGTTGTCGTCTCGTGACGTTCGTTCATTCATGAAAATTTTATTTTTAATTTTCATTCTTAAAAGTATTTTTTTTTTATTTAATTTGAAGTGTTGCCAAATACGAAAACTTATTAAAAATTATTTTAACAAGATATTTAAATTCTATTTTCTTTATAAATAACAGTATAAATAATATCGGTATTGATATATACATATGTATGTATATATTATAACAAATCTACAAATATTATAATTATATATGTACGTAAGGTTCACAAAACTTTCGTTCATTGGCTTTTTTTTATACGCTTGAATGAAAGTGAGTTGCGTTTGCTTACGTTTTGTTTCCAACATAAATTTGCACTATACTTGCACTTATGTATGGGGCATATGAACGAACATAATGCATATTTTAGTCAACAATATGCATTTTAAATTTGGCAACTTGCCTAAATATTTTTGTTATCTCTTGTTCATTTTGTAAGTATCTCTGGCGTATCTGGTACACACAGAATGATTTAAAACGAAAGCAGACATATGAACTGAATCTCACACAAAGAAAAAAGAAAAAAGAAAGAAGCAAGAATAAAGTATAAAGGATTTTAATAACTTATTATGTGTAAGAGTAAATGTCTGCCATAAAAATTTAAAATCGAAAAAAATTAGAAGAAATAAAACGAAGAATGCTAGCAATTGAAAGAAAAATTAGAAATTATTTTTAATGCGAGTTGACACTGTAAAGTTCCGGCCATTTGCTTTGAGGCATTAAGACAACAAATATACACTTTAATATTTTGACTTGGAGTTCGAACATGAAGACAAATATTTAAAAAACAAATTGTATTCCCAATTCTATTTGTAGTTCTTTTGTTATAAAATTGAAATGTTGAAAGAAAAGAAAATACCACAATGTAAACTTATTATCATTTATCACCTTTGAAAAACCACTTTGCTACGTGGGAGTTCTGCAATAGTTTTTTTCAATTTTTTTCTTTCTCTCATAATCTAACAAAAATAAAAACGAAACAAAAATGATGAATGAATGGCTAAGAACTAAAATAAAAGAATAAAGATCACACATATTTCAATGATTATTCATTTGTTCCGAATCTATGTATATGGGCAGAATGTTGTGATTCTATGGAGGCTAAAAATTCGAAAATAAAAATTCAAATATTTACATGATGAGATTCCACCATTCAACACGTTCACATGTCAACAAAAGTATCGCGGTAATTTTTTAAAAATTCTCTGTAGCGTCGAAAACATTAAACAATGATGAATGAATTCTAAACTTTAATATTTATTGCTTGAATTCCATTAAGATGAAAAGAGTTCACGCCTGCCCTGGATCTAATGAAAATGTATTATTTTCTTCATATAAAATTCAACATACAATTGAGAAGCTAGCGAGCAAAACCATACAAGTCCTGTTAACTGTTTCTTTCAGGAAAAGTAAATAACTGACCTGCCTAAATCGAGACTAGCGAGGATTTTAGTTTCTTTCCACAGAAATATTTCAAAAAACCTTGATTAAAATATACGGGTTTAATTTAAAGCAATTTCAAGCAACTATTTGTTAATTTTTATTCATAAGGTCTTGCTTCTAATTAATGCCTTATGAAGATCTCCTCAAAAGAATTATAAGTGGTGAGGGATAACGGTAAAAAATTAGAAATATGATCCCTTAAAGCCACTATACTTGACACTTTTATTTCACTGCCCAAATCGAAGAGACACTTCAAAGATGGTTAGACAACAATGTTGCAAAAATGTGGACACAATGTCCCAACCATTAAAAAACGCAATAAAAAAGCATTGTACCCAATCACATTTTATGACCAAAATGTCCAATCAAAAATACTCACAATCAAATTGGAATCTTTTCCATGAAAGGCAACCATAATATTCCTTAATTTGCAATTAATTTAAGCTACGCTAAGAACAAATAAGAAATTTGCATTCTGTCGACAAGTGAGACAATAAGATACCCTATAACAACCTGTTCTCTGAGTTTCATTTAAAACGTTATGCTAGTCAATGATATTTTTGGGCCATTGTCCCCATAAATTCCAACACCGATAAGGGAACAAAAGTCTTATAGATAGATGGGCGAAATTTTGAATAGCAACAAGGGGAAATAAATTTGATATTTGTTCAATTTACAAAAATTTATTATGATAAAAATGTTGTGGATTCCGCTCGTTAACACGGAATAATTCATGTTTGATTCAGGTTTTATACCCAAACTTATGCCACAATTTTTACTAAAACTGTCTTAGTTAGTTGCCTTTGGCAATCATAATTTCAATTTCATTTCTGGTGGTGCTATAGGGTATTCAAAGTACAAAACAATTTCACATTTTTTTTATTCCTTTCTTTTTAGCAACATATTGTAGGTTGATTTTATTACTTAGTCATCAAAATAGAAGATTTCATTTCATTGCTAAATTGAGTCGTTTTTAATGTAAAACCATCCTCTACAGGTCATGAATTTTGGTCAGTGTCCTATTGTATTTACCTTTTTATTATTTTAGATTGTCATCATTTTGCCGAGCAAACTCTATCTTTAAATTGAAATCATTTTAGTGGTGAAGTCACATTTGAATTGCAAAAATTATTATTTGTTCTCTATCAAAAAAAGCATCTGCGTACAAAAACTTGTGGTGTACTCGTATGTGGCCAGGCTTATAATAAAAACACAATAAAAATGACAGAAAAAAAATTCATGTTCATATCGTGTCACCAAAATCTTTAACAAATTTTATTTTGATACTCATACGAGTGAGTTTGTATTCAGAGTATTTATTATATTTTTCTTTTTTCTTTTTTCTTTTTTTTTAATCAAGAATTGCGGAGTATTTTTTTATATGCCCATAACAAAAGTGTACTTTAAACGAAGACATGTTTCTGATTTGATAACTGAGATAATTATAACTCATGCGGATGGATAGTCTATATTTTTGGAGAAACTTGAGGGTGTAAAAAGCATCAGAATTAATCGAAAATAGTTTAAACTTGTCTAAAACTGAACTGAAGCATTTGAAATCACATTTTATTGATAATTAAGAAACAAAATTGAATAAAAATCGTTTTATTTAACAATTGTTTGTTGTTTCAAGGTATTCTCTGTTGCTTTCGAAAAGCATTTATGGGAACAGCAAATTGTATTCAAGATACGTTCTTCTTGACTTATACTCTTGTTACTGCTGTTTCATTTGTTTTCAATTCGTTTGTGTTTTGTCTTCTTGTCAATTGATTTCTACTTGAGCTGAAATTGGATTTGCTAAAATGCAAATAACAATAACAACAGCCACTATGATAATAATTGTCATGCAGATGAGTGCAGCAATCTCGTTTCTTTGTGCCACAACCCAAAAGCATTATCGTTGTTGGTTATTGTTTTTGTTTAACAGTTGCTCGGTAGATTTCGCGCATAAAATTTCATTTCGTTGCACAATGCCAAAATATCAATAAAAACGCATAAAAAAAGATGCCAACGAATATTGAAATCATTTAACAGTTAAAATCGCTTTTTTTCTTCAACTTTTCGAAATGGGAATAAAAAGATGCCAAGAGTTACGAGTGACTTGTATTGTGGTGTTGATGATGACGATGATGATGATGATGAGGATACCTCACAGCCATGATTCTCTTAAGAAAATTCATAATCATCATCAAAGTCTTCACTGCCATCATCTCTATCGTTAGCAGCATCAGCAATAACAGCAACAGCATTAACAAAACGTATTACACAGCCTTCATATAACATTGTTAGTTAAAAGTGTTGCTAATGCTGCTGTTATTGCTGCAGTCACAAAGGCTCCCTAATGGTTTATGCAAATCGCAGCACATATCACAAACACGTTAGCAACATACATATAAGTGCCACACCAGTACTAATGCTATATTTTTGTTTTGAAATTCCAACAAAAAAAAAAAATTGAAAAATAACGAAACATCAAAACATTTACATGTACATGCACCAATAAATATGGTATGTATATGTATATATGTATATGCACATACATATGTACATGTAATTTCACCACTGCATTAGGTAGGAACAAAAATATTTTCTTTCAATATGGCTGGTAAAACTATTATTTCATCAATTGGTAAATGAGATGAGATTGCGAAAATAGCACTGAATTAGGTTCTCATTACGGAAGACGACATAGAAAAAAGGTATTCGTCTAGAATTCGACTTCTAAGAAGATTGTTAGACGACATAAGTCATTTGACGGAGATAGAAGCAGATACAAAGTCTGGCTTAAGGTCATTGTAAATTTAGGAAACTTTTTCTAATGTACCTTTACAGCGTGAAAGCAATTATTAATGAATTAAAGAACTGAATAAAGTTATTTGTTGAGAATGATAAATTTTTCAAATCCTATGAAATCCTTTTAGAACGTTTTACATTTGTAAGAGAGAGAGAGAATTTTTCTAAACACTAACATGATTTTACTTGTTTTATTTAATATTCTAAAAAGGATCTTAAAATCGATAGATGGATGGTTGGCTGGCTGGCTGGTTGGTTGCTTGCTTGCCTGCTTGCTTGGATGGTTGGCAGTTACGGTTTGCTTGAGCGGTAAAAATAATAGCGGTAAAACTATGGCTGGGTGGTTACATATACAAACACTTTTTTACGGTATGTTATTTTTTGTTTGTTTGTTTGTTCTTCGTGCCACACAAGCCACAGCACTAACAGATATGTATGTACGTACATATGTGTCCATATATTATTGTGGCTGTAGAGAAGCAATAGTTTTGCAAACAACATTGAAAATCACATGTAAACACATTGCAAACGTCTAACTCCTAAGAAATATGTATTGAGCATACATATGTACATACACATATACATATGTGCCAGGTTCAAAAAAACACATACATTTCGTTTTATATGGTAAATTCTTAAGCCTTTTTTTTTTAATAAATAAAATAAAATTAAAATGCAGCAGCTTAAGCTGTAACAACATCACGTTAGATTCTTACGAACGTATTGATGTGCAGCGAAAAAATATACAACAAAATTAACAACAACATTACACAGACATGTCTTAGATTTTGACTAAACAAATATTTTTAGATTTTATTAAAGGAACGAAAGAAAGAAAAAAAAACAATCGTTTCTTTACATACATACATACATTTAACTCACATTTGAATGAATCGATTGCTTACTTTTAAAAGCTTGTTACTACTTGTTATTTTTGTTTGTTGTTGTTGGTTAGTTGTTGATGTTGCTGTGTTATAACGTTTATTTGCTTAAATCACATTCACATACATATGTATATACACACAAACATGCATATTTTAACAATACTTTTTAGGCTTTCATTCGTACGTAAGAAAACAAACACTTTTCCTTACAAACTTTATCGATATACAATACATACATACATACATATTCTTCTTCTTGTCTTTTTGGATGTTTTATTGAAATTATTTTCTTCCGTATTGCCATATCAATTTTTTGAAAAATCATTCTCATCACTATTCTGCATATATTAAATAAATACAACAACATTAACAACAACAACAATACCGCACATATGTACATATGTATGTAGCTATAATAAAGCACATGTGATGTACGCTACTCACGATCCTCTGAAACTTTCTACTGCCTGGTTATAGTGGCATGAACTACTTTAGGCAAATTCAAATCTGATTCGAAATATAAAAACGAATTCAATGAAAATGAAAGAATTTATCTTTAAGTTAAGATATTTCACTAAATATTGATTTCCTTTGGCTATTTATTACCTTTTATTTTTAACAAGAAAAACAATTTTAGCGAGCAGACAATTCGTTGTCAAAGTGACTTTTTTGTTGTTGTTGTTGTTATTATAATTTAAAATGAATGGTTTTCGCAAGCAATCTCTATGCAATTGTAGCGAAGTGTATCTTCAAAATGTTTATGCATGTCAATCATTTATCGTTGCATGTAATGTGGCAAAAACAATGACAACAACAACAATTATAAGAAAAACAATACCAATCATAGAAATCATGAAAAGAAGTTATTGCTGTTGCCAAAGTGTGTTTTTGACAAACGTTGCAATTTGATTTGTTGAAATTCAAATATTGACATGACATTGTAAATATTTGTATGATTCGTACGCATACACTCACTCACTCACTTGTATTGCATATACGCACAACTTAGTTTTTAAACAAAAAGAATTAATAAATAAAATGCATGGTTCTCAATTTTACATTTGGGGCCTAAACTACACCACCCTCGTAAAGTAAAAGTGCTTTAACTCTGCTGCTTAAGCCTTTAAGAATCCATTGTTTAAAAACAATGCCATCAGCATATGACTTGTTGATGGTATTTGCAAGAAAATTTGATTTAGAAATAGAAAAATTATATATTCAATGCATATTCTCCATTTCTACGATATACACAGTTTCGTAGAAGAAAACATTTCAATATTTATTGAATATGGCAAGTAAGGCAAATAAGGCAAGTAAGTAAGAGCTTTTTGGAAAAGATATTTGGCGTTGGCAGTTATATTGTCTCCGAAAGCCCAACTCATTTGTGGCAGCAATCACGTACAATAATTTGTATGTATTTTTATAAAAGATCTTTAAATGCAACACGTTTCCTAAACATTTACTCACATACATACATACACAGAAAACCTTATGGGAAAATCCTATTTTGATTGGATATTTTCTCTGTGAGAAATTAAAAAAATTTACTTCAATTAAATTTGTAAAAAAAAAGAATTTTATTTTTAATAACGTTGCCAAGAATTTATGAATAAAAACTCATTTAAAAATTACGTGATTTTGTTGAGAATAGAAATTAAATTCGAATTCATTTTACAATTTTGCATTTCAATAAATTTAAATACAAAAACTATGAATAGAGGAGGACCAACAATTCTATGCATTTAAATAGTTCCTCTTATTTAGAACATAAATAGATGTATAAGGTGGTGGTCATTATTATTGAATCATTTTATTTCGTAATTCATCAGAATTTAATATATTCAGAGATGGCAAAACCTTAAAGTTCGACCAAACTTGGTCGTTCGACGCTAAAACAAAACACCATCAGTTGTGCAATAGCACTGTTCTACTTATATAGGGATTTCTTTGTACAAGATACTACTTTATATACTTTTGGGTAGTGAGTTCTATTTTTAACAAAATATTTCATAAACTTTCTTTCTTTTGTAAATAGGCTTAAGGTCTGCCTGAAACTAAAAATGAGTGTCATGTAATTGAAGTCTCCATATTATTTTTTCTTTTATTTTTCAACATCTTCTACGCGGGATAATTATGAATATTATTTCTATTCTCATTCTCATTAGAATGACCTCAAATGCAAATAATAGCCGTCCGTTTCACCAATAGACGCTGTGGGAATCATTAAGACGAAAAACGAATAATAAATTTCAAGATTCCAATTAAAATTCTGTTGTTATTGAATACTAACAAGATTGTGAACAGGTACCATTTTCTTTTAATAACCTCTCAAAATTATTACCAACGAATCGAGATACGAAGCGATATGATGCTAAACGTAGTCATAATAATTTATCATTTGAATAACTTTGCATTAGCCAGGCAACAGTTGTTGCAGCAGCACTGGCAGCAGCACCAATGGCACCAGAATGTAATACTTTGTTTAACACCATCTGTTTGGCCAAAGGAAATTTTCATAGATACGTTGGTGGTGGGGTACTGTTTCCTTTTGAGTAAAAGCCTATCACTAACCTTTCGAAAGTTATTTACATTTTAGTATTACACAAAGTGTCACGATTTTTCTTAAGAAATAAGAAATCGTTGTAGGAAAAACACAAAATTCATGATCACACTCTGTATTGAAAACGAACAAGAAATAAGTTAAAGAAACGCGAAAAACAAAAACACCAACAATAACAACAACAACAAAGAAAAGTATGTACTAGACAGTTAGTATTAGAATAATACGATATACAGACAAACATTAAATTTTATAAAAGTTTTGGTCAAAATCTTCTTAACAACTTCGACGTAAGCATACACACACACACACACACATTCTAGAGAAAAAAAATCCCTGGATAATTTGAATAATCATCTATGAACAGTAGCAAGTTGTTAAATGCAAAAAGTTAACGAATAAATGGCAATTGCAACAACAACAACAGCAGCCAACAATGGGCCAAACTGTAAAAAAAAAATGCTGTAAAGAAAAATACAACGAAAAAGTACATAAATGGAGTGTCAAACCTTAACTGGCAACTCACAAATTAAAGCCAAAAGTAGTTCAAGTGAAATTGTTGTTAAAGATTTCATGATTTGCACCGTATTCTTTGTTTTCGGTTTTTTATTTTCGCCCAATTTTTCAAACAAGTAACAAATTTAAATGTACCCCACCACCAAACCGTATCGAACAGTACAAGCAACACCTTAATGTTCAAATATCACAAAATGTTCATCTTTGACTGTCATTAGTCAGTTCGAATAGAGAGGCCCCAACATTGATGTTTACTTGCTGGCTTTGATTTAAGAGTTGCCAACCCAAACAAAAAATCCAAAAAAGATAGATACAGCAAAAGAAAATTCGGGGGAAGAGACTATCTTGATCGAACTAGATGCTGACGACTTGTAATAGTGCCTCGTCTATCATCATCACCAAACATCACCCCACAGAAAAAACAATCAGGCAATTAATTAATAAATTTACACAAGTAAAGAATTGAAATTAAAGTTAAATTTCTCAACATATTTTAAAATATTTTGATCGCTTCATATGGTGAGTCTACTCTAAGCGAAAAGTTTAAGTATTACAAACCCTCTCCAAAAGACCAAGGAGATCCAAAAAGAAGGAGAAGTGACTGAAGAAAAATTTGTTGACTGAAGTTCGTATTTTATCGCGAATCATAGTTACGTGAATATAATGCCAAATCTGACACCTAAGCACCACAATTATTAATTGTATTAATTGTAGCTGCAATATTATTATATTGCGTGGCTATCGGACGTTATAGTCCCTATCAGTCGTTCTAACTACAAGTATTCTGTTTGAGAAAAATGTAACGTTCTCTATTTTCCAGAAAGTCCCCTACAATATTATTTTAAATGCAACCATTGGCAACTCTATGTAGTCAGTTGGGATTGTGTTTTTGTGGCCAAAAGGAAATTGTGAATCAACAAGATATTTGTTTTAGAGATTTTTATTCACTTTTTTTTGCTACTTTTTTAAAAACACGATCGATGTGTTGTGTTAACATTTCGACAAATTTACATACAGTTACACTTTAAAAATTGAAACAAATAAAAATAAACACCAACAAAATCAAGAAAAATGTTGTTCATTTTCCTTTTCTCTTTTCTTTCTTTTTTTTAATTCAAGGAGACATTATTAGTTTTTCAGAGCTTTTTTTGGAACGAAGCCCCTGAATGGAGAAAAACTTTGAATTGAACACGCAGGAATATATTTTTTTTCGCAAAGATTTTTCATTTTTTTCTTCTTTTGTTTATTTATTTATTTACTGTATTTTTTATATTTTTTTTATTTTCATTTGGTACTAAAATCGTTTGTTTTTTGTATTGTAAATCAGGCATGAAAATCAAATGATCGTGAGATCAACAAAAGTTTTTTATTTTTTTTTTATTTCTTAACTGATTGTGCCAACTTTCATGTACTAAAAATGTATTTTTATTTTATCTATCCTTTCCATACAGTGGGAATATAGGTTGCTGAGAAAATCTGGGTAAAGTACCCGTAAGGTTTGGCGTTAATAATAGCGCCCTTTTTATGTTCTCAACATACTTAAAATTCATAATACTATATGCAAATAACAAGAATTTATCAGTAATTAACTATCAGCAACAAATTAATTGATTTTAAACTTAAAAGCTTACAAACAACAAAAAAACTACGTATTTAATGCTCCGATTGTAATTTTTTAAATGATAGGGTACAGATAGATAACAGAAGAATGAAACAGAAAAAAAGTTACATTAATTCATACAAGACAAGCGCAGCGAATTAAATAAAAGAAATAAACAAAGAAAAAAAACACGATCAATATCTACATATGTATATATGATCTATTAATATACCTCAACTAGTATTTCAAAATCTATTTTGCAATAATTGAAATTAATTGAATTTGTAGGGGGAAAGTAATACAACACACACACACATGAAATCAACAGAAAATATCGATCTCATGTATGTGTGAATGAATGTGTAATATGAACTTGACCAAATAATATTAATCGATTTTTGTTTCTTTCAATCATTTGGCTTTGTCTTCTTATACGAATTACTTTTTAACATAGAGCTTCCGTTATTACTGTTTTTCAGTAGTTTTTTTTTCTTGTGTAGAAAAACGAAGTGTATTTTTTTATTTTATTTTTAATGTACGAATGTAAGAGTAAAAATTTTAAATTGGCTTTGGGGCGTGCAAGTTCAAAGCTGTGTGTGCGATCTGACCAGCTGGTCTGTACTGTAAAGTAGTGGGTTCAATTGACTGAACCGGCTGGCATTCACCGGCCATGATTTAACAATTTCTATTGTATTGAAGAATTCACAGCAAAAGGTTAGAAAACAATTGCTTTACATTTAAAATAAAATTATAAATAAATTGGTAGCAAATGTTATCCATTTATTTATTTGTATGTATGTGCTCTTTTATTTCAGTTTATGTAATATCTTTTTAATTGCGAGTTTCATTTGAGATTGTTATTTTTATTTTTTTTTTATTTTATATTTCCGCAATTCATGGTTTTAATATGTATTTGGTGGGTATGTTTTTTTTTAAATTTGTATTTAAATGTGAATTGTGGTTGCGAATTAATTTTGTTTTAGGCCATATTCCCAAAACTCTAAATACAAAAAATACACCACAGATACTTTTATACTTATTAATTGCACTCTTTTTCAGAGGCTTTTAATTAATCTTCAAACAAATTTGAAGGTTAAACCAACTTTAAGGTTTTTTTTTCAATTTCAGTTCTCATGTTAAATAATGGCACTTGTTTCTTAACAACTTTTATTTGTGTTCTCTTTAATCTTAAACAACATTTTAACAGATCACTTCAATATTGAGAAAAATACATGAAATGTTTTTGAAATCTACATAAAAACGCATTCATAGCCATCAAACAGACGATGAAAAGCTTGCATACATTTACGGTAGCCAAGACGACAATATTTTTTTTACTAATATTGGTTTAATCAATAAAAATTAAATCTTTTAAACTCCTGCCATTAATGCTTCTATAGTATGTGGACACATTGTGTAAATGTTTGCATTAAATTGATATGATACGTATTGTTAAACATCGTTTTCTTTGCCATTTTCACATCATCATCATACAAATTTAGCAATGAATAACAGAAAACTACAGCTTACGAGCAGAACATGCTTTCGCCTCGTTAAAGAATAAGAAGAAAAAAAATCATCATCACTAGAATTCTCATCCTCATCATCATCATCATCATTGCCAGCGTCATCAGAATCATTGTTGCCGTTGTCAGCAACAGTAACAGCATCAGTGCCATTGTCAGTGGATAATGGCAATAGCCAATGCATGCATATCAATAAAAAATAAAAAAGGCCAAGAAGCAACAGCCAGCATTCATTTGAAAACTATTGACAGCAAACAACATAACGTATTGTAACTGTCAAAGTAACGTAACTAAACAATGTGTCACTATGACAATCTGAAAGCATCAAAGTGCAAATTGGACACTCTTTTCGCTAGATGGTTACCTGTGAATGGCATACTGCATAGCCTGGCTGTTTGGCATACATTTACACATTCAACATATTCAACATATTGGATGCTAAGTATATAAAAAAATAATGCAAAATCATACGAAAGCAAAGCGAAATGAACAAAATAGTTGATGCAAAATTGCCAACAAGAAAATAAACAAACAAATAAAAAAACATTAAAAATAGAAACCCCTTAACGAAAACGATTCAAATTGGAAAAACATACTACGGACATAAAATCTACATCATCTAGAGAGTCCGAATGAAAGAGGAAATCAAATATCAACTAACCAAAAATCAAAAAAAGTTTTACATAAAACAGTTTACCCTCTTATATTGCAAATAATAGGTTTTAACTTACCGAAATATGTGATTGGAGCTGAAATAAAGAAAAGAAAAAATATTAGTATGTTTTAGTGTTTCAATATGATTTTAAATATTAGAGGAAATTAGTAACAAAAAAAAACAACACAAAAGAGATACTGGGAGAGATTTAATGAACCCATCGAAACCAAATAAGAGGCAATAAAATATTGAGAATGATGTACGTTTAAAACATAAATTAATTTTGCATTTACCAACCCTGAGCACTTTAGTCACAAAAAAAATGTTAAACTCTATTTGAATCATAAATATTTCGCACGAACCAATTTGTGCTGCTTTTTCTGGTATTACTGTATCATTTTTCTAAGGAAACATGAATTCAAATTCAAAGGAATTAGCACAATATATTTTACACCAATCGAATAAGCCACTTTTGTTCAAAAACTATACCAATTGAATATTTTCTTTAGGAATGAAATTCCTCTTAAAAATGACTTTGTAGTCTTATGCCCAATAATCATCGTCATTATCATGAACATCATGTAGCCACGTTAAGGGTATATCAGTTGAAAGTTAAATAGGTTTAACTAAACAACCGTTCATGACGTTGTCTTACTTGTATCCATCCATACATATCTTTGCTTTGCAGCTTTCTTCATTCGCTTTTGGACCAGTCTGGTTGCCAATTTAGTATGTAAATTTGTTTGTTTGTTTGTTGTTTTGTGTTATTTTCTTCATTTGTTTGTCTTATTTTAAAGCGACATGTTGTTAAAGTGTGATTTCTATGGTTTTTTTTTTTGAAGATTTTTCTTTCTTTCTTATTTAAGGTGCAAAATTATTGCAATTATTTACAACGTGTTGAAATATGTGTTGAGATATAAATTTGTCACGTCGAAATCGACTAAAAACCATTCACACAATATTAAAAATGGAAAACGCAAAAAATAGAAGAAAAATGACAAGATTTTCCAGAGAAATCGTTAATGCTAATAAATGCCTACAACTGGCTACCAACATGTTAACCCCGAGACAACTTTTGCAAACAACGAAATGGAAGACATGATTATGTTTTATATTCGTATTCGTTTTCGTAACCATAAACATATTGACAAGAAAAAAAAAACAGACTAAAAGACAGTAAACAAAAATTGTTTTTTTTTTGGGGGGTTTTTGATTAAACACGATTTAAATATTTTCCAAATTGTCACTTGGAATATGGTTTTGTGAAAACAAAACATGACAAAATGAATAATTGCCAAAAGCAGGTAGCAGCAGTGACTACACTAAGTACTCTACATTGATTATAATTTTTGGTTGCATTAATGGAAACAAAAAACAAAACCAAAAAAAAAATTCTCGGTTCTAAAATATATTTTAATCAGCATCTTTACTTCTCCAGTGTACATATATATATTGAGAGGAAAATATCAATTTAAGATTTTATTTACACTACCCAAAGTGATTCTTTAAACTATTCACAACGTTTATAGGGTTATACTAGAAGAGCCTAAAAGCGTCTGGCTTGAAATCAAATGTTGCATCACAAATGTTTTGTGTGTAAACAAACAAAAGCAACAACAATCAAAGCATGGTTACAATGCAATAGCAAACCAAACCAAGTGAAAACTCATAGAAATGTGTCCATAAAACTGACACCTATTCTCTTACTGATGTTCGTCACTTAAAATACAAACTCCAACCAGACAATAGACAATATTTAAATATTACACATGACTTTGGGGCATGTGTGGGATTTTTCTATTTCAATTTCTATTTCTCTCGCTTATGTGTCAGAAACATGGTAGTAAGCTGCTAAAGCGTTTTATGATATTCACGAAAGATGAATAAAAATTTAAAATAATCGTATGCAAATTGTTCGCTGTTTCAATAACAAATACTCGTACAGCACAATACTTGATCACAAGGAGAAAGATCTTCAGTTACCACAAACACCACAAACAGACATGATTGTCAACATCATGATGAAAACACAAACACTATTAACGTAATGACGATGTTTGTTGTATTGTTGTGTTGTTTTAGGTTAATTGTACTCAAATTCACAGCAAATTTAAAACATTTCTAATAAGGAAATACATGTTGTATAAGACGGTGCTATATGAACACTCTGCCGGTGGTATTTTTTACTTAATAGTATAGACTCTTTCAATTTTTATTTCAGTTATCAAAAAACAAGGGATTGTTACTGATAAGAAAAACATTAAATAATTTAATTTATTAATTATCAGACAATACACACAACACACACTCCAATAGTATTAAATTTGTATATTCTACATACTGGATCCTAGGAATAGGCAGGAATTCTTTTGAATAAAATGAAAAAAAAATTGAAATAAAGCATCATAAAACAGCCTCTTTCATGATACAAGGGTCATTTCTTGTACATCTTCAACATCATGTCAAATGTCGCTGAAGTGATTAATGGTTATGAACCGGTTACGACGAAGTAAACACAAAAAACAAAAAGCCTCTCAATATAAAACATGACTACAAATATCCGCCACAAGTCGTATTGGTAAAAAGAACTAAGCGAACATTTGGATGGTTGTGGAAACATTTTGTGTAACCATTTTACAGTGACACAGTGACCTCAAGAGAAAAAGCTTTTTTCAACCATTCTTTTTGGCCAGGATCATACACACACAAACATACACATTCTGCGGCTGAGTGAAATGGACAAAACAGAACAAGTGTTTTCAATTTTTATTAATTTTCTTTCGTTTTTTTTCTTTCTTTTTGCTTCTGAAAGTTATATATCTATGTACGTATGTATGTGTCCTCATTCTTTTCTTGGAAACTTTATTGCCATAAACAAATTAAGAGAAAGAAAATTTTATAGGCAGGTGGTGTCGATTGGTTTATTTCAACTGAAAACTTTTTACATGTGCTCAACAGTCTTAAACATATTGTTTCATGGCCTAAGTAAGAGAGAAAGAAGGGGTGAAAGTTACAGAAAAAAATAAAAAAAAATAAAAAAAAATTTAAAACAATTAAAGGGAGTTCAGTTTAGTAACCACAACAACAACAAAAAGTTAAAAAGTTGTTAAATTTGTCTTCAACTAATTATTCAATTTTAATGTCTAATGATAAACTCTAACTCTTGCTAACATTATTGTTGTTTGTTTGTATTGGTGGTATACGGACTTGAAACCATGTCGATGAAAATTAACCAATAAAAACAAAACTTAAATGGACAAACTTTAATTAACTACAACAAACTAAAAGTCGTAAAAGTTCTACACGTTACCGCTACAGGTTTATTTAACGCACTATTTTCACAGTGTCATCTGTGTTTTCTTTATTTTTTTTTATTTTTATTTTTTTATAGATTTTTAGGGACAATCAACCACCTATTAACCGTCTGCTGGCTCTTACAATATTCGGTTTGGTTTGGTTTGGTGTGTCTTATATTCGTGGAATTGTTTCAAAAAGGTGTAAAAATGCATGTAAAAAATGTAAATAAAACAAATACTAAATAAAAGTAAAATACAATATAAAAGACATTTTCAATTTAATTACGATTTTATTATCAACTGTATTGTAAAAAAAAATACTCGTACATATGTATTAATTCACTGTATATGCATTTATTAGCCGGGGACTTTAATGAATTCCACTTTTTCATAAAGGCTTTGACATTTGGAAAAATGCATATAATTATAATGGCTTGCCCTCTTTAATTGAATTAAAAATGAGAAAAAATAAATGTTTAAAAACAGTACTAAAAAAGTGTTAATGGCCAGTTGGAGTTGAAAATTTGCATATTCAACTTTACCACATGCATACATATGTACATGTTGCAAATGCTTAGCTTTTTTTCGCGTTTACGTTTTTGTTATCATGCATCTACACATCATCAGACAGACATTCAAACGTTTTATTTTCTTTTTAGCAAACAACTGCAATAAATGCAAATATGAAAATTGTTAATAGTTTTTAATGAGCAAACACCCTCAGCCAACCCCAATTGTTACCGAAATCTCTAAACGCAAGTCTGCATTAATTTTGATCATAGAGTGCTCTGAAGACGACCGCATGCACAACCGTTTAAAGTTATTATGTGAACAGCAACAAAAATGCTTAAAGAAATATTAAAAAACAAAAAAAAAAATATAAAACGCAAAAATTGACAATGAAAAATCCCTCACTCGTGAAAGATAATGATAATGCAGCGGCAGCAACTGCAATTGCAGTTGCAGCAACATCAACAGCAACGTCTGAACTTAAATTTCTGCTAAACCACGACTCTAAGACCACAGTCATGTTGTTAACTTGAAGGTTGAAAATGGCCAAGTGGCCTGCGGTTAAAGACACAAAACAATAGAGTGTCTACTTACTCAACAAACAATTACAAAGTGGTGGACCACGCAAAACAGGCCAAGAAAAATTGTACATGAAAACGAATATACATGAACCCTGCAATTGATTCCCAACTAAAAGTAAAATCGAATTAATTTTTTTCATTATATTTTATTATTAACTTTATTTTTCGTTTCTATCTTTTACGCCTCTGTAAAAATCCTGTACGATACATATGTATGTGGAAAAGTTTCTCACTCATATCTTTTTTATAGAGAACTTACAATGTCAGTATTTTATAACCAAATTTATTTTCAATAAGAAGATCTTGCTCAGATGGGCCATAGTTGTTGATAAAATGAAAAGGCGAGAAGCTCGAGGCTTCATTTTCAAAAATGAGTAATGAACAGGGACGTACAACCCAGATGAAAAGTGATAATATTAAAAACAAAACAAAAAAAAAGAAGGAAACAAATTAACAAATTGCATAGTAGAAAGCAGAAAGTAGAAATAACACTGAGCTATTTTTTTCGTATAGAAAATTGTACAAAATATTAAAATACCTTGACTGTAAGCATTTATGTCGCCATGTAATGCCGTCAGTTAAATTTTTTTCTTTCTTTACTCTTTCGCTACTTTTCCTATGCATCTACTATTTGTCTGACTCTCTAACTCTGCTTATATGGCGTTTAAACTCTTCATAATTTTTGTTCTTCATTTAAGTTCTGCAGTTAGAATAAGTTGCATGATGCAAACACAAACTTACTCAAGATATTCAGATGCGTGGAGACAGACAGACATGCTTTTATGGTTGGCAAAGAAAAGACGCTAACAACTTAACTCTAGTCGACAGCACTCGACATCCTTATGATGTTGCAATAGTTTTTGATTTCAGCAATTGCTTTGAATTGCATTGGCAATTTTCCTAACTACATGCGGACATTGGAATATGTGAAGTGGTATTCAGCACACCATTAAGTGGGCGTGACACTCATTTAATGTGCAATAAGCGGAACCGCCATGTAACTGCTGTAGTTTCTACTGATGTTGCTGCCCCGCCGCTGCTGCTAAAGCAATAGTTAACAGCAACTGAAAGCAACAACATTTGCCTTTTATTTTCTTTAACTTTAGTTTTATTTGCTAAAGATAATGCAGTTATGGCCGCCATAACATTAACTTTAACAATAACGAGGTTTAGATAGAAAATGAAAGAGCGCCAATGTAAAAACGAGGAATAAGCCATGAACTGAAACCATCACTAGGCAACACTGTAGTTTGTTGGACAAACAAGGGTTGTTTAATAATCAGAAATACCAAAAACTAAGGGGTGGAGTCAAAAATTATAATTTCTTTAAACACCATAATGCACCATTTAAGTGTTCATAGAGACTTTTAATGATTTCTAAATAATACACTGGGCCACCACACTTTCCAAGCAACCCACGTAGATGCTTGGTTATATGTGACCATGCATGCCATCGATGTCTTATCATGCAAACTGTTAACATTTTACACGCATTCCACTGAATAATACAAAGTTTTCACTTTACAAGTAATAATAATTATCCACCAACCAGTGCATGACTCAACCATACATAGCAAACAATAATGCTGGATGAACAATATTTTTTTGAGGACAATCCAACAACAGCCACATCAACTTGTACAACAGAAATTAAGAGGATTCATTCATTAACTGCTGTTCTCTTGTATTACTTTTTTTGTTTTTCATATAAACTAATATTAAAATAAGTAATTTACAGTAAATGCAAAAGGAAGTAAAACAAAGTTCAAAAGAAAAATAATAATAAAGAAATTTGAGGTTATTTCTCCAAACAAAAAATAGTTATGGCGCTAGCAAACATGATAACACACACTGTGGTGATTCTTTTTTGTTTTTATTATTATAATCTCTCTTGGACATCAAGTGGGCGTAACTCAAGTTGTTAGCAATTATTTTTTATTCTCCTTTCTTGTTCTTTACTGTTTTAAAGACACAAACATTTTTGAAATTTTTTAACAAACAAAAAAACTTAAAAATGAGTTAAAAACTATAAAATTTACGTGCCATTTTTAGAAAAGCCATTCAGTTGGTTTGTCTCCGTTACAAAAAAAAGTATATAAAAGAGGTAATTTAATTACATTTAAAAATATTACTACTTCGGAACACTAAAATAAAATTTTAAACACCAGATAAATAAATTGGGAAGTTGTAAAAAAGAGAGAGAGTTTCTTTACGAGTCGTTAAAAAGAAGGCAGTCGCACTTCGAAAGGAATATACGTTCGTTTTCGACCGACAACAATAAGTACAATTAGTAGAAGTTGCTGGCTATCTTCAGCGAAGGAGGAGAAAGAGTTGCTGAAAGGTTTTCTTAAATTTTTCTTTTTCTTTTTTGCTACGCAAGATGCGAAAAACGTCGTTTCAAAACTTTTAAATATAATTGATAACGATACCAATGGACATTTGATCATGATATCGAAACGGAAATAAATTCGATCAAGTGCTTTCCTCCAATTAAGTGCTTTCAATAATTGCTTTAAATGTATATACAATTTACAATTAGTGTTATAAGCCAATATATAGGCAATTACAGTAATATAACTGATTTAAAATGTATGATTACTGTATCGGGATTTCAAACGAATGTCGAATGCAAAACTCAATTGCTTAAGCTGTCGTGAAACAGTGCTTATCGGAAAAAGTTATGTATTCGATCTAAAAAGTTTTATTTCATATGGAGAAATGTAATTAATATGGATAGAAATATTTATTAATTTTTATATTAAAACCAAATTGTATCCAAGTTCACAATTTGATTTACCTAAATTTGAGAGCCTTATCCATCAAATGTAAACCTCAATTAATATTGTGTTTCACTTGATTTTCAATACATATAACGAATGGATAAAGAAAAATGAAAGAACAATTTTTACTCAAAAAACATACAACGAATAAACTTATCTCTGTAAAAATGTGGCCATAACCATTTTGGGCATCATTAAGAAATTACTTAAATTCCATAACATTTTGGTTGAAATTAGGTATGGTCAGACATGCTCGCATTGAAAGCAGCATATTGATGATTCGATGTACTATTCCTTTTTTTTTACTTTTTTTGCGCAAAGCTAAATGAATTTAAGTTCGTTTTATCGTTTAAATACTCTGTGTTTATCTTTATCTAAAACTACAAAAGATCTTTTCACGCATACAAATGGCAGAATCACTTAAAAATCTTAAAACATTATCAACGATAATAATGAAAAAAGAGAAAAATCTCAAAAGAAGAAGAAAAAAAAGAACATGAGAGCTTTAACTGGTACAGACAAAATACCAAAGATTTTACCGTTAAGGGACACAACCCACTATATGACCAAGTGCCTCTGCCACTAGTTTCACATAAAACTGCACATATGTACATACATGTATGTATTTATGTGTGTATGTATGTAGGTAGGTATACATTGCCACCAGCTTTTTAATAATAATTTTTCAATCTCTTCTTTATACAGTTTTATTAAACATTTTGCTTTGTTCATGCTAGTACGGTACCGGTACCGTACGACGGTAGTGAATTTTGTTTTGCTTTTAATTTTAATATGAAATTGGTGATCTTGCGATCTTCATTTATTGGCTCTGTGGTTGCGAACAATTTCAAAAAGATTGTGCTGATGAACCTGCACTATCTTTGGTAATAAATCAACATGAGGTCGATACAAAAGTCGGTTGACGTGTAGAAAATGCCGCCTTTTTCAGCTCAAATTTTTATTACAATTGAAAAAGAAGTAATTAAAATCGATTACAATATACCCTACACCCTCTAACATAGTTTCCTCCATTATAATCGGATGTCTAAAATATACTTAAAAACATTTGGCATTTACTTAAAACTCTTAATATCGTATAACAATCAAAAGTTAACTTCCTATATTCACGTCTATTGTGCGCAATGGTCTGTTCAATGGGAGATGCTTAGAAATGTAACTGTAAATGTAAAAAGAATTCCATTAAATAGACCACTTTAATGGCAAAGAAATGCTTAACTGAACTTCAACTTTAAGTGATCAATTGTTAAGTGATGGGATGGTATTGCATGACATTGCTGGCCTTCGCATGGCATCGACATGTACGAGTGAGTATTCAAGTTATTTGCCAATTTTACATATTAAAGCGATATTTAACGAACGCTTACTATTTACTTAATTCTTCACGCAGTCATCTTGCTTCAGCTGAAGTTTGAATGGCAAGTGAAAAGAAAAGGAGAGATTCTTTTGGATCTGTGTTTAGATATCAGTTCATTTATCTAACTATTTATCAAACGTTATGTCTAACTATCACATTATATCTTTGTATGTATCGCTAAACGTCCGTCTGTCACAGTTTGTCTGTCTGTCCACTTTCATGTCTATTTAACAATTCAACTATACCGTCAACAATCCATCATATGCCAGGCTTATTTAACCACATTTTATAAACGTATATATGTACGTAGAGAACATGTGTGAGCATGTTTGGCGAGCTTCAGTATCTTTATGCATACGAAAGTTACAATAATAGTCCAAATAGATTCTTCTAAAACCATTAGATGAACGTAAAAATTGTTTGAAGTATTTGTTGTGTGCCAAAGTGTTTACAAAATGTGAATTGTAACGTTGTTCTTGTTCTTGTTCTTGTTATTGTTCTTTCTCCTGTGAAGGCTGTATTTATTTACAGAATTATGTTTCGCTTCGTACGTTTGTTCGTTTGATTCTACTATTTAATCGTCTTAACAAGTTTTTTCAACTTATTTCTTCGTCAACTACATACATATATCCTATGGCAACCAACTTTTCACCAATCAGTTTGTTATTCAGTCACATTGTTGTCTGTCTGTCTATCTGTCTGTCCTTCTGTCCGTGCACAATAAAAGCAATAACTCCATTTATAAGATTTTGATATGTTTATTGTATAAGTAGATTCTAAGATAGATAGATAGATGAACAATTTTGTGAATAATATATCACACATACAATAATAACAACTAACGCACTTATCAACTGACTAGAGGAAGATCTGATTCGCAGGACAGGACTGGAAGGAAGGAAGGAAGGAAGAAAAGGTTTACCTTCGAAAGACGACGAACAGGCAAACATGCAGACAACCAGACAAAATAATGGACAGACGATCGGACAGATGTGGTTAAGGCTAGATGGACAGCCTTGACAGATATCAACTTAAACTTTAGACAAAGCATAGACATACTCTCTCTTGCACACTCACACAAACAAAAGTAAACATTTTACCCAAATATACGTGCCAGTAAATTCTACAATGAAAGAAACTTTCACGCATATATGACTGTATGTATATATGTATGTATGTATGTACGTCTGTATGTATGTATGCCGGCCTATGCATGTATGAGCGAATTATGACAGCTCAACATGATACTGGTTAGCAAATGTTTAATGATCCGAAATCACGGAAAATATTTTACAAAACTTTACAACAACAATGAATAACAACTGCAATGGCAAACTCATTCATTTTTCTTTCTTCTCCTTTAAATTTTTTTCTTTTCTTTTAATACTTCTCACTAGCAAGCAGAGCCAACATATTCTACTGCAAATGAATAGAAATTGTTTAGAATTAAAGAAAAACAAACAACAGATAATAAAAAAAAGAAAAACCAGAATGAATTGTGTTAAATGTTACTCAAATTGGATTTTGACATCGAAATCATAAATCAAACAGTTAAATCGGAATCAATTTCCCAATTAACAGATGACGAGACATAATAGATGAATTTCCAGGGACAGACAACACAAAGCATAGCATATGAACGGATAAACGAATTACAAAAGAAAAGGATTTCTTTTTCAAATACATACTCGTATAAGCAAAATTAGATACAAAACTCATCCTCAATAAAAGTATTGTGTTGGGTTCCAACCTAAACCTCGACAGAACACAAGACCAGACAAGAAAAAATTAATTTCCCTGTTTTGTTTCAGTATAGGAGCAAAACCACTTCTATGCTGCTATTTTGGGTTGCTTTCCTTATTGCACTTAATTTAACTTTAAGGCAAACGCGATGTGCAATGTGCGCCAAACAAGCACTAATTATCGACAACATGCTATAACAACATGGTGCATTTTCATTTCTTTTTTCCTTTTTTCCCCCTTGTACGCAGCATTATAAATTAGTTACTGTTCATAATATTGTTGATCTTGTTGCCAGTTATCGTTATTGTTGTAACTAACAGCAGCAACAACAGCAACAGCAGCAGCAGCAGCAGCAGCAGCTATAATCAGTTTAAATTATGAAATATATATTTATTGTTGCCGTACAACAAAAGCAACAACAATATCAAAATGAGAAAAATACACGTGTAACAAGTGCTGGGCGTTGCAGCTGCGGTTCCACAGAGAGCCACATACATACATACATATGTACATACGTGAATGCCTACAATGAATGGCTTTTGAAACAAAGATAAGCACATTTTAGGGTTGTAAGTTTTGTAATCAGATGGATCGTTAACTTCAGAAAAATTATAACGAAAAACGCCAAAACAAAAGGAATGAAATGAAATTCGTCAAGAGAAACAATGGTTACTTTTCGATGTTGGATAAAAATCTACAACAGTTTTTTGCTAAAGGTGGTGAAAATGAGACAAATTTAACCCAAAATTCAAAAGAAAAGCTACGACTGCAAACTGATATAATACGATTATCCGATTACTTGCCATGTTAAACAAATACAACATCACTTGATAGGTTTTTCGTTTCAAGTACTAAATGAAAACTAGTAAAGTACTAATTGTTTGTTATGAAAAATATGAATTTAACACACAATTGCATGCTGGGGCGTTAACAACCAAAGTAATTGTCGACAGGCTAAGGAAAGAATACCCCGGTAATCAAACCACCTAATGGTTCAAACAAATTACACAAGCCTTTCCTTCATTGCACCCTGCTCTCTTAACGAAACTAAACTAAACTAAACTAAAGGCCATGTTTTACCTTTGAACAGCACCAGACTAAAACTGCGGTCATTATTCTCATATGCTCAGCAGACAACCCAGACTGATGGCTTTAAGAACAACAAGAATCCTTTAGATTAAACAACAAAGATGATTAATTTGCAAAAATAAAAATAAAAAAAATAAAACAGAAAAGAAAAGAACTTTAGCCAAAGGTTACCTATTCCAATTGCTACAAGTAGAAAACATTCTAAGAGAGAAGCAACTTAAGAAATATGTTTAAAACCCCATTTGCAGTAAATTTTGCTTTTTATACTTCTTTAGTGACTAAAGAATAGCATTTCCGTTGGAAAAAAATGCTTATTTTCCTAAAGTTTTTCGCTATTTTATTCAGACGACAGTAACAATTCAGTCAAATACTTCTTAAACAAAACGAAGGAAAGAATATAAAGAACATCACAGCACTAACGATGACGCGGATGATGGGTTAGAGGACACACTATACTCGAACGGCACATCAAGCTGAAAAAGAAGAAAACTGCAGGCAGAGCAACAAAAACGGTAAATAAAAATAAAATACGAAATGTATGACGACTGTTATGCAAGTATTTAAAATAAAATGGAATTGAAAAGTTCTTTCACAATCATACATACCACGATTTCGTGCACAATGTGGCAAAATTGTTTTAAATTGAAAAATATAACTTCAAAAAACAAAATTTTATTTATTTTACTTATAGTTATCAAAGATAAAGAGCAAAAGAAAATAAGGAGTTTTGGGGTCAATATGGTATATTCAGTCAAAGAAAATTTATCGAAATAATTGCATAAGCAGGATACCAGCATTATCATCTGAACTTACTATAGCGATGTAATGATTATCGTAACTGTTTGCTATTCAGTTCCAATGATTTTATCAGTTATTGACATGCTAAAGCATCCAAAACCTCCCAGATTCAGAGAATTTTTACCACATGTATACAATACTACTGCTGGCATTCAAATGTTCTCATTTAGATCGACGGCATGTGAATAAAATGAAATGTAGATGAAACTGTAATTACATCTTGAAAGACGTAAATACACTACGAATATAAGATAAAAAAAATAAATAAAAATTAACTCCAGGCATTTTTCAACTTTTCATTAATTCTCAATCCATTGTGCAGTACTATGGAAATGGTAGTAGTTTAGAGTACGTTGTGTACGTATAAATCAAGGGAATAATTTAAACAAGTAACAACAAACAAGCTTCCTCAATAACAGTTGAAAACCTCATTCTCCGAACATATTCTAAGAGGCCATTGTAAACAATTTTATGCACATTTTGACAGACCTGTTCATTTCGCAAATGACAAGAAAAGAAAAAAAAAGAAAATACTTCAACGAATCCATTCAAAGTGGTAGGGAGATATTGGTAAGGAATGATATAAAAATAGACAAAAAAAAAAGAAGAAATAAAATCAAAAACAACAACAACAAAAAGAAACTCAAAGATATTTAGAATATGTAGTGGTGTAATGGAGCCTGTCAGGCAAAACATAAACTTTAACAGTCACATTGACAAACTCTCTGATGACTGTTACTGCAACCAAAAAGGCACAAGCAAAGAAGACTTGTGGTGTGTCTCCTGTTTGTAATGGCCATCAATGCTAATGATGCTAATGATTGTTGTATTTTCAACTTTAACTATTACAACAACAATGCAATAACATCACGAAATAATACAAAATAATGCGTTAAATGGGGTGGGGAGGGGGAAACTTAAAAATGTTTCCAATGTTAACGAAAGCTGCTATGAGTCTAAGTGTATATGTATGTGTGTGTGTGTGTGTTTTGTTTTGTTTTTTCACAATTTCAGTCATTACGATGATGACGACAACAACAATTGCAGGCAAGGCTACAGCGGTGACGATGACGATGACGACTTCGAAACAGACAATGTTGGCTTTTACTCGTTCTGCAGTCATAGATCTTTATAATAACCAAACCACCACCAAAGTATCTGGACTTGCATAAATTCCAGCGATAAACAGTCGAATGGTGCAATTTTTACTGGCCAATGTTGATGTTGACAACGTCTATCTTTGCTCTTTTCTTTCCTTGTTGTATTTCCTGTCTTTTTCTTTCTCTCTCTATAACAGAGAAACCGTTCTGTGTGTATCGGTGCGTGCATCGGTAAGATTTTTCTCTTGTCTTAAATCATATTTAAATTTGTAACAACCACCAAAGATGTTGTTGTATGAGCCATTTGTTGCTAGTGATGTAACCATGAATATTTGTAGACTTGGGCGCACGCGCATGTCATTGCAAAAACAACGCTCTGATCGTTGGTAGTAAACTACCTGGTTGACTGACTGTTTAGTTGCCTGCCTTGGTATGTATGTGTCTGTGTTGGTGGCTGTGTCTGTAGCTGTCTGTCTGTACGTCTAGTACATGTTAAATTTAAAGCTTCTGTTGCTTGTTCTACATATTTTGCTGTCATTTGGCAAAACGAAGGTTTGGCATCCAGCAAGATTTGGAGCACTTAATAACTTTGCGACAGACGGACAGCCAGAAATAGAGTTAAATTGTTAGACAAGATGTAGTTGCAAACATCTTCCTACCACCTTAACAGATCCAGTGGTTGTTGACAATCATTTTTTAAATTGCAAATCATTTGATACGATGAAACCAAGCGAAACTCTATTTAAATTATAGCCCAGTATAAACCAGTTAACCAGTTAGCTCTCGACAGAAGAGAAACAAAATTAATAGACCAATAGACTAAAGCGGCTCGAAGAAAAGTTAATAGAAATGTTAGATATTTTCAAAAAGTTTCATTAACATTCAATGGACTAGTTTCTAAGTTTTTCTTTTTTTTTTTTGTATTCTTTTATGATTATTTTTCTTCTGGTTTTCTTAAGTGGAAATAAATATCTCCTCATTCTTATGGAGTTTTCTTTATGCAGCATAAAGATCTACAGCATACATACATATGTATGTATAATCCCAGAAGTGTAATAAATTTGTAAAATTGTTAATTTGGAAATGATACCAAATGGCCAAATCGCAAAGCTAGCCAAGAGTTGTATGAACATTAATCTAAACTGAAAGCATACATTTTACACCTTCACTCTAACATTCTTAGACTCAACTGCCCAGGCCCAGTCTCATTCTAAAGAGTATTTCTTCTTTTACCCGTTCATTGATGGCGAGCTCATCCTTACAACTATACCACTGGTGTGTATTGTCATTTTTATTGATTGGATTTGTTTTTTCATCTTCTCATTCTTTGCCATCTTTTATTTTCTGTTTTTTTCAAGTTCTGTCGCTGCTTGTAACCTTTTCCTTTCGTCTATTTAAGAATTTTAACATCCGCAAATTGTGCAGTAAATCTTATTCTTTCGGCCAGATTCTTTTCTTTTTATTGACTTCAACGTCGATCAGCTACGAAATAACCATCGTATGAACAATCTTCGAGTGAAACACAGACCACGTAACGCATGCATCATATTGCCTGTAAGCTTAACTACAGAAAACACATTCACTTACTGCCTCTGTAGATCTTTTAACCAGGTTTTAAACTGAAGTAAAATAAATAAGAACAAAGAAACAAAAACAAATCAAAGAAAGAAGACTTTAAGAGTCTCTTATTCCCCTACTCCAGGCTTGTAATACAATTGAGTTCGTTTTTTTTTTTTTTTCGTTTTTTATTTTATTTGTGTTACATGTAGCTCATCGTTGTCGTCAATGTTGAAATTTATGTTTCCTTGTTAGCAACATAATTGGAAGTGTCGTCAATGATCGTTGTTAGCAGCAATAGCCATCTTCTCTGAACCATTCAAAGAACCAAGAGCAACGACTACAACCAACCACCGCATCATCTCTAGTCATAGTAATGCGATCATTTATTTATATATTCGCTCGTAGAGGCGCATGATTATACTCGTATATTCACAGTTTAACATTCGTTTTGAAATGTTGCAAGAACAATAAATGGTTGGAAATCACTTCAGATGGTTTCAAGTTAAGCAGATTTTGTATTATAAGTTTGCAATACATGCAGAAAAATTCAATACTCTTCTAAATTTATCCGAAATGCTTATGGAAAGAAATGAGTAATTGAGAGTCCGTGTACACACGAATGTAAAACTAAAAGGAAATCTCTTTTGAGCTTTTGAACTAATATCTCTCAGTGTATGACTTTGTGCATGTAATTGCTGTTCGAAAGTCCCTTTGCATTGGTGACATTCAATAAGTGTGTTACATTTGATGTTCAATGTAATAAATGTTGTTGTTGTTGTTGTTGTTACACGCTTCGTTTGAGTATGAGATCTGAATTCATTGTACCTCTAACCTAAGGTTTCAATGAATGTATAAATATCCGAATATGTGTGTTTGTTTGTATATATGCAATATGAGGACAATTTCTAAATTACTACTTTCGATAATCTCTTGAACGCATGCTGTCTTAAACTATTATTTCATAAGCGATTTTTGATAAATGCACTTCAACATTCGATGCCATTAAATTGATAGTTTGACTCTGTTGTTTTGCTAGTAGTAGTAGTAGTAGCGGTGGCAGAAACACGTCACAGCAGCTCGACAATGCTCTTAGAGCAAAAATGAGTTCATAAACTAAAAGCTAAAGCACTTGAATTGTTGGTCAATTGGGAATTTACTTTGCGGTTCACAAACGAACATGACATACAATGGGCCAATAAAACAAACTCATACACAGATGATTATTTTATTTTATTTTTTTCATTCATCTTGGTTTTTGGTAGCTGCATATTCGCATATAATAATACAACAACAATCTTAACAATAAGTATAACAATACATACATCAACATAGGAAAATGGAAGGAAAGATATGTGCGAGAGACTGCAAACGATCTTACTAACGTAGCTAACTTAACTATAGCAGCTTCAACGTGGCATAAGTATTCATCATTGTACAGACGACCACCCATGATACTTTCTTCCCTGTCTTATTTTAATACGTACTACTTTAAATGAGTGGAGGAAATGGAGGGAGGTGATAAATCATAGCAAAAGTGATTGAACGAAAAAATGTATTATCATCGTTATTATGATGTACACTATTTATGCACGTATTTGAGAGAATTTCAAGTTGAAACGAAACAAATTCTACTTTTCATAATAATAAATACTATTATCAAGTTTATTTTGATGAAAATTCATTGTTCATAAAAATTAAAGCCATCAAACTTTTACACATACATAGTTATGGCCGGAAAACGTTACACAATTATCTTTCACTTGTTAAGTATCAAAATAAATCTGTTTCATGTTACAGAAAATATTGGCCAAATAATAACATTTTAGCCTATCACCACACCATGCCATCAAGTGGTCCACGACGGCCCCCAAAATGAAAAACTTTCTTTAAGCCAGCTAAACACAAATGTTCAGCTGATTATATATCTATATATACATACATACACATGTATATCTCTTTGTACGTTACTCTTATGCTACTCACTGCAGCGGGCGTTGTTACACAAGTGTCTGTAAACACCCAATAGATTTTGTTGTTAAGAACGAACCAATTATAAAATGTTCTATAATGTTTTTCTTATTTCATAAATTTAAACAATTTTATGTTTATTGTTCTTGTTCATATACATACATACACACATACATACAGTATACCCATGAGTATTTGTATGTATATGCGGGTATTAAATGTAATTTACTTGTACATGTATCTGTACAACTGAGAGCCGCCTGATTTCTAACAAACTTTTTCATTATAATTTATTAATAATTGTTTGCACAAGAAAATTAGTTCAATTACTGTTAAAGTAAATTGAAATTTTGTTATTCATTGAGCATCGACAACAATACACACCATACTCTATAATATTGGCTTATTGTACACATACATACATACATACATACATTATCAGCAGCAAGAGCAACACTAGAAACAATACTAACGCAAGTCGATGAAATTGCACAGTGTAAGTCCTTTAGAAGACAAAAGCAATAACAAAAACAAAAAACAACAACAAAAAATTATCAAAAATAAACTGTAAATTGCCACTGTTGTTGTACAGAATTAAACCAAAGGAAACACAACCCATGAACAGATACAAGAACAAGAACCAAACAAACCATCTCGATGGATGAAAGATCGAAAGGAATCATACGAAAGCTTTATAAAACAAATTTAAAGTTATGGCTTCGTTAAGAGTTGCCACCGTTAAAAAATTATGATAATTATCGATCCCTTTCTTGTTAAAATTACAATTTATGACCCTCAACAAAACTCCTAATTGGCAACATTGTTTGCACATGTAAAATGAAAAAAAAAAATAAGTCAGTATTTGCCCGATGTGCTATATTTGAATACACATTCATTCATTGTGCAATATCTTTTATTTAATACTGTTCCTAATGAGCAATTGTTTTCGACTAATATTGTATTCATTTACCACTAAACTCAAGCATCAGTGTTTAAACATTGACTTCAGCTACTGGCAGCCATAGCTAATACTGATGTGGTATCCTATCTGTCCTATAACAATATTATATAACGCTACTGTGGCTATTACCGATGACTGTCGAAAAGTTTCTCTGACAGTCTCGAAGAAAATCTCATTAGCATACTGTGCCATTTTACTTGTACTTGTACTTGCACCAGCAACAACAGCAACAACAACAACTGGAATTTCGCATAGAATAGAATTTAATATCTACGAACACAATAGCAAAACAATTATAGCTTTTCAAAGTTGCCAGTACGTGTGGGGATGTGCATGCAGATTGAATGGGCAGACAGACTAGTTTGTTATAAGCACTGTTTAAAATTTGCAAATAATTGGAGCATTATTAATTTGATTATTTGCTTTACTAGATAAAATTGCACTTGAGGGTAGTAAAAGAGAGCCGAAACCAAATGATATCTTTGTTTTGTAAATATGTATATTTATATGTATATACATACATGCATACATACATACATACCTGTATATATCTAACACATGTATGTGTATTTGTACAATAAATATGCAAATATAAATTGATGACTATCTAACTGACTGACACACTGGCTAGCTGGGTTGGCTCGCTGGCTGTTTAAATTTGCCAGGCTGAGATGAACAATACAAATGAAACAATTGGTCTTACAATACAATGTGATTGTTGTTAAGTTTTCTATTATCTCAAGTTTTCTGTTGCTCTGTGGGCATCTCATTTGCTTAAAATATGTTTTGGTTTTTCGTTTAAAATTCAATTCCATGTCCTTATGCCCACCTGCATGCACGTAAATATGTACATTTATGTATGTATGTGTTGATAATGCTCTTGTAGTTGTTGACATTCTATTGTTGTCACTTGATTGTGCGTAAGTAAGTGATGTCCTTTAAGACGTACATGCATACATCTTACAAACTCCATAGCTGAACACATAAACACACACATGTGCTACAGACCAGCTTAACTCGTCATGGTTATTGACAAAACAAGTGTATTTTCATTGAATGCTTTAAAGTTGCTTCGTTTCATTTATTTCCCTTTACTCTAGCCATTGTTTATTGCCTATGCAATTGCACCTACACATCCATACACATCATTCATACACTTTCATACAGAGATTAATATCCTTAAACATGTCCTTATACACACGTTGTAATGTATTCGTCAGTACATTTGTATTTCTCACCATACTGATGCTTAAATGGTTTAAATGTTTTTTAATTGCTGATAGTTTTGTTGTACTTAAAATTATTGCAATTAATGTTGTTATTGTTGTAGTATTATAGGTATGTATGCGGCATATGCATATGTACATACATTATTGGTTTGTTAAAACTTACTATGTGAAATTAATATTGAATATTCAATTCAACTTACAAGTTCTTTAATTAATTCAACATTCACTTGTACGTCCATGCAGTATTTGTCTCATTCATTTAGCCATTCAGCCGCTTGTTCATTCACTCACTCATTCATTCATTCCCTCATTCATTCATTCAGTTATTCAACCAGATGGTTTTTACGAAGCTACTGCGTTTCCTCGTTTATTTTCAATGTTCTTTGTTCACCGCAGCGTATGAGTGATATTTAATATAATTGTACAAATTTGCATTAATAAATAAATTGCGGAAAAAAGAAAACAAAATACAATATAAGAAAATAAATTTTCAAAAGAAGGCCACGTTTAAAGAAATACAAGTTAATATAAGGCATGACAGAAATGCTGAACTGACTGTTGGTTGGGTTGGGTTGGGTTGGGTTGGCTGACTATACGTTTTTAAATGGCCATTGAATCTGAAGTGAAAAACTCTTAAAGGCAGTATTTCCGCTTGTCATTTTTATCAAAGTGATAATTAAATGAAGCATTTATTTTTTTTTTTTTGCTTTTATTTGCAGAATCTTGTACATAAATAAGTAGTACAAGGGCAGGCATATGGGAATCATTTATGCGGTTTTATTTTATTTCTTTCAATTTGTACACAAGTACGTGTCGCCTGTTTGTATTTAAATTATTTGCTTTTAAATCAATTACTGAACGGACAGAACAGACCAGAGTATTTTTCTTCTTCACAAATTAAATAAGGACTTTACGTTGCACACTCAGTAAAATCTCAAATTAAAGATGGTATAAATGGAAAAGACGGTTATAATTCGAAGATGATTTAATTTTGTTTTCTTATTAAAATTGCATATCTGCAATCACATCATTCATATATTTTGATTAAGAAATTGATACTATTCCGTACTAAAATATATTATGTTTACATTGGTATTTTTATCAAATATTTTCAATGTTTTTGTTATTTTAGGGAAATTTTTCGGGGCAACATAAAATATTTTGAAAACAATATAAACATTTGAATACTCACATACACAATGATGCTTCTTATTATCCTTTCTCTCTCTCTCTCTCTCTCTCTCTCTCTCTTCCACTTTTTTGTTTTGCCTTTTTGCAATAATAAACATCAATTCATTGAACATTTAGAAAAGAAAAATGCGCAGACAGATTGAAAGCGACTAACTGTAAACTGAAAAGGTCATAATGAATATGAAAAAGATGTGTGTGGTTTGTAGATTTGAGGTCGCTATTTGATATAAAATCGAATTTCATAATTAAGTTTGCAAAATAAGCATTATGAGAGAGAGAAAATTTATAGAAAAATTATTTTGTTATTGTTTTGATTAACTTTTTGATTGTTTAATACATGCATGTATAAGCAAACAATATCGTAAAATTATTATTATAAATACATGTTTACATATGTACAAACATACATACATACATATATTGTGTAGTGTATACATTTTAGTACTTATGTGTACATTGCAACAAAATTTTGTAAAATTATAAATAATTTGTTGTTACAGAAGTTGAGTGATGCATGAGATACGCAACAGCTGTTGCTCGGAGCCAAAACAAAAGTTATATTTAAATAGTCCAAAAACATTTTCTTTTTTTTCTCAACACGCTCGCTTTGTGAGTGGAAAACGGTATGAGAAAGGTTTTTTTTTTAATGAAATATTTCGCTTAAGTTAAGAAGATGAACAACGTTTTGATTTCTTTAGCAACTTTTATTAAAAACAAGGCAAACCTATCTCTAATTATTAAATCAACCGTAAGAAATCTGATAATCATTAGGGCTAGAACTGAAAACAAAACTCTATTACTAGGTTTGTGCATGAATAAGTTGACAGACAATATATTGAGTGTTTGGTAAGGTTCTTCTTCCACAAATTTAAAGAAAATCTTTTGGTACAAAAAGCAGCATTAAAAATTCAAATCAGTAAAATTGTTGTTAATGCTGCTTACACTTCGTAAATTGTCCATGGGAAACTCATGCCAACTTACAAAAGTTTAAAACATCAGCACCTTTAATGCTTAGAATGTCTAAAATAATTTCATTTTTTTTAATAAAAATTTATAACTTTTAGTGGTTGTAATAAATATTTCAAAAATCTTTACGAACTTTATTGGTAGAAATCTTTGGCTTCTTTATTATGACAAATATTTGTGGAATGAATGAATGATTTCATACGGTTTCGTTCAGAAAAAAAAGTGAAAAACGGGAAACAAAGAAAACTCCACCTAATGTAGAAAAATTATCGACTTCATATATCATATGTATGTAAACGTTCAAATGCCCATATGTATGTATACGAGTATGTATATGTGAGAGAATATGTGCACATATATACGAAACATAAGCAAGCATGCCGAGTAGTTTGCATCTGGATTATAACTTTATAAATTCATACAATCTTTTCCTATTTTTCCTTTTTCTCGATTTTCTTTATTATTTTTACTTGATTTTTTGATTGGTAATCTATGTGAGTCATAAATTTGAACATTACAACACTGCAGAAGCATAGGACAGCAAACGATAGTAACAACAATAGACTGATTTAACATGTTGAGTAAATCAAAATTAACCCATTCGGCAGCAAACAAAATGTAAAAAATAAAAACCATATTTTTTAAAAACCAATAGAATTTAGGAGGAAAGGCTTCTTGGATTTACTTATTATTAATAACAAGGCCGTCTTTTAATATTTATGATTAAATGATTGTCCCTCATACATAGGGTTAATAAAAATAAGTTATAAAATGTATATTATTGTTATAGTTGTTGTAACAACTTGGAGTTCTGTGTGTGGCACAATGTGTTCAATGTTTGTTCTTTGGTTTTACGTGCTGCCATGTCTGAGAAATTAATTCAATAAACATTTCATTGATACGTAATTTATCAAAATACAATACATACAACCAACTACAACAATACGACAATACAACAAATTCAGCCAAAACCAAAAGACGAAAATGCCAAGACTATCAGGAAAGTAAATTTAGACAAGAAACAGAAACAATAACAATAACAACAACAACAACCAACGACAACAGAAATAAAAACGAAAACGATTTTTAGCATCAATATCGCAAATTGCAATGGCGGCGATTGGGCGATTGACTGCAATATAAAAATTGAAAACAATTGTCATAAATGTAATGGGAAAGGGCTATTGAACACTAAACAACGGGTGGCCACAATTAAATATTCGATTATAGAGCAAAAAATTGTTATTGATTGACATTTATCATAAGAAAGTTTTACTCTCTTGTTTGATTACATTGTAGATTTTGTCGCTATCGCTTTAATTGTAGCTATATGCGCCCGTGTTATTATCCAACATCGAAATACAAAAAATATTTATTAACGGATTTATATTTTTGGCAGACAAGTTGTCAACATTTCAAAGTCAACTCATGTGGGTTACTTTGTATGAGAGGAAACATGCCGCTTCAAAGCGGACACAAAAAATACTCAAATCCCAAACATAGTATATGATTTAATGGATTTATTGATTTGCCAAAACAGACAATTTGTTGAGCAAAATTCAAACAAATTAAACAATCGAAAAAAAAATAACGAAAACCAATTTAATAAAAAAAAATACATTATCTAGCGAGTAACCGAAGAGTGGGTAACCAGTGCCATTTCACAGCAGAAAAACAAAATAATTTTTTTTTTTTGTTTGTTTCCAAAATAGAGATATCAAGGAAAATATATAAATATATAAACCAAAACTCATCTAATGAACTTTCATAGTGTTTGTGATTATGAGTATATTAGTTTAGATGTCAACCAACATCACTCGCTGATGATCACACATCAGACACCTATTGAACTATACTTATACTTCTTAAGTGATTTAATTAATCATTTAATTAATTAATGTTTAGAATCTTAAGACCCCATCAAAATATTGCAAAAAATACTTTTATTGTTCATAAAACATCAAAACAATTGGATATATCGGAACGATGCTACAAAGTAAATACCAGACTTTCTGAGTTGCTGCCCCTGAAACTCGGTACAGGCCAATCTTTAAAAGTTTGGTAATTTCACTCGGTAATTTTCAAAATGAGGTTTTCATTTGCCTCATTTATTTCGTTGTGGAAATGTCTATAATTTGGCGATAAACATAAAACTTAATAAGATAGTTAGGGCTTAAAGGAATACGTGATTTGTAGGAGCAAATCGATCTGTCAATATGTAGGCTTACTTGGTCGCATTTAGAAAAAATTTTGAAAAATTTTGTGATATCATTTTAATAAACTTTTTTGATTTAATCAACAACAAAAGCTCGTGTAAAAAACATCCGCCACATCAATGTTATCGTCTGATATCAATTCCGTCGTTCAATAAAAAATCATTGATCTTTTTTGTTTAGTACGAATATTTCAATTTCTTTTTTCGTTTTTCATTTCTTTGTCAGTTTTTTTTTTTTTTTTTTTGCATTTGGAGATGAAACATTTGCCTTGTGGTAAAGATGAGTGGTGCTTGGAATGGCTGACTGTAAGTTTTGTATGCCCATTACTATTGCATTAAAATGTCAGTCTGTCAAACTCAGAAGCACAAATCATTTTTTGATACGCATCCTATACATATTGTGTTTTTTCTGTCATTTCTTTTCTTTTTTTGTTTACGTTTTCATACATTTGGATTCTTTTTCATTCGATTTTGTGAACACTCCGTCGATTTTCAGAGGTTCTCAACTATTGTTATAAAATTGTTTTTCTAAGTGAAAATAAAATTATTTTGCTTTTAGAATTGGGTAACTCATCCAAATACGCAATTTATGCCTTTAGTTTTTACACTAAAACACACAATTCAATTTTATTTTTTCTTCACTTTAATTCGACTGCAAAAGTCATTTTTAATCAATTTAGTTAGAAAGCTTAAGTTTAAATTGATTAATTTATCAACATAACAGCGAATACGAATACAAAAGTATATGCTTTTATTCAAGGCGAAAGAAATAGGCGACTGCTTATTTAACATGTGGTACGTCAGGGAAACATCCTGTTTTTATTCGCTTCCATAGATAATGATTCAAGTCCACTCCTTTAGCCATGTGTTGAGACTTGATGATTAAACTGCAAATAAGTGCGAGTATACACTTAATGTCATAATAAATGTCCAATTTTTTCTTTCTCGTTTCTTTTTGCTTATTTTCTTAAGGCCAACTTTATTAGAAGAGAAGTTTTATACATGCACAAACAAATCAAAAATTCGTTCAGTGAAGTGATAGAGGAGATTAATAAAAAAAATTTAAAAAAAATCATGGCACAAAGAGGAATAAAATAAATATCATGTCAATTGTGTTTGAAGCAGAAAAAAAACGTTTTTATGAAACACGCAATGTTGCATTCTAATAATTATTTTTGCTTTTAAGCAAAATTAAATTAAAAATCAATAATAATTACTTCATAGATTGATATATTAATAGAAACTATCTGTGGCTCTGTGTGTGGATGATAAGAATTATTTAATTTTACTTAATTAACTGAAACAAACGCAAATTGAAATTGTTTTAAACATTAAGTCATTGTATTCAATATGATGTAAAAGCTTTTTAATCATAAATTTTTTAATACAAATTATATGAAAACATCTATTGCCTACTCTTAGAAAAAATGAAAACAAACTACCTGTAAACAGGTATGTTTGGAAACATTTCTCAAACGAGAATAAAACCCTTATTGCTGCCATTAGTTTGATGCCTATGTATATATATACTATACATATATATTAAACGCATATCTATTCACCTAAAGTCATCAATCATTTTTAGTTTTACATTTAAAACATGTAAAAATTTGTGTGTGTGTCTAAAAGCGTTAATCTCTCATTTTCAAAGGCCACAGCAAGAAGTATAAATTCTTGTATCACTGACATCATAAAAGTCGAAAATTTATGATAAAATCAAATAAAAATTGCCTCTTAAATAGATAGATTTACATGTGTTTGCTTTCAATGCTGAGGTGTTACAATGACCCAAGCATGATGTATAGGAAATCGTCATCAACAACCACAATAATACTAACCAAAGCAAATTAACATGAATTTTATTGTTACAGGTAATAAATAATATATTATTGTGAATGAATATGTGTGTGATGGATATACACCTAATTCTGTTTTTACACGGTCTTTTTTTACACGGTTTTGATATAACACGGTTTGAAAATAAAATATTTTTAATTTTTGTTACACGATTTTATTCCATTTAGCACGATTTAAAATTGTTTGTGCTTAAATTTTTTTGTCAAATTTAATTTTTGCAAAGTATGTTCATATCACAAATTTAAGGGAATTCCCTTTTGTGAATACAAACACAAAGGTCAGAGCAATTGAAATGTGTTGATATTTTGTGTTTGGTAAAGAAATTTTTTATTGGCAAATTTGTTTTTCTATCGTTACATTAAATTTAACGCATTAAGATGAAAGGTAAGCCAAAAAATATTTTGTATTTATTAAGTTATTTATATTTTTAATTTTGTAAAATATTTTATGAAAGAAAATGTCAAATACAAAACTTCTTAAAAAATCCTTGTTTTTCACTAATTTTAATAGGTTTTAGAGATTAGGAACCAATCACCTATTTTTGCATACGATCAGTGTCTTTTTTTACACGGTTTTTTTTACACGGTTTTTTCTAGAACCAATCTACCGTGTAAAAACAGAATTAGGTGTATAAAGAAAATATTCCACAAATGCGGGCAGATATTTTTATTCGAATTTGTTCCTTAAAACTAAATAAACTGAACAAAATCTATAAATAAATGAAAATTGAGAGGAAAAATCACAAGTCAAATACTGTATTTAGTTTTCTTTTAAATAAAAGATAAGCACCAACTAACTAATAAACACTTATAAACAACATTACAAAGTTTAGTTAAAACTGCAATAAGATGTAATTGATTTAAAGATGTTACCTTTTATCCACAATTTTAACACAAGTTAAAAAGAAACCGAACAGGTTTTCTAAAAAAACAGCCCTCACAAGGAATAGGTATAAATTATTATATAAAACAAGCTTTGAGTTTGTTCTATACATTTGGAAAATAATTCTTTCGTTATGTCTTCGCAATAAAGGAATAAATAGAGAGCCAAAGAAACATTTAAGAAATATTTTCTTTGAAATCTAGAAAATAAATATTTCAAAAGTCGAGTTTATAGTTTTTGGTTCAAGAACAAAAAAAATTACCATCAATCGAGTTCACTTTCCCATATGCGGAAGAGATCGCCCCGCACATCCAATACAGTCGTTTGCCAATGGATCTCAAGGTGAATACAGAATTTGCCATAACGGCGTTAAAACAAAATTAATGACACCATGAACATGACAAATATTTACTGTTTTAGCCTCAGCAATAATATATTTCTTCTTTTTTTTTTGTTTTTCTTTTTGTTGCCGGTTTCGTTAGAATTTTAAAAGAAACGACTTTTAAAGAATCGAAAAATATACAAACAAGAAAAGGAGCAGAACATACATACATAAATGTTTCAAGTTAGAATATCATAAATTATAACTGAAATATTTTAATGCTAATTAAACAACAATTTTTTTATGGATGTCAAGACGTAATACTAGCGCGCAAGCGCTAAGGCATTGAAATCTTTTTAAAAATGACAATATTAATGTTTCTAACGAAGTGAAGTTATCGGTTATGAAACCGTTTATGTTTTTCCGTCGAAACTATGGATGTTGGCAGAGAAACTGAACACCAACCATTGTACATTGTTGCACCAATACTTAAACATTTTGGATATTTTTCCAATTATTTTAAATAAAATAATAAAATATCTTACAATTCCAAGATTTCGTTAGATGTTTTATTGTTTTTTTTATATTTTTATATTCATATAAGGACAGCTGCTTAAATTGTTAAAGCGTTTAATTTTCAGCTCATTTTCCAATCATTTAAACAGCCGTTATAAAAGTTTTAGAAGACCCCTTTAAAAAAAAATATCTCAAAGAATCTGTAGTTTTTAAATTCAATCTTTATTAACATGTGCATAAAATTTAATCAATTGATTATTATTATGTGGTTTCGGTTAAACTTATAAATACCGAAGTTCTTTAAAACGATCAGGTGTTCAGTTGTCTTTGGCATATATGTACGTATGTTTGTTGGAGAACCATTATGTTAGCAAGAGGCTTTTAATTTAAGATTCAATAAAACATTATAGTGTGGAAAAAAATCAATTAGCGGTTTTAAATTCCATTTAAAAACCATCACGCCTTAATCACAATGTTTTATTTTATAATTTTTTTTCAATCTTTTCTCCAATACGTAATTGATACCTCCTCCATTCAGCCATATCAAAGCATTTTTCATTAAAACAAAAAAAAAAACAAAAAATGAAAACAAGAAATCTTACACACATACCACTCATTCAGTTACTTATTGTTCTGTTCGTATTACCTTAAAAAAACAACATTTTAAATGCAAAATACTAAAACCATCATCAAAATATCAAATTTCAAAATATATTTTTTATCGTATATTTTGTTTAACTCTTTTTTGTTTTTTTGTTTATATATGAAAAAATATTATTTAAAAATTAACAGATACCAAGCAAATTAAGCTCAGTCGAAACATACGATTTGGATAAATCTCAAACCGTCAACAGAACAGTAAGAAAAAAAAACCCAATAGAGTTAAAAAAGGCAACATGTTGGAAACCTTAAAAAAATTTTCAAAGTTTACTTTTTTTTAAGAATTTCTTGCTTAACAAACCCCGTTTTCCAACACAACACAATAACAAGGTGACCATGTCTACTACACAGCGAACAAAAAAGGAAAAATTTAAAGGTCTTTTGTTGTTCGCCTTCTGTTGCAAGTTAATGTAGTTTTACAAACTACCTTAATGAATATGACGTATTTAGTCACCTTCGTGATCTCCAATTACAAACTAATAAACAATACGTGTTGAAACCTTTAGTCCTCAAGACAATTTAAGCCAAAACTCAACTAAACAAAGAATGCAACAAAAGCAAAACTAAGAAAAATCCAATGAGAAAACAGGCCCTTTGGTGTACAAACAAAAAAAAAAAAATTAAGCAAAAGCAAAAGAAATCAAAAACTGAAAGAAAAAAAACTGAAGAAAGTCCACACAACCGACCGACCGACCATCCATCCATTCATGCATGCATGCATGCATGTATGTAAATTATATCTGTGGTTTGGTTAATTAATTTTCTCATAAGCAACAACAGCTACAACAATAATAACTAAAATCCCAAACTCTTATTGCATGGCACAACCACCTAAATAAAATCATTATTTAACGTTTGGATGAAAATAATGGCAGGTGTCAGACGTAAATATGCTTTAAATTTATTTCATTTGAAACAAGCAGGAGAAAACAATTAGCCGAAGAAAAAAAATTATTATTTTCTGACAAAATGAAGCATAGACATCTTAACGGGTTAAATAAATATAACCCGTTAAAGGATGCCAAACTGAATTTAAAAGTAAAAATTTTACAAGCTTCCTTGTGTGTGGTATGTGTTTAATTTGTTTTTAGTTTTAACAACCTTACCTTACCCTACCTTAGTTTAAGGTACATTCTTGTAAATTTAAGATGCAGCAAATTAGAATTTTCTTAAACAAAGTTACTGTGGGATATGATATCTATTCTATCTATCAATAAAAAGATCACATCACTAAGAATCAAAATATGAATGTCTATGGAAAGAACATCGTGTCTCATCATAATCAATATAACAGTGCTAAAAGAGGAATTTGGTATTCCTCTCAACAAAGCAAGTCCATCCGATTAGCTTTATTCACCACAGCCATAGGTTGTTAATTTTCTATCAAGTATAAAAGAATTTAAGGTGAATAGTCGCAATGGTCTTAAGGGGTTAAACAGCTGTAATGCTATTTTAGTATATTTAATTTAACTTTTATGCGTGACATTAAATGTGAATTGCGTGCCTTTAATTTTATCTACTGGCTTAAGGAAAAAATAAAAACTCAACTACTTTGCATTTTTGCTTTTATTTTTCTCGACTGTGGGGTTCTGCGCTTAACAAATTTTCTACGCATAGAAAAAAAACAATAACAGAAAACAATGGATGATAAATTGAATTAAAAAAGGGTTTCATTCCAGACCATAAGAGTTTAGAAAACAAATGAAATAAAAAGCCGAAAACCAACATCAGACTCATATACACACGCCCACTCATTTCCGTTTGGCTACAGGTTTATTATTTTCCCATTAGTTTTAACACTAAGCAGCCACAAAAACCAACTCAAGAAAGTAGAAAAAAAAATAAAAACAGGAGGCGTAACAAAATATGCAAAAAAGATTGTAAGAGTAAGTATAAATTTGTAGTTAAACTAGGAATGAAAAATTAACATTTTTCCACAAGATGCGTAATCGTAATAGAAAAGAAATTATGGCATGAAATAGATTCAAAAACACATGACTTGACTGCTAGACAAGACAAATAACAAAAGAAATGGAAAATAGAAAAAACATTTACTCATATCGTATAGGAAATGGAAAAGAAAACAAAATAATCAAAAATTAAATTATAACAACAGCGCTAACAACAATACTAACAAAAAATGTTTGGTTAAAACAAACAAAAGAAAAACAACATCAAATGTTGTTATTTTTAATTACAATTTAATGACTGACTACAGATAAATAAAATAAAAAGAAACCCGAATTAAAACATGTTGTTGATCCTTTTTAACCAGCCTTTGATAGAACAACATACTCTTATAGTATTAGGTCCCTAGGCCCTATATACGCATGCTCTTACATATGGCTAATTAGCCAATGACAGCCAAATTATACGCTTAAATTACAAGAGGATAGGATAACTACGACTTGGTCTCGGTCTTGTATTGATGATCAGTTCAGAAAAAGTAAACAAACAGAAAAGCAAACGTGTTTTAAATAATTGTAGTCTCCTGTTGTTTTTTTTTTTTGGATTTTTTTATGTTAAAAATTTACAACTTACTCGTAACCACGTACATACATACATACATACATATTACCATTGGTTTTTTATTTTTATTATTGGTTAAAGATTCTTTTCTTGTTTTGGGTAATGCATTTAAGCGTATCCTTTTTTTAAACATTAACCAGCTTTTATTTTATATACGTTTGTACAACACATACAAATACGTATACATGTACTCGTATGTATGTATATATGAATATCTAGATTGATAAAATTTTTTGTTATCATAGGGGTAAAAAAAACCACGGAAATGCTAGAAGCATATTTAACGCATCAGCTGAAAAATTCAACGCGTTTTTTATTTAATTCTAGCATGTGTAGCACCAAAGTGGAAACAAATACTGGTAGAGGGCAAAAGGAAAACTACAAAAAAACAAAAACATTAAAATCTTCTTAAAATTATAATTTTAGAAGCATGTGTGAGGTAATAAGTCTGGATTTACTAAAAGTACAGAGGGATACAATGTAGCACCTTTTTTACAGCAAATAATTTCAACGGAAGTTTTGTTGGAATGATTGCTGTTTAATTTTGTTTATGGATTCTAAGCGCACATGTGTCTGTCATACGTACACTACCGTCAGCTAAAATCTAATGTTACGAACATTAGGCAAAGCATAATTAGAAAGTGATTGGACCACAAAACTAATATTGAAAGTGCTCTTAAAAAAACTCACATAAACACAGACAGACAGAACAAGAAGTAAAACAAATATTTCTGTATGTGAAACAATCAAACAAACCTGTGTACAATGTTAGCTACTATTCCTTTTCATTCACATACTTGTACACCGTAAAAAAATTTAAGTATTTCAAATTGTAAAACAATTTATATTTCAAAGAAAAAACCACACAGCGAAGGGTTAAAAAAGAATTTATCCATAAATAGAATATCAGTAGTAGTCCTTAAGTAGTGCTTTCCGACTGTGGTAAGTGGCAAAACAAGTACGGCATTGCGTCGACTTCAATCCAAACTATTGCCCCTTTACAGTTGGTTTTAACTGTACAAAATATTCTATGTTATGAAAAAGACAAAGAAAGCCTAAATTTCTTTCAGTGTTTCTCTAAATTCAGTAAGTTAAAGCCAATTTCTAGTTCAGTTTGTGATTTCTTTTACTAATTCTTATACAAACAGAGACAAAAACAATACGAAAACCCTCGAAACTTTAATGATAGAAGTTTTAAAATTTACAACAACAAACATATGAAAGAAACAAATATAATTTTAAAGCCTTTTGGTGATTATTTGTTCTTGTTTCATATGCCCAACGCTCTCTAACCTATAATTATAGGTCGTTAGGGTCGCCGGTAGTTGGTTTGTTCTGTTTTTTTTCCTCTATTTTTTAACAAATAAATTATAAATTCATTGTTTTTTGTTGTTGTTGTTGTTGTTGTTTTCTCCCTTCTAACATTAATTTGGTGGAAGGCGTTACCACGTGTTTTTTTGTAAGAAAAAAAACGTTGTATTTTCCTAATTTGAAATTGGTTAAACGTATTATGAAAACCACAAAATCGAGTTTTGTTTTCTTTATCAAAAATTAATTGAATCATTTTCGTTACGGAAATTTTATTTTTCCATAAATAATCTGAAGCTTAATGCTACGAGTAGCTGGAGTTTATTTAATAGAAGACTTAGATACAAATTTGTTTGAAAACCATTTTGCAATTTGTATTAAATTTGTTATTTTACTTGAAACTCAATTTCGCGCTGATGATTAAATTGCAGAACAAATGTCAAACCACAGCCATGATCCAAACCAATCCGATGGCATATGTATAGACGAATGTACATACATATGTACGTAGATGCATGACTAGCAGATTGGTTTGGTTGCTTTGAAAAGTAATGCATTTAAAGTCATCATTGTCATAATCTGGCAAACAACTTCATAACAATCGAAAACCAACCAACTAATGCGGCAGCATTTTATTGCAAATTTATTTTTAAATTTTTTTTTCTCTCTTTCTCTGTCTCTCTCTGTTTTGTATTCTTTGGTTTGGGTTTACGAGACAAGCCATCGATGCATTACAGCAAGTAAACAATGTTACAGTTAATTTCAATTTGAATGGCTGCAAAAAAAATATGAAGCTTTTTTGCCATTTTTCTGCAAATACTACATATAATATGACAGTGAATGAATGAGTCATGTCACAACTTTATATTCAGATATTGCAAAAATTTATTAAAATTAAAATGTTGGAAAATAAGGATTTCATTTTAATGTTAACACCGTTTGTATTTGAATATATTTGTGACTCTGGATTTATCTGATCGTCATCATCATCAGTGATACGATTTCATAGGGTTAATCGATATGTCGACAATAGTTGGCCCAATTGCACAATTTAAATGTTGCGGAAATATTTTAAGTACTCAGGAAATTTTTTGTGTTTAGATTATAAGTTCAATTCTTTAGTTGATATTCTAATTATATTTGATTATTAATTTTACATTCTGACACATATTATTCAAATATTAATTAATTTTTTTAGAGCATCAATGTTATTGTAATCAATTTCAAAATATTAAAAATTAAAAGAAACGTTATCAACAACAAATCCAACAAAATATTTAGCGGCAAAAAAGACAACGCGATGACATCAGCGCTTAACAATAAACAAGAAAATGTCAAGATTGACATTGTTTTAGCCAAAGGAAGGTAAGAAGACATACGAGGCCACTAGCTTGATGTACGACATTATTGTCAAACAAATGAATATCTATACGTCCGTTCCTTCGTTAAGCCATCATCCGTCCAAATGTCCGTCCAACAGAATTTCAAGCATCAAAGAACAAAGTGGTCCTCTTTGTACTACACGAGTTGTCGGTCGATTTTGAATCAACTCTTGTTTAAAGTGCAGATTTTTTTCCACTTTTAAGCTTCTGGCTTCTGCTATTGTGGCTGTTATCGTTCTTGTTGTTGCGGTGGTTTATTTAACAACTCGGTTGAACGATGACGATGTTGACGATGTCGTCAACAACATTGAACGGATATGCAAATCGATTGCAATTTACGAAATTATGCAAACAAAATCACAACAAAGGCATACCAGACCAGATGAACAGCACAGAATGATGATGACGATGACGATCGGATCATTTTTCGAATTCAAAAGACGGATCTCTTTCGTTTTATGTGATTGTTTGTTGTGGTTGTCGTTGTTGTTCAGCTCTTTTGTTAAAATAATGATGTTTTCAGCAACACAATCACACAATGGATTTCAAATTAAACCAAACGTTACAAATAAATTCTAAAAGTTCTACTTTTTTGTGTTTCTCAAAATAAACGAACGTGGAAACAAAAAATAAAATTTAAATCGTTAATTCAAAAATAAATTTTTCAAAGTGAAACAAAACAACAACTAAAACAACAAAAACACCAAAATGATTGTTATCGCTACTTGGCACAATTTAACTGACAAGACTGGCAGCAGCAACAAGAACAACAAACAAACAAACAAAAACAATCATAGTTGTTACACTACAATGTTTTGTTTTTTTTTTTTACTATTAAAGATTGGTTTTCGTTTTTTCAGAACGGAAACCCTTTACATCAAATTACTTTGAAATAAAGAATATGACCTATTTTGTGAGTACATACATTGGACTAGAGAGTATTTAAAACTCCACGATTCAGAACATTAAGGTTAGTTTTTTGGTCATTTCTAACCAGAGTGTTACATCAAATATTCCAAAAACGAAAACAAAATATTTTAATAATAATTTAAGGCTGCTAGTAATACAAATCCTGTAAGCATGCTTTTGTAACAGAGGAATTATTATGTTATATTGATAAGGAATAATCTTTACAATTACTACACTATTCTCTTATGACACAGTGTAGGGTATTCGAATATTTCATTTACAAAAGCATAGCACAACAGTAGTTTTTCTTTCGGTATCATTGTTATTTCTTGGATAAGATTTTTTTACTCATGGCAAAAAAAAACAAAAACAAAGTTTATATTTCATCTGTTTGTTCTCTATTTCTGTTGTTCTTTTTATATTTTGGTTTGATTTGTTACATTCAACATGGAATTGTTGCAACATGTAAGTGTTAAAGTGTTCGTTTTAACAAATATTTCACCCGCTGTTTTTGGTGATGTTGTTTCTGGTGGTTTTTTTTTTTTGTTTGATTTTGTATTCTTTTGTACTTTTTGCAATAATATTCATGTCGTTGTTGTAGTTGAATTGTTGCCGATAGTGCCTGACGATTATTTGTTTTTATTTCTATAAATATGTTGCAACATATTATAAAATATCAAAAGAAAGAAATAAAATTACAAATATATACACAAGAAAAACTACTATTACAGTGGATATTTGCAACATTGGTTAGTTTGCTGTTATTTTTTTCAACTCGGCATGATTTTAGCCAACTTTAGCAGATTATATGCTTTTTGGTAGTGGCAGTAGTCCACTGCTTTGTGTATCCAAGTTGCAAAAGATCAACAAACATTTTCTGTTATTATTGCTATTGTTGTTGCAATTGCTAGCTAGTGCTATCGGTTTTGCTATTTGCTGCAGTAACAATTCTACGTTCATATAACATTTGCTGATATTGTGGGTACAATTGCAATCACTTCTCACTTACCCACTGACTGCGGGTGACGGTAAGTATGAGTGTGCGAATATCCATTCAATCTTTGGTTTGTTTCATTTATGGCAATGGTTATTTTTGTTAACAATTGTTACTTGTTGTTGCTGCAAACTATTGTAGATCGTTTCATGAATAAGCCCAAGGCCAGCCACTTCATGTCGACGCAACCAAAAATATAAACATAAAAAAATCCAAAAGATTTATGTACGATTTGTTTACATCGCTCAACAAAATGTTGAGATTTTTTCCCAAAAAAAAAAAAAAAATTTTTTTAAGCAAATCTAACAACACCGAGTCTAACAAGAAATCGTTTTACTTACTATATGCTGCCAAAAATAGAGAACAATTAAAATCTAAATTTAGAAGAAAGAAAAAAAATAAATCTTAAGCAACAAATATTTCTTCATTGTCTTTTATCGAAAATATCCACCCAAAAGGTTGTTTTTGTGTGATTTGTTTTTAGAATTTTGCAGTTTTCGGATTCGTAAACAACAAATGTTTGCCAATCAAATTAACAAATTGTTTGGCTTGGTTTGGTATCTTTATACCTCTGCAATTGCCAGTCTTAAAATCTTCCACTTCTTTTTACATTTTTTTGTTTTGTTATATTGAATATCTGCATTAATTTGTGAGATTTTTCTTTTCTCGTTCAATTTTCATCTTTGGCATTAGGCAGTTGATTAGACTTTGTGGTATTAGAATATTCCCATAAAATATTGAATATTTTGTAAGGTATGTAAGAAGTGTAGAAATATTTAAAAAGTTTACAAGGCAATCAATCAAATCAATTGAAATCACCATTCCTTTAAATGATTACATATCTATCGGAGTGTATTCAAAGATAGAGTAATTCTTTTTTTTTATTTTAATTTCGCAGAATACCTACAAGGATTTCTTTTTTAATCAAACACGTACTGCGAACATAAATTGGTAAAGAAACATACCTGAAATCCAGGCAGTCTAATTAATGAACTCATTTAATTAGAAAAATTAATTTAAATCAATTAAAATAATTTAAAATTTAATTTTGATTATTTTTAATCCATCAGAAACGACATGGTTACAGCCTAATTAAAATCACTAATTTATGATTTATGTAGTGAGTAGAGTGTTGGCTCACTAGGCGTTGTTGGCCCCTGACGTGTTCTTACAAAACAATTAGGACCTACACAAGAGAGGAGTTTTTCAATCTCGAAAAAATTGAAATTTAAATTGGGAATATTTCTTCGATGAGTGTGGAACCTGTTTGTAATTGAATTTTTAGTTAAGCATTCTAAAGCCATAGCCGGAGCAGACCGACGATAAATTGTGTATGCACGGGTTCGAAGTAAATGAAAGGTGGTGTGTTTGTGTGAGATTTTGAAAACATGAAACTAAGAAATTTGCTTTAATTTACCATTAAAAATACAAATTTTGCATCCCTATTCGCGGTTCTTTGGTGCTTCTGCTGGTGTGCACACCTGACAAGTGCACAAAGTTACAGAAAAGGTATTCCATAACAAAATATTTCTTTGAAAGATTTTCAACGCTTTTATGATAATAAAAAATTAAATTTTTGATTTTTATCAATATCTGCGACGACCATAAGACACGAGAAAAAATAAAAAAAATTTCTGCAAATTGGGTCATCAATATGAAGGAAAACTTATTGGCTTACCTCGCCAATAATACAAAAAGAAAAAAAAAAGTAAAATGTTGTGCATAAAAAACCAATAAATTAAACTTGTCGAAAAACAAAAAACTAAAATAATCTGAAACTTAAAAGCAAAAAAGGTTTGACTCTTTTTTTTCTTTCAATATTTTGAAAAAATTAGCACAAGTAAAAATTCTTTTACACATTTTTCCTTCTTATTGGAAATTTTTGCTTTCAAGCAAACACGTACTGCTTAACGACCCTCTAATATCATTGAAAATGGCATTGCGTGTCTGTGGTATCAAAGAAAAAAAAACTTCATAACACCGAAATCATCATAAAAAGTCTCAAGTAAAAAGTTTGCAACAGGGTATAAAAACCCGATGTATCTGTGGCGAGAGCAGTAAATAAAGGAAAAGCTTTCGTGGCACCACTTTTGTAATCAGTTCGTAAACAATTTACAGTTTTTCATACATGATTCTGCCTTCAACATTCGACAGTCAACAGAAATGCGGTCCAGTCAATATAATGAGTTGCACAGTATAGCGTCGGTAAACTCAGCTTTTAAAGCTGATGTTGTAGTTATTGTTTAAGTTGATGCTTTTGTATGTTTAGGGTATAAAACGAACGGCTTACTGACTTACTAGCCGACAAGAGGACGGACACTTATTGTGATTCAATCGTATACTGTTTGTCGTTAACGTTATACAAAACAATTTATATTCCAAAATGAGGTACTAAAATAGGACCCTGAAAAAAGGACTGCTTGTGCAGCAGCAGCAAAAAAAATGCAGCACACGGAAAACGTCAGACGATCTCTGATGGTATGCATGAACAACCTTTTTTATGTATCACCATTACAGCAGCAACAACATTATTTCAAAAGCACAGAAAAAAATTACACACAATGAGCATTTTTGTTTTTGTTTTTGTTGCCTTAGCAATTTACTGTTTAAGCGCATGCTTATCGACGTCGTCAACACATCATCATCATCATCATTTTTAGATCGTATTATTAGTACACTTGTAGAAAGTACAAATTATGTACGCGTATGTGCATTTACAATTCTGTTGTCAAAAGTACAACTTAATGAACGGCACGCATACCCATGCTTCTTCACTAAAGTGCATTCAGGTTCAATTAACTTGTAAAATATTTGAAATGATACATGTTCGTCTTTTATTCAGTTTAACAAGATAAAACATGAAAATGGATCATAAACTTACTCTGAAGGACATTGGCGTTTAAAGCAACAGAAAATGAGAATTTTCAAATTCTCTATTTTTTTAGTTTTTCTGAAAGTGTAAGAAAAAATTTTAAGTTTTTTCCATGATTTTACACTTAAAAAATAAAATTAGAGCAACAGTACCAGTCCAAAACACTTGGCATTTGCACAGATTAATCAGGAACACAAGCAACACCAAGTAAAGGAAAGATACTCACATTTATTTAGTGCGTAGTGGCATGCAACTTTTGCTCAGGTATTGCGAAGTTTGTTTTTTTTCTTCTTCTTCTTCTCGAAATGAGTTTGTTTAAAAAAAAATACCTCAAATAAACAATAGTTTTTGCAATCTTTCTCAAAGGATACATGTGAAGAAAAAAAATCTCAATGCAAATATTGGTTTTTGGTGGACTTTCCCCAAAACAGCATGAAAAAAAAACATCGTAAAAACTAAATAAATCGCTTTACAAAACCAATCAGAAACGTTTTTAATGTTTCCGTGAATCAGCGGAAAAAAAACTGCATTTAAATACAAGCAAAAAAAAACGTTAACAATCAATTGAGTGTTGCAAATAATGGATTGAGACTTGATTTGTTGCCGTTACTGATGTTGTTGTAACCTACATAATTGTCATTGTTGCCAATAAAATATCGAATGCGATAATTGCAAGTGCTGGTAAAAGTTCAGTGGAATTATGATTTTACTTAAAAAAATGATTGAATACGTGACCGTAAGGGCAATCAGAATATTATTATTCGTGCGATTTTCATTAGTTCAATTTAAAGTGAAAATTGGAATTTGTTCCATCCTCCTCAATTTTTGGCATCATTCTGTAATCGAAGTAGCTTTGGAATCTTTTAACTTAAATGTTCTGCAAGGGAAATAAAAATTAGAACCTTCCTAATCGCTTTAAGGGAAAATTGAAATTAAATGAAGTGAAATGATGTGGTATGAGTTATAGGCATCGATATAAAAAAAAACTAAAGGAAAATGAAAAAACACTGTGCAGTCAGTATTGTTTATTAAAAAAAAGGGCATTTGTCCCCAGGTAACACCTTTGTTCAGAGGTGACAAGTGTGATGGTACTCTTATTTTCTTACACTATATCAGGCTTATTTGATTTTTTTTACTTTTAATAGCTTTTAATAATCTCGTAAAAATGTTCATATTTGTCATCATTAAATTGTTATCAGCTATAAAAGATGCAAACAAAAGCAAGCAAATACAACAATAACAATAGGAGGAGAAGAAGATATGGAAAGTATATAAAAATAACCCATAACTGCCACTTAATAATTTCTCTTTAAAAATGGAATTCTGACATTATTGATTGTTGCTGTTCCTGTTGCTGTCCATATCGTTACTGATGTTGCTACAAATAAACGAATTTTTTTGCAGTTTCATCTTCGTTTTATGAATAACACAAAAAAATGTTTTTTTTTTTTTTTTTTTTTTTTTACCAAACCAACGAATAAAAGAATACAACGGAACATGAGACATGTCGTTTCGTTTTCAACTTCTTCCCTTAATGTTATTGTTGTCACTGCTGCTACCTTTGCTTCTTTTCTGGCTTTTAGTGAATACTGCATAAAACGTTGTATTGCTTCTTGGCCAGTCAAGCTTAAAGTGTTTGCATGCGATTGTTGTTGCTATTTGTGGTGTGCTGCTGTTGTTTTAAAATGGGATTGGGATTTCGTTGTTCAGAAATTTCCCGCTAAACGAGAGTTTCATACAAATCACAAACAATTTAATGACAGCTCAATACAGTTTTTGTGTTCAGTTTTTTCTTTTTTTTTTCTTTTTCAATTTCATTTATTTTTATTATTTGGCCAAAAGTAATAAAATTGCAATTCAGTTGAATGAATTCAAACTGAATGTTGTATCTCTGAAAGAGTGAGCGACTGTATGCATGCATGCATGTATGTATGCGTGTATGTATGTATGTGTTTCATTGCATCCAAAATATTCATAAATAAATTGTTATAGACGCATTTTCAAAACAACAGCAACGCATACAAACACACATACAGAGACACAGTTATAAGCAAGACTTTAATGTGCTTTAAACGAGATGGTGATGGAGACAGACACTGCTAAAAACTCTTCTTAAATTAAAAAAACACACGAAAAGACCAAAAATAACTGTTGAAATAACAAAAAAAAAAATTTTTGAAAAAAGAAAACCACTGACCAATAACATGCAAACGGCTTTTACGCTGTAGGTTTCGATATTGTCAATAAGGGAACAGAGCAATACAATGCACGCCAAATGTAACAAAAAGTAAAGAAAGAAAAAAACCAAGAAAAGAAACTCCACACGAATTCAACAGCCAGTGTCAATAAAATTTGACTTAAAATACAATTATGTTGGCAATAATTTTTATTTTGATTCTTTTTTGCTGTTGGCAGACCATATTCAGGACTTTTACAGTTATAGACAATCGCATTTAAGCGTCAAAGTGACGTTGATATTTGTCTTAACCCTCTGAATGCTATAGTTTGTTGCAAGGCATCTGAACAAAATATTATTATTTAGAGAACAAAAACGAGAAAATGGGTTAAATTGCATGAGAAACAGTCTGATAAAAAATGTCAGACGAAATTGTTATCCAAAATAAACACATTCATTTCAAAATCCTGATGATAAATAATCGGCTTAATGATGAGGCAGTAAATGGAATTTTATTCTGAAAATAATGTAAATCTACAACGACATAATTCTGAATTCTGAATTCCCTGAAACGTCCTTACAAAATATGCACTTAAACTAATTAAACTTAAATAAAATACAAAAAAATAAGGAAATGAATGAGCCAAAGCGAATTAAAGCCAAAAAACACAACGTTTTCTTATTAGAAATTTAATTTGTCAACGAGTGTTTTAATAAATTTTTCGTTTCATTTGCCAACACCTGTTACTATAACTGTAGTATAAATACTAGCACTTTAGTCATGATATCTGTTCAATTTCGATTATATTTTTTTACTTTTTCTCTTGCCGGCGGCTCTGGCCTTTTTTTGCCATTTCAAATTCTAGTGCCTAAAAAACATTTTAATTAAAACTTCTATCCCTGTAAACGCAACAATTTCATTTAAAGTCAGTCACTTGTTTCATTCAGAAATAAAAGGAACCAACAAATGAAAATTTTACATATTTTGTAATAACCATTCAGGTACACCTGTGCTACAACAATTTCTTCAATTGAAATAAAAATGGAAATTTTATTAAAACAAACTAATTATGACTATAATTTTAAGCCGAGAAAACAATTTGAAAAGTTAAAGACAAACATACCGGAGAAAAAACAGAACAAATTTAAATTAAAAAAGATGACACATAAATAACAGAAGAGGTCTTGGTAAAATACAAATTTAAGAAAGCACTATAGATTTAGAAAATACATATATACGTATTATACAGATACAGATACCAGATACAATACACTTGTGCTTATTAATCTATTTCAATCAATCCTTTTGTGGGACAAACCGATACAACGAAAGCAAAATTGTGCTCTTTTTTCTCTGCCAAATAATAAGTAACAAACAGCTATGATGATGATACACTTCTTTTTTACGGATAAGAGTAAGATCATTATCTAGATGGGATACACAATACCCGTAAATTGTAATAATTGCAAATGAATCACCAAATCATCTTTAAGATCGTAACAAACAAAATTGGAAGCAACCTCTGTAATAATGATTTGAATGTTAATGAAATTAGTTTTCGTCAAAGTCTTATCGTGCACTTAGAACAGAATTTACTATAGAAATAGAAAATCTGCAAGGACATAAAGGAATTTCGCTACTAAAATCAAATATTACATTAGGTTACGAATAATTTGTCAATATCTGATTATTGATAATAATTAATAGACTATGAATTCCATTTAAAAAGGTGTGTTCGTAGGGTAAAAAGAAATGAGCAATATTTCCTATTACAAAAAAGGCACTCAAAGATTTATTTCAATATTCTTACGACATCGTAGCCTACTTACATATATAATTTCCACTTTCTGTCTTTAACTTGCATTTGCTTTAATTTTATTTCATTTTCTTTTTATGCTTTTTGTTCCACTTTTTTTAATTTTTTTATTCATATTTTTTATTCATATTTTTAATTACGTTTTTTATTATTCCATTTTATTATTTTTCCTGTTCATTTCCATTTGCCTTTTAATTTTTTCTTGTTTTCGTTTTAGTTTTAATGCGTAAAATTCTTTTACTCCTGTTTAGTTCATTTAATTCGTAGCGGTACGTTTTTTTTATCATTCTTAACTGTCAGTTTTTGTCTCAATGGGTCTGTGTGGCTATATGGCTCTAGTCCGGCCATTCATTTGGATGACATTTAGTTACAAAGCCATGCAGTCAGTTATTTCGCATTGGTGCCCAAGATTTTCTTTTTTAATGGATTTCCGTGAATTGTTGCTCTTGTTGTTGTTATTCTCATTGCTGGACAGACTTATTTTGTTACAAAATTAAAAGTTGAAATGTTTTATTTTGTTTATCTTTCTATCTTCTTTTACGCTTTTTTTCTCTCTTTGCACAGTTTCTAGAGAATCGACTTTGTTGATGGCGAGGTGAATTAGAAATAGTGGAAATTATATCCTGTATTTTAAATGGTACAAAAGGAAAACAGAAAACGATCTATACAATATTAAGAAGATTAAATATACACAGTTAGAGTTCAAATAATAGTTACACTGAAAATAATGTCAACTACTTCATATTGACGGTAATTTTCGTATTTTTAACATTCGCCTGTGACCTTTAATATGCTAAATTTGATCGCATGTGGCAGCTAAAACTTTTAATATATTTTCTTTGTTTTTTTCTTTTTTTTTTTTCTTAGGAAAACAACTGACGCCTCTGTGGGAGTTCTTTTGGATATTGGCGTTATTCAGTATGTCGGATCTTTTCTTTTTTCTCTATGTGTACGTATTTACTTTAATAGTAATGTAAGCAATGTCCTTCATTCGTTTTTATTCTTCATTTTTTTTCTTTGCGTTAATTTAACAGTAGTAGCTGTTGTGTTTGTTGTTATTTGTGTTGCTTTTGACTGTCACTGTATATGTCAAAGACGACATTACCTTGGCACTTGGCAACATTAAAGAGAATAAAGGATAAACAAATGTTTGATTGTATACAGATATGGGCTACAAAAAAGCACACACACAAACTCATACACCTTCTTCGTAGATACATACGTATACAAATAATACTTTTGCATTAGTTTACGTAAAGCACAGTATTTGTATGTGTGCTTTGAAATAAATGACTGACAGAATGGTTGTATAACTTGACGAATGGAAGGATAAATCTATGAATGGACGACGGTTGGGTAGATGGATGAATGGATGAATGAACGGTTGGTTGATTTGGTTTGGGTTGGTTTTTCGCCTCTTGCTGTACAGGCAGGTAGATGAAGATCTGAACTTAACTTGACTGTGATAATGTTTTGACACTATAAGTGCACAGCAAATAACGTATAATTTTGCTAGTACTCATACAGTTACAATGATACTAAAGGTAAATATAAAACAAAACACTGTTTCATTTTCATTGCCCTACTATCTGAGCTTCTTTGGCGACCAGAGCAGCCGGCAGTCAGCCACCAGCAAAAGGCTAGCAAGTAAGACAAGTAGGGCAAAAGTGATAAAGAAAATATTGTTAATACATGATGATATTTTAACAGTTGCTCTCTACACAAAATGACCTTTAATTTATTTGTTCTTAAGACCAACACAGATTTGGAAGCAAGGCAACTACGGTAGGAAAAAAATAATTCTTGTTAACTGCAACAATTTGTTAATAATTTAAAGAGTATCAATTAGTTGAGAGTAAAAATATTAAGCTTTTAATTTACTCATCCTTATCAAAATTGCAAGCATTTATAATTTCATTACTAATATTTCTTGGCGAAAAAGGAATCTAAATTGAAAATATAATTTCTAAATTTGGAAGCAATTGAATGCCAATTCAATGCCAAAGTGATATCTCCAAGTCATTATAATACGAAAACCAAGAAGAACTCTAGCAAACCAATTAACTCGTTTAGAGTCATGTCACAATATGCAAATTACAGGGTGCTTGTCTGTGGTTTTTTGGTGATTGATTACACGACAATACTTTGTAATTTGCCGGTTGCAATTGTTGTTTTTTATGTTTTCCTACAATTCTTTAGGAAAAAATTACAATCATTAACACGCCTTGGTCTCCAATAATGCCAAGATGATCATCTTATTAAATATGGTCAACATATTTATAATATTGTTATAAGAAGGTACTTGATTATGGCATTTTAAGACCTTAATATCGTTTTAATTTCTGTTAACTTAGTTGGCGTAATAAATTGAAATTTTTACTCTTTAAAGTAGTACGTATGAGCACATAGTCGCCTACACTTATAACGAGAGGCAAACATTAAATCATAAATAACATCACACATCAAGATAATTATGACAATAAAGGAAAGTAAAAGCAATAGCTAGCTTAGCAAGAGCACTCGAAAATCAACTTTATTTTCTTCATTTCATGTTTCATTTTATTTGCATTGTTTCATTTACGTTCCTGGTGTTACATGAAATATTGGCAACGTAATGAATTCTAATAATTTTAAGAGTGTTACAGCGATAATGATACCCAAGTATGTAGTTGCTTTGGATTTCATTTTTTTTTTCTTTTTTTAATAAATTCCATGAAAAATATCATGTTTTATTTAATAATGGCCATGTTTTTTCTTTACTTCTTCTTTGTTTTCACAGTATTCAATAATCTAAAATCTTGGCTAAAAATAAATGAAACAACAAATGTAAACACTTTGGTGGTGTTGAACATGAACACCGTGTTGTGTTGTGTTGTTTGGAAGGGTTGAGAGGAGTGAAAACCTCAAATTAAAGACGACCAAAGTCAATTCAATGGTAAAAGAAAAAACAATAAAAATCTGAAAAAATAAAATGGAGAAAAAATGTTAAGCTCACGACCTCACGTTGATGATGTACTGGCAGGCAACAGCAACAGCAACAGGAACAGCAACAGCAACTAAAGCAACTGCATAGTGTTGTATTAATCTATGTGGTGGTTATTGTCAATTTTTGTTGTTACTGCTGTTGTTGTTGAGTGGCTAGTTTGCAATTTACGAAAAAGATGATGATTATTGTCGATGTTAAAATTGCTGTTGTTGTTATTGTTTCGTTCATGATGATGACTCCTCTTCCCAAACCAAATCATGAAGAGGATGATGACGAAAATGATGTATATTCTCAGATGAAATGATGAGGCAAGTATTTTTCAATTTTTCTTTTTTATTTTCAACATTACAACAAAAAATGAAGCCCTTTTATGGTGGCAATTATGTTTAAACTCAAACCATAAGCATTTCTGACTGACTATTCCATAGTTCTCCTCGGTTCTATTTCCCTGTTACAAAACGTTACAGCAATTCCAAGATGAGATCAGCATTAAACAGAACTTTAAACCACAAAGCAAACTACAATAAAACTGAATGTTTTCCCGCACTTTTGCTTACAACAAATATTTAGATGAAGATGAAAAATAAAATAAAAAAAATAAAAAAAATCTTGGCTAAAAATAAATGAAACAACAAATGTAAACACTTTGGTGGTGTTGAACATGAACACCGTGTTGTGTTGTGTTGTTTGGAAGGGTTGAGAGGAGTGAAAACCTCAAATTAAAGACGACCAAAGTCAATTCAATGGTAAAAGAAAAAACAATAAAAATCTGAAAAAATAAAATGGAGAAAAAATGTTAAGCTCACGACCTCACGTTGATGATGTACTGGCAGGCAACAGCAACAGCAACAGGAACAGCAACAGCAACTAAAGCAACTGCATAGTGTTGTATTAATCTATGTGGTGGTTATTGTCAATTTTTGTTGTTACTGCTGTTGTTGTTGAGTGGCTAGTTTGCAATTTACGAAAAAGATGATGATTATTGTCGATGTTAAAATTGCTGTTGTTGTTATTGTTTCGTTCATGATGATGACTCCTCTTCCCAAACCAAATCATGAAGAGGATGATGACGAAAATGATGTATATTCTCAGATGAAATGATGAGGCAAGTATTTTTCAATTTTTCTTTTTTATTTTCAACATTACAACAAAAAATGAAGCCCTTTTATGGTGGCAATTATGTTTAAACTCAAACCATAAGCATTTCTGACTGACTATTCCATAGTTCTCCTCGGTTCTATTTCCCTGTTACAAAACGTTACAGCAATTCCAAGATGAGATCAGCATTAAACAGAACTTTAAACCACAAAGCAAACTACAATAAAACTGAATGTTTTCCCGCACTTTTGCTTACAACAAATATTTAGATGAAGATGAAAAATAAAACGTAGAGAATGAAAAAAGAAGGCTTAACCAAAGATTTCATTTCAAAACTAATTTAGATTGGTTTCCCCATAAAAAAAAAAACAGGGAATAATAAGAAAAACTACAAATCGTATACAATAGTCGGCTATTCTTAGTGCTTAAACGAAATGAATAAGAAAACGAGAGAGAAAAGTACAAAAGTTGGCCTCATAAATTATTCTGATATCTCGTTACTCAAAAATAGATAAATTGTAATTGAAAAACAAAACAAAAAACTCTTTTTAGTTCAAGCAAAAGAAAAAAAAAATGACCAGTCATGACTTGACAAAACAAAAATATAAAATATTTAAATTTACTAACGTAATTATATAGAAACTCTACAACAAATTATGGAAAAAGCAAATGAAATATTTTTAAAAGACAATTTTGAAAAATGTTGAGAATCTTTTTTTTTTAATAAAAACAAAAGAGCCTCTAATAAAAGCATTAACATTTTAGTGGACAAGAAGAAATTATAATTTTCTGTAAACGTTTCATTATAAGAAAAGAAACTCATTGCGATACCATTGGTAAAAGTGTGAATAAATTCATAAAAGTCATACAAATTGCTGCACATGCACAACTCAATTCGATGCATATAAACACTGAAATAGAAATACATAATCGTCTGCACACGATCCTCTAATAAAGATTACAGCGTTTTAATTTATAACCGGCAAATGTGTGTATATAAGTATCTTGCCTATACGCACAGCCTGTATACATACATATATCCTCTCTTTTAGTCAGATTTTATTTCAAATTTTATTTGAAAAATCTGCCACCATGTGCTATTTGTGATTAAAACGACCTACAACAACGCAAGTTGGCACCTTTGAAATTTGCTGTGTTGGCGTTTTTATCTGGCCATGATTTAAAGGAATTAAATCATTTTAGTATCAATTTTATGAAACTAAACAAGAATAATTTATTCCAGGACAAGATCAACATGAAGACGTTCTTTTAAATTCTTCAAATACAAAGAAATCATTTGTAATTGTATAAGTGCTTATATGATCGACATTACACTTCTGCTTTTGCATGTTCATTATGTTTCATGCTGAGTGTTTATGCACTGGAAAGTTTATGTTCATATTAAGGTTATAAATATAGGCGATCTTGTACTTAAATTGTGAGAAAATTTATAAAAATAACTTAACTGAATACACATGTTTAGGTCTTAAAATTCTAAAAAACAAATTTAAAGACAACCAAAAATTATGAAGAAATTAAAATTTTAATTATACACGAAACATTATAAAAGTTACAAAACTATAAAATTCTACAAAGATATTATTTGTTTATATCAGCGCCAATGGAATTACATCTTGGGCGACACCATCGCAATGAGGCATATCAATGCCATCACACTTTTAGCCTCAATTAAATCAATTATAATTTTAATAAACAGAAAACAAAAAAAACACGACAAAAAATATTTAAATCATATACGATGAGATGTTTATCACCAAAGGAAATAGAGAAGAAACCCAAAACTAAAACAATTAAATGCACGCATAGCGAAAAAAAAAATAGGAAAAATAACTTCGAAATCAATTAAAAATGACTTCAAATATTAGAATGAATAAAAAAAATTTTAAAGCATTCAAAATATTTGTAAACACAGGCCAATAATTACAAATTGATGTGTAAGCCCCCAAGAGCTCTTTCGGTTGACTGACAGTTGGTCTTGTGTTCAACGGCCAATTATAAACATGCAAAGCAATTATAAGGAACAACCGAATTTTAAGATCTCTACTTATGGATGTTTGTTGCTTTTTTTTGTACATTTGTACACAAACGCTTTTCGCTATCTATTTTGTTTTTATAATTTCGAATGTTAAGTAAAAGTGGTCCAATTAGAAAACAAAATTAAAGGAATTGTTTAAACACGAAAACAATTTAAAATAATTTTCTTTTAGGAAATATTGAAAACAATCCGATGATAATGTTAGAAAAATATCTCACGCTTGTAACTAAAAGCAGATAAACCTCCTTTAATTGCAAATTGAAAAATGTTGAAAGCAATTGGTGAACGTAAGAGACACAGACTAAGCGGAGTCTTTAACCCTTTAAACACCACCATACCATTACTTGGAATTTGTCTACAAACACCGGAACTACTATACACCTTTCGAAAATAGTGAATAAAAATGTATTTGAAAGTAAGCGTTATTTACTAGGCAGTACCTTATTTAGAGGATTAAAACAATTTGAAAGAGATAAATTTTAAGGCTTAGATGTGGCATTAATTCGAACATGTTTTAACAAATTCACATTTTTTTGTCTTTATTTTCGGCTTAGAGCCACTCTCTGCTCAGTTGCCTTTACACTCAATGCACTTAGACGGCTTAAACTGTATTGATTCATAAAATATTACCTGCAGTTATTGCGGTAAATATCAAGCGATATTTGTTGTGGACGTTTGGATTATAACAACGTGTTGCAACTACAAAAAGAAAAAATAGTATATGTTTTGTTGCTTCCATTGCAAGGATTAGTAGCAGCAAATAAATAGAGTAAATAGAATTTACTTGAATGATGCACTTGAAAGCAACTAACCAACCAAACGAGCACTTCAATTTATTTGGGGAGGTCTCAAATTGACAGACCACTTAAGCGATTCCACCTGCAATTGACACACAATCTTGTTATTGTTGTCTGTCGAAGCGCGTGCAGCAACAATTGTTGCATAGAACTTTGATAAGGTGAATTGAGAGAATGGCTGGCAATTCTACTAAAGATTCATTGATACTACTTTGCCTTTAAAAAGTTTTGCTTGCCGCCTGCTGTCCAACACTTGTGCATGCTACAAGTGCAGTACGCAAATACACACAAACACATACAAAACTTACTTGTAGTAAGTAATTCGTAGCATTAGATTTCATTTAAAAGGAAAAGTAACACAAGTGTTAAGTTCATTTTGTGGAAAGGTTGTTGCAATACACTGCAAGACTATTGAAGATGAGAGTCAAAGAGTTCGAATTGTGAGTTAATGTGCCGCAAACAAATTGGATTTTTGAATTGTGGCATTGAGAAGACACTCGAATTTATTGGCATCAATCAGGCAACTGAAATAAACGAAAATTAATTACGAACAACCAACCAAATCGTTCAACTATCAGTGTGATTCCCATAACAATAATAGAGCAGTAGTTATTGCTGTCGCTGTCGTTGTGCTCTTACACTTGCTCTTCATAATAGTGACGCAGTTAAGGGAGACGACAGTTAATGTTGAGTCAACTAGTTGGTTGGTTGCTCTTCGATTGCTTAGTTGGCTGGCTGGATGGCAGTGCTGTTGTTTTGTACATCCTGTTGTGCTCCAGTTTACTCTGTTAGTTAGTGCTTCTCTTTAGCCTTTGGCTGACAGCACATGCCACCTTCTTGTGCACACGTCGTTATGGCTACAGGCGCTTCATTTTTATAAAATTATTGTTAAGAAGGAAAAAAAACTTGAACTGCACTTTACATTAGTCTACTCTACTATACTAAACAAACATTTAGTAAAAAAAAAAACATAAACATAGGAAGACAAAATAAAAATGAAAAGAATAGAAAAAAAATCAAAGAAATACAAAAACAAGGAAAAACAGCGAAAACAAAAATGTTGTAAAGCTCTGCTCAAAATCATGTAACGTGTACATATTTCCTATAGTTGTTGTTAGAACTATTGCAAAATACCTCAGCGGCAGCAACGGTGGTAAAGCAGCTACTCGAGCGAGTACATGAGATGCCTTTAAAGCGATAGTGTTTTGCTACTTGCTTTCGATTTTTAATGGGTTTCCCATTACACTCAGCTCGAAACCTTTTTATAAGGCATTCAAATACTCATCTAAGCAAACAACTTTACAGTCATCTCCACAACAACCAGCCAACCTAACCAACGATGCTAAATGATACAACATCTGGTGAAGATGACGATAAAATCTTCTCTTCTTCACTTTTTTTGTTGATTAGTTGCTTTAGTTTCTAAAAAAAATGCCAACACATGTAAAATTCGTGTTAAGAATGACTTTTTGTGTTCTATTACATCGACTGTTGGCCAGAACATCACAAACAATCCAATAATATTGTAATGACCTTCAATCTTACAGAATTTCTCTTGACATTTTGAAAATACTGTAGTACAGATTAATAATATCGGGCGATTACTCGGATTCTATTTTGAAACTATCTTAATTTAGGAATGAATCTTAAGCTGCTCAATAAGAATTCTTTTCCTCCAGAGGTACCATACAAGTGCAGTAAGTTTTGATCGCACATAAGAACTAAAAGTTCAGAATCGCTGTTATACTCTATAAATGTGCTGTTATTGAATTTATGAAAGAACGATCGCTTTTGTTTATTTTATAATCCAAAATGGTTGCTGCTGGTGTTAAATTTGTATATGTTTGTACAAATTCGATTTGACATATTTGGTCGTCGTTGTTGCTACAGTTGTAGGTCCGTCCGAAAAATGAATTATTATGTTAATTTTAAGAATCTAAGACATATTTGCTCACATTCATTCAGTGGTCATTGCAATTTAAATTGCTTAGTAAATGCTTTTTTCCACAGCTCAACCAGTTTTTTGTATATAATTTATTGCCTTTGGCTAAGGAAATATTTAGAGATTAGGTTTGATGTTGATCAATACTTTGTATTATTTGTTGTTTACGTTGCATGTGTTGGCATTGGTTACATAAATATAATTTACAGATTTCATCTTCCGCTACATTCTAATTAGCCTTATTATCGTAATTATTTTTTGATACTATGTTATCTTAAGGCTTGCTTATTGAAAATTTCATTTCAATATTAAAATTCATCTCACAACGAAACACCCACCTATTATGGTCATTTTTTTTTTGTTGAATTTTAAATATTTTAGAAAAAAAAAATTTGTTGCCAACAAAAAAAATATCATTTAGAAGTTATATCTCATTGCAGTAACAATTAATGGAGACATTTAAAAATTTCAATTCTCTGAAATTAAGTCATCGATTTATGACCAAAAGAAATCCACGAAATTTTATATCCCACTTGCTGCAGTAAACGCACACAGGTAGAGATTGCCACACATACTCTCAGCACTTTAACAGATTAGAACGAAATATCGATACTGCAAAATCAAGTTTTCCATTATCAGTACACAAAGCAACGCAAAGTGACTCACTGCTAACTGAAACCCTGTATCTTTATCTTTGCCACGGTTTCTCTGGATGTGTATTTACACGATGACCAAATGAAAAAAATCCACCACATTTATGCTCCTCCTTTGGCAGAAAAAGTACAAAAATTATAAAATATATTTGTATCTTCATCTAAAACGAAATATATTTCAAAGATTAATAGATTTGTAAAGTTTCCTAATGACTTCATTTAAAACCATGTTGGTAGATGCAACGGGCAATACACACATTCGATCTTAGAGATTTATATCGCTAAAAACAATTTATGGTGAATAAAGATTTGCATTTACTACTCCCATAAGCGAGGCACATGTGTGCCATGTAAATCTGCGCTACAGAATATGTGTGGGGTAAAGCTATGTAAGCTTTGCTAAGCAGAACAATTCTAAAGCTAAGTGTTGTAAGAAAAACGACCAAGTCTCAGTCACAGTAATAACTGCGGCAATTTGTTTCAATATCTTCAGTGTACAAATGAACGAGCAAAACAAGCAGGAGACATGAATGTATGCAAATGTTAACATTTATTTCTATGGCAGTACAAAGGAACCACCGAGACTACATACATAACAGATGGAATGGAAACGATCGAAAAAGAAAACAAAAATCAGACCTTTCGATGATGGTTTCATATTTCCCTTAAAGGGTGTGATCGCCGTTCTCTCATATGTGAATGTACATACATAAGTCTGTTAGGCAAGACAAATAGTCAACCACATGTGCCACATGCTGCAAAGCTAAAAGATCTCTCTCTCTCTTCCTGTACCAAAGTTACTTGACTAGAGATAAATCGCTGCTCAGATCAGTTTTACTTTAACAAATGACACACAATTAAATAAATTTTTAATTTGTAAAAAGATTTTTCACAAAGTCTCAATTGAAAAGGAAGATGTAAAATCTTCTAAAGAAGTAACATGTAAAACGATCTGTGGAAAAAAGAGAGAGAGAGAGAGACAACAAGTATATTTTAGCAGGGATTTAACAGAACCCCCACTAAAAGACTATACATATGACAAAGACTATGCTTAAAAAGAGTGAACTGCCACTAAACCCTTGTAGGAGTATGTGTTCTTTTAATATGAAATTTAACAAAGTTTTAATGCATTTTTTATAAGTAAAAACCCAATAGTCGGATGAAGGGTTAAGGCTTAAATTGAAATAATTCCTAAGGTAAGACATCTTATTTGATTTTCCTTTAATAAAGAAACCAACTGAATGAAAACGTATCCACAAGATGAAAATTTAGCACAGTAAAAGATAAAGAATTTATATCCCACCAATAACTCTTGCCATAGTGTTATAAAGATCATGACCTTTTGAAGTTTACATTTTACGCATTACAAAAAATATTGCCTTTTGACAGATTGCCTATCACAACTCCAAAATGAATAGAGTAGAGTAGAGTAGAGTAGAGAAGAACGTATACCTCACCTCTCACATCTTCGTTGAATGCTTGCAGTTTCAATGCAGTGCAAAATGAGAAAAACTTTGAAATAAAAGATTTGCTATGCTTCTCCAGAGTCTGACATGGAAGAAGGAAAATAGTAATGAAACTTCAAATGAAGTAAGCAAGGAGAAGAAGGAAGGAGAACAGAACAGTTGTGGTTTTAAGGGAAACTCAGATTCATAACTTCTACAAATAGACAAGCGTAGTGAAAAAGCATGGCAATGCAAATCCATGCCACATTTAAGATGCCTGCTTACTGCTGTCAAATCTTGCACTGATACTGTATCTATAACTGATGTGTTAAGCTGCATTTTAGCAATAAATTCAATGTTCATGAATTTTATGCTGCAACAGCAGCATCTGTGTTTATCTCTTTGTTGTGGTTATTGGTGTTGCTCGTTATGAATTTACTACATGCTGCATTAGTTAGTGTACAATGTACACATATTGTATTTTAAGAACCAGTGTTATTGTATACAACGCATGATTCGTTAAGCCTTGAATATGTAATAAAATTGAAAGCAAATACAAAATTCTCTTAAAGTCGACTTAAACGGAAGACTCTAATGCTAATTGAAAAAAAATGTTCAGAAGTTCTAATAGGAGTAAAGTGTATTCGATCATATGATAGCCTACATCAATAAAAAAAAGAAAGATGTTTGAGCAAGAAATTATAGAGAAATTAAATCAAATGTACTTGTAACTACGAAAATTAATTTAAATTAAAATGATGCCCTGATAAAATGGCTTTTTTTCCATGCGTCAAAAATGAATGTACTGTTGAAAACGTTTAACATGAGTGCTAATTTGTTAATGAATCTTGCTTTGTCTATACAAGGGACTAAAAATTATTTACAGAAAAATAAAAAGAAAAAGACGGCAATTTAAAGGTAGTGGTGGTTGTAAAGGTGAAAACTTTTGATTTCAATCGCCTTAAGGGCATCATAAATTTTGCGACAAATTCCGCGAGTGCAAACACGAATACATACAACAAATTAAGAAAAACAACAACATTAGATTAAAAAGAAAGAAAGAATTCGAAATTATTTACACTGCGATTTTAAACAATAGCATCATTAGTTGTGTATTTTATGCAGTGAACAGTGAACAGTAAACTCAATGCAGCTTGGCTTGTGTTACGAGAATTTACTTCACAAACAGTTTTGAAAACGCAAAAAATATGTTAAACAACCTTTTGCTACAAACCAACCAAGTGCAACATGCCACAAGTCTATAACCAGCTACTTGCAACAATGCACTATTATTCAAAAAACAAAAAAAAAAGATTATAAAAAAAACAAGGAAAAACTACCGTCTAGAAGAGTTTTTTTTTCACGTATGCGTGAGTTAAAAATCTGATATGCTCGCATAATTGCGCACATTTGCTTAAATAAAGAGCATAGATGAATAGACAGACATATGGACGTACGTAGAGGCGAACCTACTGGCTGGCTGAAGCTTGAGAAAAAAAAACTGCCCATTTAAATAGTTTCTCCACAATTTTAGGCGGTGATTGTGGTAACGCTAGAATTATTTCCTGCGTCGCTGTACAACTTGTATTACTTTTTGGCCTTGTGAACAAACAGAAATTACACGAAAGGTCTTGTTTTTGTGTTCTCCTTTTAACCGTCGAGGGATACTCATAATATAAGAAAAATATTATACTAAAAGGGTCTTTTACAAAAGGAACGCAGTAAATGTGAGAATGTTAATAGGAAGTCAAACCTCATCCGATGATGATCTGAAAAATTCAGCATATTATAATATGTAAATAGTGCGCAGCAAAACAAGGGTTAAAGCAAATCAATTTTAATAAGAAATTAAGACACTATTTACCCGAAACATGTATAATTCAGTTATATGGCCAGACTTAAGCTTTGCTGAGTTTTGTTTATCGCAAAAGACGACTTATTTTATTTGTCAGTACTACAACCAGTTACTAGTAATGAACTTACTACGGATTAAATACATACATATGTATGTCTTCTTCTTTAGGTCTGAAGTAAATAGTTTCAGAAAATGACTTTTTCATAGCGAAACTTCTGAAAAGCAGCCAAGTGAGCCACCAACATCAGTAGTAACATTGACAATCGTCTATCTTTGACGTGCTATCATAACGATTTTAGCCAATCTAAAAATCAAAAGATGTTCTACGATCAGTTTATATATTCCAGATAGTTAAGAAAAATTGCTTGTGTATGGGGATAATATTCAGATTTAACTACGATTCTTTGTTTTCTGTTAATTTAGTTATTTTGCAAGAGAAAGAAAGAAAAAATCATTATGCTAGACAATCAATGACAACAACAACACCGTTGTAAAATATTTCCAAAATATTATTGATAAAATTTAAAACAGAATTCCGCCACGGTAGTATGGAGGGAGGGGGTAAATGGAAAATGCAAAATTTTAAGAAAAGGAAATCACTAAACAGCAACAACTTTAAGTAAAACTCTAAAACAAAAGACACGATGATGATGAGAACGATGAAGGGGACAATGATGATGATGATGACGATGATGATGACGATGATGGTAATGGTAATGGGACGAGATGAGTTGTTGATGATAACAAATTAACCGAAAAGTCAAATCATGCAACTCTTGAAATCGCATGCTTAGGAAGACTAAAAAAACTGACGAAGTGGCAGTAAATGGTTGGATGATGTTCTTATATTTCTAGAAGTGGCCCAATAACTAACAACGTTTTTAAAAAGGGTTGAATGTGGCAGCAACTACAATATAAATAGCCAAAAAAAAAGCTTCAAATATTTAGACAATAATAGTATCAACAACAACAGCAACTCGAGTTGGCTTATAATCCAAGTTTAAAGGTTGTCTGGCATCACTAAGTCGAACAGATATTTTGTGGCTTCGTGGCTCTAACTTTTAGAAACTGCCAACAAGAATACAATATTAAATATGTTTTGACTGATGCAAGGACGTCAGAACTGTGATAACAGCAGTGGCGTTTTTTTTTAATACTTTGGCTGCGACTATATGAGGGTTTACGCCCATTTTTTTTCTTTTTTTTTTTGTTGCATTGCTTATGGGCTCTTGATTTTTTGTTTGCTATGAACACTTAAAGTTTCTATGCTATTGGAATTAACTATAGTATTTTTATTCGTAGCTATGGCCTTTAGTTTGTTTTGATTTTTTCGCGTGTTTTTGATTTGGTTTCAGATCATTTTTTTTTAATTTTCTCATTTGCCTGGTACTTGTAGATTTTGTTCTTTTATGTCTTTTTCAAATCCAGCTGCTTTTGAATCTGGCCTGTTATTAACTTGTCGTATTCGAAAACAAGATGAGAACGATTAATGCTCGTGGCCAATTTTGAAAACAAAAAAACAAAATGTTTGCATTCTTGTTGAGCATATGAGTGGATAGCTAGCTGGCTGCTTGGCTGAATGTTCGCTAAGTTGGTGATGGTTGATCAGCAATGGCAGCATTTTTAGTTTGTTTTTACAAAAGCCTACACTGCAAGGAAATTCGATATAAACTTCTTAAAAGAAGTCTCCAAAACAAGAAACAAATTCGAAATCGGACAAAGAACCAAATGAGCCAGTATAACCAATATCACAATACCCGTCCGTTTCACTCTCTTAGAATGAAGTAGAGATCAAATGTATATCCATACAATAACAATTATTTTTTCCAGTGCATTTGAGCTTTGGTATTGAAAGTTCACTCTGGCTGTTGGTCTACTCTGTACTCTTACACAGTTAAACTACGAACATTCCTACTGACAGAATTCAAGTGTGCGCTGTGCGATGATGTTGACTCATGATTATGGATGGATGACGTTGAATTCGCAAAGAACTATAACCCAGCACTAACAGACAAACAAACAAACAAATAGACAGTCAGACAAAATGCAACAAACACACATTTATCTTGACAAGACGCTATAAACTTTAAGAATTCTCTTGTAGTCAAAATACTTGTAGCCGTACGTAACGAAATGCAACAACTTTTGTTACAAACCGGACAAAAAGGAAAATAACAATTCGAATTCCTGATAAATAAATCCAAATTCATTGAGCAAGGAACGAACAAAGTGTATGCAACAAATAAACGCAATTCTAAACTAAACTTTCTAAGCAATTGCTGTTGTTGTTGTCCTGGTTGTGTTTGTCAGACGTCAGTATGTAGCATAAAAGCATGTTGTAGGTTGTTTATATAATTCGGCTCAATCGCGATAATAGTGCGCGATTCCTTTGCATGATTTGCTGTTTTGACGAATACGTTTTCTTGTTGATAAATTGTTTACAATACTATGGATTTCGTTTTTTTGTTTTTCACGTATTTTTATTTTTTCTAAATTATTGTGAATATACTTTTGCGTACGGCAGCTTACTTTCAAAAAAAATATACGCTATACTCCTGCCATAACTAGAATATCGAATGTTTTCTTATTGAAATTATTTCTTCTTTTCTGTTTCAAAATTAAATTTTATTATGGAAACCAAATACAAAAATTAACAATTTAATCTTTTGACCATCTACTATAGATTGCAATCAAAAAGGCAAAGTCGGATAAAATTCTAAACATCCTTTTTTGCTAATTTCACAAACAAATAAAAAAGCGAAAGGAAATGAAGTTCTTTGACAGATGACGACAGACACGAATGCAATGAAATGAAACATTCTGTATATAAAGTGTTGACAAGATAATTACATTAAAAAGATTCTTGTTTCTATACACCATACAAATGCACTCAAAAGAAATACATACTTAACAAAGACAAAATAAAAAAGCAAATACAGTACCCACACTCTTACACAAATCCGCAAATACTGACGAAAGAAGAGGGACGTCAAACCAGCAACAATGTATGTTGACGAAAAGTTGCACGTTTTTAGCTTTTGTTGTGTTGTGTTGAGAAAAACTTACTTTTCAAAAGGCGAGATAAAATTGGTTTTCTCTTTTAAATGCAAAATTGTGTAAGTGTGCGTGTCCGTTCCGTGTGTTCCTTTTTATAGTTTTATCAACTTTTGTTTGTAAGGCATGTAGGCGAACGACATTAAAAAGAGTAAATTGTGCATTACAGGGGTGATAATTGCAACTTGAATACCAAAGCTCATGATGATTTACTTGCTGTTGATGATTTAATGATCATGACCATTTCGAATGCCTGCAAACTTACACGCATACACATGTACATACATATGTACATTATAAGCGTGTGCGCGATAAGTTTTTTATGCAGTCAATATGTACACAGTATGCAATTGAGAGTTATAAAGATTGCCTTGTTAGGCCATTTAAAGAAATTTCTCACTTAAGTGTCTGTTAATTTGGCCATATGTCAATCAGCCGAGATAGTGAACTGCTTTTTGGGAAGAAATTCTCTTTTTCATGAAAATTATCATGATATTTGCACAAAATTTATTATTTCAAAATGATTTTGCCGCAGCATAGAAATGAAATCGTCCAGACAACATACCAATTCACATAAATGCTTAGTTTATAATTAAAACAATACTAATTTAAAACTTCAAAATGTTTGTTAAGTGATTTATAATTGCAGTATTGAATTGAAAACTTTTTTTGGACAAAGAAAAAAAAATAGAAAAAGACAGAACAAACTAAACCAAAAACATTTTAACACAACAATTTGTTATAAATTTTAAAATGTCTGTGTGTATAGAACAATTATCTAAAAATGCATGAATGATTGTGTGAGTGCATATACATTCCAAAATATTTACAGGGTAATGCCTCAAGATGTGAACGATATGCATTGATATTCTTGTTCTTTCTTAAGTATACATTATAAGCTTCTTTAGCATGATGAAGTAAAAATTTAAAATAAGAAGAATGAATATAAGCTAATATATAATTGATTTATTATTAAAGCTCAACTTTTCTGTATTACCCTGTATGTTGAATGTGCATAAACATGCGTGATAATTATTATGATTGTGTATCATTGTGGGCTTGTATGTTTGAAATATAGAATCTGGCAATCAGTAAAATGATAATGACTTTTGTTTCGTACCAGTAAACTTTATATGGAAATTTTAAAGCAATAATAGCAACAATGATGACAACGTCAACATAAACCTCAAACTAACAACAACTTAAATATTATTTTAGAACAAAAATATTATAAAACTCGAAATACGTCTAGACATCAATAAAAACTAAAGAAAATTGGTGTGACCAGACTCAGAATAGCAATCGAGGAGATAAGAAACACGGAATGACTTTTCCCAATTGCTTAAATAGAAGTTATTAAAATTTAGTTGGTTACTTTGCATTAAAACTCTTCTAAATGCTTACGGTTCGTTGTAAATACGAACTTTTATAACTTAACTTATGAAACTCTCACGCTCTGCTTATTTATGAAAAGCCATACACAAAAGTGTTAAGATTCTCAGATCCGTAATCATGTTGATGACGACGTGAAAACAATACGGAAAATTTTACAACATTTACGGAGACAGAAAGAAGTAAGCATGCGAACAAATATTTAAAATATAGTCGTATTCAAATATAAAGAAAAAAATCTAACAACAACAAAAGTATTGCATATTGAAAACTTACACAACAAGCTGTGTGGCATGAATTATTAAATGTCAATTTGGAACAACATGTAAAGTTTTGTTGTGACAACAACTTGTACCAGAAATTGTTGCAATAATTTATTTTATTGCTGGCAACTATTAGAGAGTTTCAAATAAACATAAGCAATGATAATGATGTCGTTGATGACGAGCAGTTACTTGCTGTTGCCATTTCTGACAACGAATATGTCGATGATGAGTAGGATAATATCCAGCAATATTACGCTCATGTTCGTTTTGAATGGAAAGTTTTCATTATTTTGTTCTATTATTTAGATTTGTTAGACTGTGTTGTTAGACGAAATACGAATTGGACAATGTGACAACAAACATATTAGAATTTACAATTTGCAATTGTTAACAGCGAATGTAATTCTTAGTATACAAGTTTTAAAATAAACAAAACATTGTGTACGTAAATATTTATGTATGTATCTATGTATGTATGTACGTAAATGCTTTATATATGTGAGGAAACAAAATTATTCGTATAAATATCCACACATCTGAAGAATTTTCATACGTTGAAATATAAATACACTCAGAATAAAAGGTTGGCAAATTTAGCATAAATACAGAACATTCGATAGCGTATTGATTACATTTTTCGGTTGGATACCTACATATTAACCAACAACATATAAAAAGTTCAAAATAAGTTATGAATTGCCAATCAATCCTATTACAATCCCTTATTTCAACACAAATGGATAGTTTTATGCTTATGCTCACGAGCTTACATACATATTACGACTGTAAAAAAATGAAAAGTAGCTGATATATTTCGTTGAGTGTGTTTTTTGTTGAGAAATACCCACTTTTGAATTTTATTTTTCTATTTTTTTAATTTTGTTCACGGATACAAGTACTTTTTCGATACAACCTCTAGAATTTCTCTAGAATTTCAAAGGAAATCCAAAATAATGAATCTTAACAAGAACAACTGGACGACAACGTTAAAACAAAAAACAAAAAAAGGACAAACAAACAAAAAAAAAACAGAATAAAATATATACAATTTTTGCTGGTTTTCAATACAGAAAAAAAATCCTTTAAATTATACAGCAAGTACAACAAAATATGCTTAAATTGATAGAAATAGAGATGGATGAACAAACAGACGGACAGACAGACAGACAGACAGACAAACGAAGGGAATAAGATTCATCGCATAACTCTATTGTATAGCAAGTTTGTTGAGTATTTGTTTGACTATTAACAAGTACTACAACGAAGGGTACAAAACAAGATTGAGAATTATTACGATGGATATGTCCAACATGCTTTAGAGTATTGACTTTGATGCTTTACCTGTGATTTGTATGCAAAAGTATTTTCAACTGAAAGAAATAAATCAGCATCGCACTTTAAACAAACGTAACAAAATAGAAAAGGAAAAATCAAAACTATACAGCAACAGTAACAGCAACAATAGTCGCTAAAGTATGTCGTACTGACTTTTGTATTCGCATTGCTTTGTTTTCCATACATACGAGTAATGTTTACTATCCTATTTCACAACAAGGAAACTTAAGAAATGCATGCAATTGTGTTTTTTCAGTATTGCGAATATTCGCTTTCATTTCACAGATATAAGATGCCATTCAAAGTGGGATTAACATTGGCAAACCTCGGCTTGAATTTTTTTTTTAACAAACAGACACAAAAATGTTAACAAGTTCATAAGAATTATGGAATAATAAACAACGTAAAAATGAATAAAATACATATGTACATACCTACATACATAAGTAAATATATCAAGATTAAGGGAAAAGGGGTTTTAAAAGAACTTTAAATATTTAATGGATTTTCACAATAAATTTTAATAAAATCACATGGGAACTGGTTAAACAGAATCGATTCTAGTGCAAATTCATGAAATGAAAATTTATGAAAACTATTTATAATTAAAAAAAATATTATATTTCACTTACCGATCTTTATCCATATGATCTGCAAAATAAAAACAAAAAAATATTGGAGATTAGTTTCTTTTGAACTTCTTCTTGACACTTTACAAATTAAAATTTTAAATCAATAACTGAAGCAAAGAAAAGTAACAGAAATAATAAAAATAAATAAAAACTTATATCGGCTTTAGCCATACATTTCTGCTAATAAAACCTCCTCAAGCTGTGTGGCACAAGACAAAGTCAAACAATATATTTGAATCGAAGCACAGCACAACAGCAACAAAAAAAATTTTCATCAACTCACATAAGGATTTATTGCACTGTAACAGGCTCAAAGTATCACAAAACAATTCAAACTCCCAAAATATTTGCCATCTTTGTTTGCTTTCTTTTTCTTTTATTTTTTCGTTTTATTTCGCTGTTTTTAATACAATTCAGTTGTTTTCTACCGGCTTTTACAATTCGATTCAGTTTTTTGTGCAAACGCACAAAAGTCTTATAGCAGAGAGGCAAATAATAACACAAATCTTAACAATTTATAGAGAATATACGAGTATAGACATAAATTTAGACGTAAGCCGTTTAATAAATTGTGAATGCTAGGCCCATTTTTCCACCAGGTATCTTATCAACGATCACAGTCTGTGCTCGCTCAAATAGCTCGATGTACAACCGCCTTAGAAAGATAACTAAATATGGGGACGACTCGATGACTTGCGGGCTTTTAAATCGAACACACTGTCGAAAAACAGAATTCTACGTCTGAACTACTATCTCAGACATAAAGTATAATATGACATGGTCTTGGAATAGAGCGCTTAAAGAATCTTTAAATTCATATGGCTTAAACGTAATCGCTGAACATACATATCTCTACCGCATGTTTGGACTTAAGAATAAGTCTGCGTTTCCGGTAATCATAATCAATGGCAAGAGTGATTGCGGTATAATTTGTATAAAGAGGTCTACATTTATATATCACGTAGTATATGTGCTGGGATATCTTCTATACAGAAGAATAAATCTTTCCAATCTAGTCTCTTTAGAATGAATAATTATTAAGAAATCTGTTTACTAAAGTACTACATTTTTGATCACACCTGTCCGAACACACATCAATATAGTGCACATAAAACCGCGTATGTTCAGATGTGTTGTTTCGATATTGTAACGATTATTGCAATGATTGTTAAACAACACAAACGAAAAAAAAAGAACGTAAAACGACAACACAAAACTAAAAACGTTCGAAAATAAACTTTCGTGAAATGGAATTTGCATTTAACAAGATCGAAAATTGATTTTTCGTGTTAACCATCAAAACATACCTCAAACAAAGAAAAGAAAAGAAAAAAAACAATACACATAAACATGGAGATAGGTATACAACCAGCACACAGATACTGATGCACTTTTCCATACAAAAAGCAACAAACAATCAAAAGAAATCTAAAAGAAAACAGACTGTAACAGACTAAACTGAAACAAAATCAAACTTAACAATTGGAATGAAATCAAATGAAATGAAAGTTTCAAAAGAAACGAAATAGGCACAACTAAAACGAAAAAGAAACGAAAAGAAAATAATATCCGGGTCTATTAAAACATGAGTTATTGGCTTTTAAAATACAATTATTTTATTATTATTACTTTATGATGTTGAAACCACAGAATCAACTCAAGGAAATCTTGCATTAGTTTTATTTCTTTCTAAAAAAAAAAAAAAAGAAAAGAATAAAACTTCTTAAGTGGCCATTATTTTCTTGTGCTTTTGTCCTTCAAGACTTATATGACCCTAATCCGTAGACCAAAGCACGACATCAGTCTTTCTCATTCAAATAGAATGTACTTGTGATAAATTTACAATAAATGTCAGACTCTATAATTAGTATGTAAAATACAATGGCAATCAATATAAACAACAAAATAGAATCCATCGTTAATAATATGGACAATACAAGACAAATAAAATTATCAAGAGAGTAAAATAGACCGCCTGATTGGAGGACAGATACATATGTTTATCCATTGTTATTCATCATTAAACAATTGATGACAAATAAAATTGTTAGTTCTGCTTGACATCATGTCACTCTTAAATTGCATTTCAGGTGTTTCACGAAATATCTGATCAATTCCAACGCACTCACGCATGCGAAGTGACTGAAGCCTTAGTGATAGATCCGGGTTAATGATGATATTGTAAATTAAAATATAGCCAAAAAAACATTTACAAATTTCTCTACAATTATGTATTTAATTCAATTTAATGAGTAAAAGTTCTGCTAACGCTTTTTAAAACATTAGTAAAAGGGGTGTAATGTCTCAGTGATATAATAAATATAAATTCGTTTAAGCAAACTCGACAGAAGCACTACCATGTAAAGGAACCTAAAATATATTTTCATTATAAAAGTACTAAGCACACATACTTGCCTGACATCGTCTAGGCAGATAGTCAGATTATTTTTCGTGATTTGCGAATAAAATGCTCAACCACAGAGCGAGAATAGTCAGTATCAGACAGACTTCTTCAACTGCAGTAGTGGATTGTACCAAGAGTAGTCTAAGATTGAGATTGTAAGAGTATAAATTTAATAAATGCCAAGAGGAATTTAAACCTTAAGAGTTCTAAATTCTATAATTTCTTCGCTGGAAAACTCTAACTCTAAAACTAAATGAATTGTTTTTTATTAACATCTTTTCTATTACATGCCGCAAACTGTGTAGGAAAATTAACTTTAAGAACTCCGGAGTAGAGGAATCATTGGTATATAAAAATATGAATAATGGGGCGCAAAATTAAATTTAAATAAAGCATGTCAATTATTTCCGAATGTATTTACAGAAGTACATACAGAGAAATGGGAATAACACTTCGCCTACTTGCCCTTTTTGAACACATTAACGTTACACGGTAATCAAAACGATATGTTGCAAGCAAACGTTAATAATATGAAACAGAACTGTGAGCCAATTGTCACAGAGCCGTGCAACAATAATAAATGTTGTTTCCTCTACCATATTCTCGTAATGAAACGAATATTATGAATACATTTATAGTCAAATCGTTTATTATTTTATTTGCTTTTGGTTTATTTGTATTTTTATTTTAATTTTATAAAACTGAAAGAAAGTTGGATTGAAATTCATTGGGACGCCATGCTGCGTTTACAAAACAACAATTTTTTTATTTTTATTTTTATTTTTGAGTATTCATATAAAATATCAACAACAACAAGAGCAATGAGACAACAAAGAACAGGTGCGTGTGTATGCGTTGTAATGTGTGAAACAATTCAGTTTTAAATTCAATACATTGCCACATTTTGTTGTACGTTGTAATGTACAACATGATTATTGAGACTATAATTTGTGAACTTGACATATGGCAATGCATAAAGCGTTTTATTGGTAATATGTATACGCGTTCCCACGTATGTGCATGTAAACATTGACTGTTGCTATGGTTTGTTGCAGTTACTGCTAGTGTTACCACCAAAGCGTTAAAGTCTCTCATTCTTCTCTTTTTTCATTTTCAGAAAATAATTCGTATTTTTGCGTATTATTGTGTGTGTGTTTTTTATTATTTATTTATTAACAAAAGCCCACAGTCATAACACGCAAGCCAATTTTTATTATTGTTTAAATTATTGTTGTTGTTATTGTTATTGCTTTAAACCAATATACATATATTGTGTATTCGATTTTTGCATATATAATAGTATGATCTTTTGTTGATCCCTTTGCTTTTTACAAACAATATGCAATGCAAGCAAATAAGTAAAAAGTGTATATACATACAGTAGTACAGGTACACAGTGGAATAGATGCCAAAATATGAAAAATAATTTGACGCTTATAAGTCAAAAGTTCTCTAAAGTGAAATATGCCTTTTGAAAAATTCACAATGATAAAAGATTTTTACTTAAGTTAGCGTATAACCTTTAAAATAAATCGTAACGACATGCAATGACACTTATGGACCACTGTATGAAAATCCTTGAGCTTAAACTCCAGACTTTACATGTACGTCGAAAGCCATTTATAGGGAAATGTAAACGCCATGTAATCGTATTAAATGAAATAATGTCTGCAAATGTCTATACATACGAGCATGTTTTTCTTTCTTTTTCGTAATGCATAAAAAAATGAAAGCGCATCTATACAGCGGCAACAAAAAAAAAGAAAAAAGTTACCCAAAATCTGCTGTGTGCACGTAAATTGGTCAATTTCTACAGTATGATTACGAAAAACAGCGCTGGCAATAAGTGAAATCCGACAAATGAAATGACAATAATTGACTGATTTTCAGACAAATATCAAAGACCTAGCGTTAGATCCGACATTTTATTTAGTTAGAATTGAATGTTTCTTGCTAGCAACAAAAAAAAATAGAAAATAGTCTGCAGTTCACTACAGACCTTTCAGTCCATTCTGTTACTTTTTCTTTTTCTTCTCTTTCTTTTTCTTGTAAGCAAGGAAGGAATATGAAATTTTAGAAAAATCAAACAGAACCATTAATAGTAAAAACGTACTTAGATTTTAAGGACATAGAACAAGTATTTAAATGACAACGATTTTATTGTTTGCTATCTCTGGAGAATTATACAAATCTGTGGTTAGTTTTACCCTGCGTAACACTATAAGAACACTTCTAAATAAAGATATCAACGGACCCAAAACAACCAAAACTATAGTGAAGACAGAGTAATTTATAAAAACATATGTATGTATATAAGAGGTACAGAAAATAGTTCGAATATACTAACAGTATAACAGGCAACCAAGCTAAGTTAAAATATAACAAATTGTGCTCTCAATAATTCCATAATTGATATACATATGTACACATTCTATTCTAACCATTACACAAGAAGTTCTTAGCTAAACAATCAAGAACGACAACTAAATCTAACGATTTACTTATATGTCAATCATGGTTATTTACATACATATGTATATACCTATATTACAAGAAAGTATTTATTCGAAAAAGTACGTTCAATTAGTCGACTTTTACCAATTTTTTCATTATTTCAGTTCTTTTGTATTTTTTTTTTTCATAGAATTTCATAACCAATGCAGACATAATAAGTGCCAATATTGGGGATTTCAACGTTCACAATATAAATTGCAAGTTTAAAATAATAAAACAACAATGAAGAACTAAATAATGATGAAACACAAAACTTAATTTCTGTTGACCATTTCGAAAAAAGAAATATGTTTAAACATATTTATGAATTTTAAAAGAATAATTCATTAACAATGAATTCATATCAATTACAATAAAAGAAATTTTGGAACAACAAATTTTCGAAACATAATCAGTGAAAATCATTACGAAAACAAACTTCAAATAAAATATTAGCAAAAAAAGACTTTTTATTGTGCATAAATATTAATTTCAATACAAGGAAAAACTATTATGCAATAAATGTTATAGCAAATACACATAAATGACTGGCTATCTATGAAAATCATGGAAAAATATTACATTTTTAAGTATTTTCATTTTATATAAGAGAAATTAATTAAATTATAACTAAACTTTAGCGGAAATACCAGATCATGTTACAGATCAGCATTAAAATGTGATAACAAAAGAGAGTGAAAAAACATGGTACAAACTTCAAAGATCTGCATAACATAACTTAAAAGTATTTAATGCCATAAGATCTGTTATTTGTGCTCAGTGTGTTCATTTTTCCAAACAATAATAATAGTTAAGAAATAATTTTTAAAATATTATCAAAATATACCCAGATTTCAATTTAAACACACCCAAAAATGTTAAGCTTCTTTTCTGCTTTTATATTTCGGAGATACACAATTTTGAATGTTTATTACTATACTTTTTTAAGTTTTACAAACCATAAATTGTTTTGCAACTCTAACATCAGTTCAATATTACGATCATGATGATCATTATTATTCATATAATTATTACCTTTGGTAGACTAACAACAGACAAGTTATTCATTATCATGTGCTGAAAGCAATACAAAACACACACCAGGGACAAGATCGAAACGAAACGAAATGAAAGACGATTTCATTGTATCGTAATTGTTAATATTGTTGCTGCTGCTGGTATTGCCGTTGCTGTTGCTGTTGCCAGCGGTCAATTTGATTTGGGGACTTGAGATTCAGACAAGCGTTACATTTTTATATCTTAATTGAAATTTTGTCAAATTACACTGACAGTCGTAGATTAGATTATAATGATTTCATTCCCTTTTTATTTTCTTTTGGTTTTGTTTTTACTACGTTTTCAATTGAATCATTCATGTTTATTTCTCTGCTACAAGGTGGCAGTAGGTATAAAGTAAAAAGATTGAAGAGCATTTTTGTAGAAGCTTACGTTTGATTACCTACATATGGATATGCCGCAAACATATTGCGTATTCATATGCAGTCATAATTGTGTAACACACCAGAGATGACCAAATTTGGTAGTTTGTCTTTAGCATTGCCAATTAATTAGTCCTTTCTTTTTAATAATGTGGCATTTTATTTATCCAGTGAAGTATTTATTTAAACATCAGTAATAGAATAATTAATAAAGTGAACTGCCGAAAACATTACGAAACAAAGGACTACAATTGTCAATTTAGACGGAGAGTGCTAACATAATGAATGAATGAAATTTAAAATTAAAAACCATTTTTCAATACATCTAATGCGTCATCTTATGCATATGCATAATTAGTATTTTTTAGTATTGATTCATAACAGTTTCATACGTAATGTTGAAAAAAATCTACCTGAAATTTTCATATTTCAGTTTTCTTAGGTTCCTGTGTTTCTAGCTCTCCTTTACTAAATTTTCACTTTATTATACATTTTTATTGTGTGCTCCTCTGGACTTCTTTTCAATTTATTTTTAAATCGTTTTGATGTTCGCTAAAGTATTTTTTGATCCTTTTCTTTTTTTTGCTTTTGCTTTCGGGATGAGAAACAGCTTCAGAGTTCCTTTCAATTTGTTCTTTTTTTCTTCGTTCATTTATTGTCAGAAGGGTGGTTAAACGTTTAGTTTCGCAAATTTTTTTTTTTTCTTATTATCAAATTTAAATTCATTTTCTGTTTGTTTTTAGTTGACTTACCCAGCAGATATTATGGCCAATTTTGTTTTAAATGTCGTTCATATCTCATTTCTTAAATATTGCGTACATAAATCCGCTTTGTCAAAGACAATATCTCATCCAAATTTTGAATTTTCGTAAGTTTGGAGGGAAGAAAGCTAAGAAATGTTTCCTTTTTTTCTGATTATTTCTCTTTTTTTTATTTTATGCTAGTGTCATGTCATTGTCATTTTCGTTAAGAAAAGAAAGGTTTTTTTTTGTTAATTTTGTATTGAATGCCTTGACTTATAAATGGAGTTGCTTGCAGTGGTGAATTGCGAGATATCGTGTTTTAATCTTATCAAAATTTTAATCCCTTTTCAAGAGGTTTCCTAATTGAATTTAAAACAATTTAAAAAAAAAACAGTGAAACCTTTATTTAATCATCTCTTTTCTGTTCTGTTGTGTCGTTCACTTTAATTTTTTGTTTTAAACACACATTGGTGTACGAGTATAGGGAATCTTACAGTTGCAAGTTTTCATCTTCAATTAAGTTTTACGCTTGTCAATCTCTGAAGAAATGAATACAGCACAGTAACTAAAACAAAATCTATACAAAGGAACATCAAATGTACAGAAATGTTTGCATTTCGAATACTTTTATACCCTTTTTTTTTACTTCTTCTTATTTCTTGATTTACCCTCCTCTTGTTTGTTCTTGCTTTGAATTTAATGGAATGTCTGGCCGAATTAATTCGTCTTTTGCATATGGCCGTGAATGAAGTACAAACGTCTGATGCGAAGACGGTCAATTTAGTTGACAGTGTAATTTTCCAATTAAATGAATTTTGGGCCTGCCTTTAGGAAGTGACCCAGTCATCATATGTTCGCCTCAATGTGAAATGTCAAGGTAGTCGGTTTGTTACTTTTTTTTTTTAATATTTTCTGAAGAGATTAACTATGATGAAGATTTCAGTTAATACCTGGTGACATTTCAAACAAACTTTACAAAGAAAACGAAAATATCAAAAATTTTACTAACGATGATGATGATGATGTTTAATCGCCAGGAGAATTGTATGCAAATCATTGAGTTCAACAACAACAACTGATCAATTCTTTCAAAATTGGACGATTTAATCTTTTGATAGAACAGAAAGAATAAACATGAAAAAAAAACAAAAAAACGGCGGCATTAAGCAAATTAAAAATATTTTTTCTAAGTAAGTTTTATAAAGTTTCCCTTATTTCAGGAAATGCTACTATACTACCATCCATATGTGATCAAAGTACAAACTTTTATAATTTATTTGTCAAGAAATGGTATGTGCTTCACAATAATTCCTCTTTTAAACACCTTGACGGTGAAATTTAATTAACAAATTAATAATAATAATAATTAATAATAATAATAATTAATAATAATAATAATAATTAATAATTTCACATTAAAATTTTGCAAAATAAATTCTAGACTTTCAAAAACTTCTCAAAACAACTTTAAAGAACAGTAATATTGTAATATTTGAAGAACCACCGGTAATCGCAGTGTAAGTGTAGGTTCCATCAATTTGAAAGCTATAATATTTGTTTTATTTTTCAACTCAATTTATTTGGGTATTTGTGAATATGAGAGAACTATTTCGTCCTTTTGCTACCTTTAAATGAAATTTATTAAAAAGAGCCCATGTGAATTTAAAATTATCTTCTTATAAACCCAATAAATCAATGACATATTCTCGCAATTAGTTTCGGCATATTATGGACCCCTAAACAAAAGTCGCTTTTAAATCAGAGAATCAGGGTGATAATGGTAAATGTTTTGACAGACATATTTCAAATATTAATACGTCTCAAAACAAAAGAATCAATTGGAAACGGAATTCTTTAATTGCTGACGGATTGGCTTGTATTAATGGAGCCTAGAGTAAAATGCAGTTCGATGCAACGCATGTCTCTAATGAGATTTCGTTGTGCTTAATTATACGGGTGTTATTACAAACAGTCGCAAACAACTTCCGCTTTTAAAATGAAATTTTCGATGAGAATATTTGCCATCAGTGCAGCACAAATGCACACCACATTTAAAGGAACAGAGAAAATATTTTGCAACTACCCCTATAAACACCTTAGGCAGCGAAGGGATGTTACCTCTTGGAAAAGTGACCCTTAAATCTGATCGCTATATTTTATTTATTTTTAAAATGGATTTTGCTTTAAACTTTGTTAAAGGTATATAGTCTCTTCCATGAGTTTTCTCAGCACATTTGTACTGAGATATTCTGTGTGACCATATGCATTTACCCCATGATATTTAAGTATTTTTTTTTTTTCTTCAAAAAAAAAATGTTTAATGTGCATAAGAATGGAAAACGTGCTCCCTCGTGGCTAATTATTTTAGTAATATATTGTAAAAAATTATGCATGTATATGTATATGCCTGGAGAGATGAATGAATTATAATAGAAAATAAAAATGCACACAAAACCGTCATGAATCAGTCGTTGCTACCCTAAACAATGTCATGCATGTGAAAAGAACTGAGTGAACTTATAAAACTTTCACTTTTCTTACGTTTCACTGTTCAAATTTGTTGACTTTTGACTTTATGTCTGACACCGAACACATTCTGTGTACCCTACAGTACAAAAAAAAAAAAAAGAACATCAATATTAAGCTGATATCGATAATTTTAGGCTCTGAGCAGTTCAACCCTATTAAGACGAGTGCAAACAAATGGAAATGTTGGTGTATATTTAATACAGAAGATCATAGGGTGTATATTAGATGACTATACTTTTAATGAAATTATTTCCACGTACTTCTAAAGATTTGGCAAATTTTCACCTAACACAGTGGCGTATTTTATTTCTCTCTTTCTAACTTTTCCAATTGTATTATTGAATATTGTGGTATGTCCATCGACCATCATATCGTTTAGCAAAAATTTGTTTTATGCCACAACTGGACTAGAAGCTAAAAGAGAAGAGAATTTCAGTCAAACAGACAGACACAAGGATACCTGACACTGCGTATCACCACATAGTGTTACAAATTGTTGTTGTTCTTGTTGTTGTGCGAAATAAAATTACACTCATTTGTCATAAGGCCAACAATTTTTCATTTAAATTCTTATTATGTTTTCATCAAGGAATGTGGTTAAACCTGAAGGACGTTCGTTCCCATACTCTTAAAAGACCAACGCTGTTGCACAAATCTGCCATTATTTACATGAACTGTTTACTTCATTGTCTGCTGGACTGCTGCCGTCATGTCTGGCATTTTTTTCTTTGTTTTTTTTTTCTTTTTCGTTTTATAAAATAAAATTATGGTGCATTTATTATAGAATATTATGAGATTCGGCTCTTCTGCATCCCTTCGCCTTATGTGTTTGACTGGCTGTTTTTAGTTTATATTCGCTTTATTTTATTTGCGTATTTAAAAGCTTTAGGCCTTCCTTTAAGATCATGCGGTATATGTGGTACTATAAAACATTCATTTATAGTCTGTATTTGAAATTAAACCTATAAACAAGAGGCAATTCTTTTCTGCTCTTTTAAAATAATATACGTACATATATAGCGCAACCTTTGAGGCTGTGTAACGATAATGAGCTTTACGTGTATTTATAAGTTTTTTTTTTTTGTATTGTCCTTGTTATGAAATAAATAGCCAATAGTTTTCAATCATCACCACTTACGTCGGCTGTAGTAGCAGTCAACGCTTGAAAATTATCATGCTAGCACAATGTCAATATGTATTTACTACATTATTGAATCAATAAAACATACATATATTTTGTTGTATTTTTAAAAATCGATTCTTTAAAACAACTGTCTGTCTGTCTGTTTTTCTTTTCAGTCTTTAAATTTGATATGCAGGCCTCCCATAGCATCGTCACGAATATTGCAAATTTAAACTGATTTTTATTCATTTCTACTAGCAACAGCAAAAGTCACTTTGTTTTATTCAAACCAGTGTAATTTTAATTATATTTTAATGCTGCTGGTTTAAAAGAAACAAATAATAAAATTTAAATTAAAAAAAGGATCAAAGAAGGCACTCATGGCTATTAATACTGTGCCTATATTATTGATAACGTAGCATGAACCTTGAAATAGATTTTTCACATAAATGTCAGTGTTGCCAAATAACATTCGTCTTTAATTTACTAGCCTTTAAAACACCTCTATTTTAGTAATATTCAGGAGGAAATACTAAATATGCAGCGCAAAATAATTGTTCCTTTATCCTAAAATTGTTAAAAAAAAATCGCTAAATTGTCATTACTACAAAAACGTCAGTATTGATTATACTGCAATTACTGTCATCATGCCAGTAACACATAAACTTATTGCTGTTCGCTGCTGTTGATGTTCATTCTCTTACTTGAAGTAAAATTACGCTCGCAGACTCATAATTTCACGGATTCAAGGTTTGCACATGCGTATAAAATGCTTCGCTCAAGCTGTGTCTTAATATAGCGTTCCAGCTAAGGTATACAGCAGAGAGTAAAATAATAAAACAAAAATTTTCTTAAAGAACATTATATCACAACGTAGTTGCATAGTTTTGTTCTCTGGTGCGCTATAAAGACTTTTAGCTTTTTTCCCTCTCTCAGCAACTTATTTAGCAATTTTCATATTGTTAGTATATAAGCGAAGGAGATCGCAACGAAAGACTAAAGCAGCAGTGAAAAGAAAGAGAACCTGAGCTAAAGTCTGTTACATTTTGACATGCAAATTACTTTAAACTGTGGTATGTTGCAATGGCTTTAAATTTTGCTGCAAACGATTTGAGTGAGTGGTGTACAAGGATGATGCGATGGTTGGCGGCATTTGTTACTGGCTGTGTTACTGTGACTGTGGCCTCTGTTGTGAATACATGAATATAGTTATGTTGTTGCTGTTGTGTTGTTTTATATATATTTTTTTTTCCACCAACTCTCAACCCGGTTGTTAACAAGTTATCAACTTGAAAATTATACCTCGTTTGTTGTTCACTTTTATTTTTCTTTGTTTTATGGTTATTTTTTTTTCCTGGCTGTTCATATCATTATCGTTCTGTTGCTGCTGTAACAACAACAGCGCATACATATATTACCCGGTTACCAGCATTTATTCGATGTTGCTGTTATTTTCCACTATAGCCACTGATGTTGCTATTGCACCAACATTTGCTGTAATTGTTAATACAGCATGTTTGTTTTTATTATTTTAATAATAACTCTTCTTGCATACACACTATTTAATTATTTTCCGCTTTTTTTTTGTCAAAGTTTTTTTTTTTTTTTTTGATGTTGCTGCTGCTGCTGTTGTCATTATGGGTGGTAAAAATTTGAAGTCATCGACAATTTATGAACCTTTTTCACCAGAAATATTTCACTGGTAACAATTGAACCACGGTTTTATGAGATGAAGATACAGAAACGCTGTAGTATCAATAACTATGAGCGAACAATATTCGGAATTCACAATACAATATAAATAAAGTGAAAAATAAAATCCTTTTTAATCGCAATTGATTACTTGATGCACAAAGAAGATAAATATTTCCATTTGTGATGCCATATTTCAAAGTTAATAAGGACCGAATAAAACATATAACTTTTAATATGTATGCCGTAATATATATAGCCTGTACTACATCTCAAAACATTTTAAATATTATTAAATAAAATTACAACAAAAAGGACAAGCAAATGCTATAGCCATGGAATTTCGCTTGAACCAATCGAATTTCGTAAAAGAACTTGTCTAAACCGTGTCTAGAATTGAGAAGAGCATGGTGGACAAATATATCGCCTGTCTAAAGATGTCTACTTTGGAAATAAATATCTTAGAAATATAAAAAGTGATGCAACTTTTGAAACATTCTCCATACTTAATGGGTAGTCCTGCGTGGGAATATGCTTTCAAGTTTAACATATTTTTGATCGTAAAAAATTTAGTTTGCGAAAAATTGTAGAATTTTTTTTTCAATTTGCATGGGTTTGTTGTATTCTCTGAGGCATATACAGAATGTCTTAACTTCCGTTTCTTTTATTGAATTACGAAGAAGAAATCATATGTAATTGATATGCCACCAAAATGTTTGAATTTGATTTGGGCTTCTTTAGCTACTGTTTTGAATTATCTGTAGTATTACTGAAATGAAATGAAATGACGGATGTTTTACAGTCTGCAACGTTCATTTCTTTTCGAAAATGTTAATAAAAGTATGCGAAAGGAAAAAGGAGGCGTATGTACTGCTTTGAAAAAATATAAACTCTATGCGGTATTAATCCTTTGAGACATGGATTCATCCGGTCGCTATTGTTCTCCTGAAGGTTTGTTGATGGTATGTTTTTCTTCTGATATTTTCTTTTATTTCAATTGAAATTTGCATGTAATTGCGGTTTAGCATTAAAAAAGAACTTTTTAGCTGGTGTATATTTCATTTGAAGGATATTGGGGAAACATAAATCTTTGTGTTGATTAGAGAACAATAAAACTTCCTGTCTATTTAATGATCTTCAGGAGTTTGAAAATAAAAAATGACGCCTTTAACAATTGTGTAAGAAACAGATTGAAATTTAATTTAACAAATGAATATTGGTCTGAAAAAAAGCACCTAGAAGTGAACAGATATACAACTAATACACCATTTCGTACTTGAGATATTACGTTGATTTAAAATCTGGCTTACATAGTGAAGGGTATGTTGTCTTAGTTTTTTCTATTGTGGCCCGTAACCAAAGTATGTTTACCCTAAAATTTCTATTAAATCTTTGTTTGACCCATAAATATGATTCTTATGTTTTAAACGTATAACAGACGTTTCATTTCTTTCCTCTGAGGTTCTAGGCCACAGACGTAATGCCAACAAAGCGAATCATTCGAAAAGCAATAAATTTTCGAAATAAGCCACGGCTGTGTTCTTTTAATTTTTTTTTTACACTAAAAATTTTATTCAATTTTCCAGAATCTTTTTCATTTCGATGTTTTAGTATTTGAATGCGGCCAAGTGGCAAAGTCAAAGTCAATGTAGCATAAAATCCAAAGAAATAAAAAGTGCAAGAAAAGAAGGGAAAAAAAAGAACTTTAACTCAAAACAGAATGAGTGGCTACCATCACCCCAACTAAAAATAATGAAGAAAGAAAAAAAAAATAAGAAATAAAATTGGGAAAACAAAAACTAAAAAAAAATGCAATAAAACGATCGTAAGAAAAAATATAATATTTTGTTCTTGTTGTTATTGTTGTTATTGTTATTTATATTATGTTTGCCGAGTTTTGTCTGATGCAACAAGCAGTACCGCTGAGGTCGAGGTTTGGGTGCAACAATTTACGTAATTTTTGTGGTGCTGCATTTTTATGTTTCTCTCTCTCTTATTTGACAAGGATTTTTCACTAGTCTTTTTCCTTTTTTGCTTTTTTTCCGTTTATTATTGTTTGTTGCTTTTGTAGCATTATATTCATCATCATCTCATTCTGCAAGCAACAACATTAACTATAGCAACAACAACAATAATTCTTTTGCTATAATTATTGCTTCCTCTAGAAATAAATCGCAAACTTTTCAAGTTCATCGCCGTTGCACCACGACAATAGACTGTGAGTTGCGGTGATGTAAAGTTTGTGTGGCTGAAGTAATATCGGTCTGTTCGTATTTTGGCCGTTGATATGAGGCACCAACTTGATCGCACATTTGTACAAATGGAAAATAGTATTCATGTTTTTCTTTTTCTATTACTGGTTGATTCACAATACTGTTGTGGGCCTCAACGTCTGGACTTTGATTTTATTTTATTTCATTTTTTATATTTTTTATTTTCTTTTGTTTTTGCAATGTCTGTAGTAGACGATGTTGCTGCTATTAGTGTGCCACATGTGAGTAACATATGTATGTATGTACACTTGTGGACACACAATTAAGTCACCTATGCAAAATTTTTCATTTTTATAAAAATTAAAAAATTTAAGAAAAGTGGAAACAAAAACAACTTATATTTATTAATTTCATATGCTTAATAATTAATTAACAACAAAAACTTATATAGTTTTTCATTGTAAAAAATGTTTTGGTACTTAGTTGATATCAGACTTAAAATTTAAGTGGACACATAATTAAGTCATTTGAAACAAAATATTGAAAATTCAATTTAATTACTTTATTTTTCACCCAAACTATTTTGAACCTTTAATATTTTGTGGGGAAACCTTTTTGCCGTATTATTTCAGTACATCTTTGTGGTATTGAGTTGTTTAAGTTGCGACACTGCTCAGGACTAATGTTATCCCATTCTGCTTGGAAAAGCTGCCAAAGTGCTTTTTGATGCTGGGTTTTTTGGCTGCAACTGCTCGTTTTACGATCCCCCAAATATTTTCAATAGGGTTCAGATCGGGACTTTGAGTTGGCCAATCAGGAATGCCTATTTTTTCCTCAGCAAACCTAGGTTTAACTACCCAAGATGTTTGCTTCGGGTCGTTATCATGCTGAAATATCCGCGCTAGTGGTAATTCGTTGTCATAATCTTTAGTCAAATTGTTCCGTAGGATGTTCTTATACATTTCCCCAGTCATTTTTCCATCGATTCTTACCAGTGGACCAACGCCGGATGAGGTAAAACAACCCCAAACCATTACTGACTAACCTCCATGCTTTACGGTTTGTTTGGTGTACTTTGGGTATAATTGTGTATTGACAGGACGTCTTACGTAGGGTCTGCCATCATTTCCAAAGATATTAAACTTGGGCTCATCACTCCATATGACTAATTTCCAAAATTTTGTCGTCTTTATGGAGGTGGGTTTTGGCAAACCGTAAGCGTTGCTGAATATTTTCTTTGAACACATTAGGTTTTGTTCTCGCAAAACGTCCATGGAGATTATTTTCAGTCAAGTGTTTTCTTACGGTCCTTGCCGATATTTTAACAGCGTGTTCCAACTCAATGCACTATATAATCTAAGTAGATATGAGGAATGGGTCAGCTTTAGTCATCCTGGCTAAAAAAAATAAGCGTTCTTGATTGGCCAACTCAAAGTCCCGATCTGAACCCTATTGAAAATATTTGGGGGATCGTAAAACCAGCAGTTGCAGCCAAAAAACCCAGCATCAAAAAGCACTTTGGCAGCTTTTCCAAGCAGAATGGGATAACATTAGTCCTGAGCAGTGTCGCAACTTAAACAACTCAATACCACAAAGATGTACTGAAATAATACGCCAAAAAGGGTTTCCCACAAAATATTAAAGGTTCAAAATAGTTTGGGTGAAAAATAAAGTAATTAAATTGAATTTTCAATATTTTGTTTCAAATGACTTAATTATGTGTCCACTTAAATTTTAAGTCTGATATCAACTAAGTACCAAAACATTTTTTACAATGAAAAACTATATAAGTTTTTGTTGTTAATTAATTATTAAGCATATGAAATTAATAAATATAAGTTGTTTTTGTTTCCACTTTTCTTAAATTTTTTAATTTTTATAAAAATGAAAAATTTTGCATAGGTGACTTAATTGTGTGTCCACAAGTGTATGTTGGAAATGTGACCAACTATAAAAAATCTTGCCAAACAACAGTTTGCTACATATTTATCAACAATTGTTCGTTCTTAACTTCAAATTTCAATATTTTTGGAAGAAAGTCAGATAATTTTATAATCTGTTTTATGTTGGTAACATTATGCAGATCTATTTGTTAATTTGGCATTTTTATTGCTCCTGTCTTTGTGGCCTATGATAGTGTTGTTGTTGCTGCTGCTGCTGTTGCTGCCAAGTTTAAGCAATTTCTGTAATAGTTGCCGTTTTTATTTCTGTTTTTTGTTTTTTTGTTTTGGTTTTGTAATTTTACAATTCCAAAAGTTGTTAATGTGATTTTTTGTTTGTGTGTGTGTGTTTTGTTTTGTTTTTCATACGTAAAGCATTTATTGCTATTGCTTGCTATTGTTGACGTTGTTTTTTCTTTTTTTTTTTTTTGTAGTCATTGATGTTGCACGAGTTCAAACATTACCATGGCTAGAACAATAACGCATTGGTTTGAGGTCTGGTTCATGATGAAACTTTTATTTGTTGCTATAGCCTGTGTGTTTTAAGTGAAATACATTTTGTAAGTTAAAGTTCTCTAGTCTCTGTGTATTGTTTTTTTTTTTTTTGTTTAATTTTTTTCATTCATTCGACTTGCCATACATTTATTGGAAAAGACAGGCTTAAAATTACCCGGCTTTTAGACTGGCGGTATGTATGAATGGCTGGCAGGCTGCTGGTGTAGTCTGACTTGTTGCTGATCGTTACATTTGAAAAGCGATCATTAAGTTTTCAACACTATATCCTGCGTGTAAGCACCACACATTTATAATGTCCGTCTTAGGGTTTCAATAAATGTTGCCGTTGTTGTTGCTAGTGTTGTTTAAAGTTTAGTAACAATAGAGTAAAAAGCAATAATAATAAAAATAAAACAAAAGGAAATAAAAAGTATGTTTGAAAGACCAAGTCAAGTTTATGGCTAAAAGAGGAGTTTTTGGTTTTCGTTTTTGCAAGCAATCAATGTTGAACTACTGACATTTGCGTTCAACAACAGCAACAATACTAACAATAACCCTGTATGCCACAAAAAAAAAATACTGTTTTGTTCTTCATCATAAAAACAGAAGGTGCGAATATACAATAGTAAAAACAACAAATAAAAAGAAACATTTAGCATTTCTTAAATGCCATACAGACAGACAATACCAACAAACAAAAAAAAACTTTATTTTACATTGTGTGTAATGACATACGCTTTTAGTTGCAATGTTAACACAATGGGTCCACTTTGAGATTCTTTTTTCTTTCCTTGGTCTACCTATCATTATTCCAACTACTCTAAGAGGGTCATTTCAATCACCATTCAATTGACAACACATTTCTCATCTTCGTCTTTTCATTCGTATCCAACTCCCAACTTTTGAAGTACAGGTTATTTAAAAAACGAGTATTTCATATAAAAAAAACCGGTACTGTTCTTATAAAGAAAAGTAATTATTTTGCTATTGTAAACTTTTCGCAAATTGCCCCAGGTTTTAAAAAATAATCCTCTTTCAAGCACTGTTAATAAACATATTTTCATAATAAATTCTATTTTATGATTTTCTTTTTTTTTTAGAAATTTATTAATTACAATATTAGTTGTGAAAATGAAAGTTAGAGGCACAGTGGTGTTGTCATTGCTTTCATTTTAAAAAGTCATTCTGTAGTAATGTTTCAGTAATAATTCTTATAAAAAGTAGTAATGAACGTTAATCCTTTTGTTAGGTTCAATATTTTATGCAAATTAGTATAAGTTTTGTATTTTTTTTGTATAAGCTTTAAAAATAATCAGGCCGTTATGTAAAAATTAATTTCCCTTTTTCGCATATTGTAATTTCATTTGCCAACATAAATATTAAGAATCAGAAAAAATGCAACAAATTAAGGAAGGCGATAGTAATAATGGTTACGGTCGCGTTGGTGTTCCAACCATACAGTAAGAGCTTACAAAAGCTGAGGTTAAACACGGCCCCCTCTGATTTAATTTAATATTTTTTTTAAACAAAAAAAAAATTGAACGCTCTCATATACAAATTAAATACATATGTACATATACAAATAAATATATTTAACGAGGTTAAATAAATATATAATTTTTATTTTTGTGTTTAAATCTCATTGGTTACAAAGCCTTTAAACGAGCAAAAAAGAAAAAACGCAGAAAAAAAGAGAAAAAAATCCAGAGTGTGGAAAAAGAAAAATATCAGGCATGAAAGTTGTTGAACGTGCGGTAAGTTGGAGTATTTATGAATGCAGCTTAATTTGTTAATTATACAAAGATAATTAAAATAAATTGCAATGTGTTTTAAAAAGGCGAACAACATCAACAGCCAAACTTGTCACGACCACCAACATCATCGCTATAATGAGTAGTGCTGACCTGATCACACTTGATTGTGTTGCAATTACAATTGGCAACGATTGCAGCTGCAATATTCACTTAAAAAATATTTAATGAATTTTAATAAAATATTCAAATAATAAATCATTTATACCCTTTATAAGCTATATTATCATACAAATTACTTGTTACTACAACAACAACAAAACTTTACGCTATAAAGATGTAATCAAAATAGATTTTTTTTCTCGATTAAACACCTGCTTACAGAGGGCAAGCAACATCATCATCAGTGCGAGCACGAATTGTTAAGTAAACTTTGATGACAGAATTTAGGCGTTTGGTGGCAAACACCACGTTATTCTATATTCAGCACAAAATATTAAATAAACTGAGTGCATTAATGCAATGCGCATCCATCCATCGATGGATGTAAAAATCCCTTTATTTTTCAATAAAATCTGTTGTATCCAAACTCGCATTGAGTGATAGCATTGACGTTAAGAATGGCAAAAGAGCAAACGAGTAAAAGAGGGGATTGAATGGTTTATCATTTTTTTGTTTAAATCATCATTGTCATCATCGTTATTATTACTATTGTTGGTAAGCAACTGCGCAACTACTCAATGCACTGTATGCTGTGTGTGCTATTTATATCGATATGTAATATATACAGTGCTTGACAAAACAATGGAAACTTTTTCAAAAATTTACTTAATCGGACGAAAATTTAACAGGTTTTTTAAAAATCGGCAAAACATTTGTGGAGTTTATTAATATGCACTGTTATTAACGTTTCTGTATATTAAAATTATGTATAAAAATGAATTATATAATTCAAAAATTAAAAAAGTTTCCAAAGTTTCCATTGTTTTGTCAACATCAAATATGTGAATAGAATTATTTTTTTTTTAATTACTGAATTATATAGTCTTTTTATATATTTTTTAAAATACAGAAATGTTAATAACAGTGCATATTAATAAAAGGCATTAATATTTTGCCGATTTCTTAAAAAGATTTTTAAATTTTCGTCCGATTGTAACACATAAATAAATTTTTGAAAAAGTTTCCATTGTTTTGTCATGCACTGTATATATACATATGTACATACATATGTATATGTACGTTAATGGTGAGTTGTTATATGGCAAGAGTTTGTAGTATTGTTGTCATCAAAAATGTGATGTGTGCCTGGGGTATTAAAAACAAATCGCAACGAATTTTGTCATCAATGATACATTATGAATGCGAATTTTTGTTGTGTTTCATTTGGGCTTTAAGCCGTTGAAAGCACACGAGTACTTAAGCGACCTTGCTAACCGTACAATCCATGTAACATACAGCCACAGTAATAAATAAAACACAAAATCAGCCATCAGAGGCTGCTGCTGCAACATAAACACACACAATTCAATTTCTTATAAGGCAATATTTTTCAAGTCACATTGTAGTTGACAAAATATAAAAAAAAAACAAAAAACAACAATAAAAATGCACAAAACTTTAGTTCATATCTACGTTAATATTGTTGGCCTTAATGCCAGCATCTATGTATGTACATATGTATGTGTGTATGTCTGTGGCAGACATTTTGTTGCAATCAAGAAATTCACATACAAATTGCTGCATAAACTTCAAGTTGCAAGTGCATAACTTACAGTATCGGCATCATCATGATCAATCTAAACTGATCATTATTAAATAAAAATATATTGTTTAACTGGCATTATATTTGTGGTACGTCGTTTCATACATGATTTTCGTTTTCGAAATTAAGTTGTCATAATTCGACATTCACAAAAAAAAAAAAAAAAAAAAAACAGGCAAGAAATTGATAAAAGGAGAGAGAAACGCTTAAGTGAAGTTTTAATTTGTCTTTTGAAATTGTGATGATATTCTGTTTCCTCTTTTGAGCAGTGCTAAAAACATTAAGGATACCAGAAAATGAAAAATTAAATTTATTACAGACAAATTGATTTCCTTATCAATATCGAATGATTCAATTACGACTGCAAATTATGACTTTACATTGATTTTTATATTGAAATTCATAACAGAAATTTGTTTTCAGCAACAATTATTGTTTAACTACAACATTTATAAGTTTATTTATTTATTTCGTTAGTTTCAACCTAAGGTCGTTAATCAACTTTTAAATTATAGGCATAGGTTTACTAGTTTACTCGCTTCAATTCATATTAAAAGTGGAATTTTTCCTAAATCGATCATTTTTCAACAAGTTCTATTAGGAATTATTCAAATTGCAGAAAAAGACTAGGAAGAGCCAATAATCAACCACAAATAAGTAGTAAGAAGGAGATAAAACGTTAGTTTTATGCACTTGAAATAGTATAAATATGCGTTAAATGAAACTTTACCAAAGGCACACTACATGCCTTTTGAATTAAAGGTGGAGTATGAGTGAACGCGTTGACTGCGTTCATGTTGTTGTCTTTTTTTTTTTTTTGTGAATGAAATAACGTCGCTTACAATGACGCTTCAACTAATTGCGTTGGAAAAATCGAAATAGGCATTCTAACTACTTGTTCTCAGTTACTACTTCTAGATTAGCTCACGGTTATAATATCCTTCTTAGTATACTTCATCATCATAATTATGTCATGCACATCATCATGGTCGTCTTGTCTTCATCGTTGTAGTAGTCGTAGTCGTAGTTGTAGTCGTCATCGGTTAATTCACTACAGGTAGTGGTTACAACAAGTGATTAATTTGAGTTATGGGTTTAAGCTGTTTATGCTGCTGTCGAGGTTGGTTGGTTGGTCGCTTAATTCCTTGCTTCGTTCGTTGCTTCGTTTATTCCTGTCTACATTTTATATAATTTTTCATAGTCTTGTTCTATTTATTTTTCTTTTTTGTTTCTTTTCTTTTTTGTGGCTTTCCTCTGACTGGATGCGCAACTATAAGGGTTTCCTTGTCTTAACTTGGCTTAGTTTCTCAGCAGGGTTATTAGTGGTACTGAATTGGCGACTTAAATCAAAATATAATTTGAAAGCCTTAATTAAAAATAAGCAACTTTAAATAACTTTAAAACAAAACGAAAAACAACGCAAGAAAACCCTTTCGAAATGAATCCTGGTTAACAAAAGCTGGTCTCTTCAATTTTACTTCATTATGTTGATGCTTACGAATAGCTGGGTATGTTGCTGTGAATGTTGCACTCTTGTGCATATTCAATATTCTTTGCCTTTAACTTAATGGTCTCTTATTATTGTTTTCAGAGATGCTACGATGTCTGTCTTTCACTTTATGAAGCATCGTTTGTCAGTTATGACAGACACTTGTCTTATAGAAACCAAAATGAAGAGAAATGAAATGCCTGCAAAAGTTAAGGCAGCAACTCATGTGCTATTCGACGATGTTCATATACAATACAGCACTAATAATAATTTTGACTTATTCTGATTAATTTTTTAATATTTGTTTAACAAAAGCCAGTCCAAGGAAAAAAAAACAGAAGAATAATGAATATGATTTAGCAGTGTAGTGTAGTATCCTGTTTTGGAAATGGCGCTCGTCGCTATTGCAGATGCTGCCTGTGTTGCTGATGTTGACTGCTGCTTAGACCGTTTAAAAAGGTTGTCATTGAGGGCTTTAAAACGAGATGTTTCGTTTTCGTTGTTGTTATTATTTGTGTTCTTTTCAATTCTTTTTTTTTTTTTTTTTTTTTGTTTATTTGTTTGTTTGTTTGTTTATTTATTACGCCGTAGGTTTGACAAAGTAGGTGGAGTCGTTCCAGTTTATAGTTGTTGCGTCGTATACATGGGCAACATGTTGCTCATAAAAATGTTTTGCATTTATTAATCATATTTTGTTGTAATAACCGTACGCACATCACATCAGTCCATTGTGCCAGCCATCAAATACACTAACCAGCCAGGCAAGCAGTCAACCATCCATCCATCCGTCCAACCATTCATTCGTCAACCTTTCCTACATACTCATATATCCTAGCAGTTGAGACATTTACTCGTAAACGCATACACACACTCATACCGATGTACGAGTATTCATTTAACGCTAACCAGGTATTAATTTAGGCAAATGGTTTCTCAAGAATTTTCTCGGGTTGTTAAGAAAAAATCATTTTAATTTTTTAATTTGGTATTCATTAAGCTCAACAACACTTACGAGGGCCACTTGGTAAGTACTTCACATAAGCAAATTATTGTTTCGTCGTTATGTGGCTAATGATCAGCGCAGCCACGTTTACGCACATAAAAACGCCCGTTGCATCTCTAGTATATGTTTGTGTTGCAATTACATTTTTTGTATTTCATTTTTTTGCGATTGATAAGAATTTCGTTTTTAATCAAACGTCTCATTTTTAATTTACGGTTTTATTTTTGTGAATTGTATGAAAACAATAAAAAAAAATTTCAGTTACAACAGTTGAAATTAAGGAGTTGTTCTTGTCTTGAATCCAACATATGTATGTATATGTAAAGGGAGTGAACTTGTGCCAATCAAACTGAAGGTTTTGAAATGAGTCGAAAAAAATTCAACAATAAATTGGGATTGAAAACACAATATATTATCATATAAACTGAATTAAAAATTGATAAGTTAAACTTCGATTCCATCATAAAGCTGGGAAGTCCACTTATGAATATAAGTTAGAGATCGATAACGAATAGCGACTTCATTTTTTTTTAAGCAAACAAAACCCACTATTCAACAGGATCATCAAAGTGAATAGTTTTAGTAAAAGACTGTTTGTGGTGCATATATGTATGAGCGACCCCATACCGACAACAAATCAAACACATGAGAAATAGATTATTTAAAATCGGTCTAAATTCTAAATTCCTTAAGATGACAGATAAAGTTTTTTTTTATTACATAAGAACGTGTCTATCCAACATCTCTATCATCAACTTAAAGGCGAATTCGTTACTTAGCGGAAAAATCACCAGGATTAAATCAGGAAAATTCCATTATTCACCAACCATTTTATATCGAGCTGTTGATATAACCTTGTTTAGATACGGAGTTATGTTCTCATTAAATTTGTAGTTAAAATTTAATAATTAAAATGTATAACTGTACATACGCATGTGCTCGTATAGTTGATGTTAAAACAAATCAGGGGCCTTTGGTGCCACTGTACAGAGAAGGCTTAATCAATAACCAGCTCTGTTTGTTGCAAAAGATGGCAGTCAGTCATAGACATTCTCTTTAGCTGATCGATCTATAAACCATTATCTTCTCAACTAACTGACGAAAAACTGCAAAAGACCGACATAGTAATTTGTAAGCGAATTATAGACTTCACAAGGTAAAAAAAAATTATAAAAAAAAATGTGAAAAAAGGCAATATACTGAACATCCATCCATCCACACAAACTCGTCGCGGACGTCTAACCCTTTAAAAGTTAAAACTGCTGCAAAAATAGCATTGTAGGTTCTCTCTTTCATTTTGTTTTATGTATGCATCGCTGTTGTTGCAGACTAAAAACAAGTCCTTACTTATTGTTGTTCGCCATGTTGTTGTAATTGCTTTTGTTGTTGCTTTAAGTAAACAATAATTTGAAGGCGAGCATATAATTTAAATCGAAGAGGGTCGTAGCCGTCATCAGCCAATAACCGAAATACAAAAAATGAAGCACGACGATAACTAAAAACCAGACAAGGAGCCAAGAAGAGGGTGACAGGACAAGATCACTTTTTTGTTTAAATAATTTGTGAGATCATGTAGTGAAAGGAAGCGAATGAGGAAAGAGTACAGACGTTGAATTGAGAGAAACAGTATGAGAAGTAATGAAAGGGCGAGTGTACGGTAGATAGAGAATAACCTCAGTAAAGATGGAAAATACAACGGATATGATTGTTATTTGTTAACGTTTGAAGTTTTTGTTGCAACATCGATTTGAATTGCTTTTAAGCAAAAATTTCAGGGAAAAAACTAAAAAATGCAACTGGACATTTAGTTGAGGAATTCCTTGCGCAACTACTGTATAAAAAATAGGCTTTTGGTCCGTTTTTCGATTTTGTTATAATTGTGTTGCTCTGATATTCAAACTACATTATCGTGGTGTATTTTACAAATCACTCTCCCCTTTTCAGTATAGCTAGACTGAAAAAGTTTAATGCGTGAATCGCACAACATGATGGACTAGATCCCATGAACCTTGTGAGTCGTACAAAAAAGAATGTTGATTGATTGACTGCTGACGGTTGAGGAATGAAGCACACAGGAATGGCCCAAAATTAAAGCAAGAAATTAAAAATGTTGCAAATAAAAGTTATGCAGTTGTCTGTTTTGGTAACAAGCTTTTCGATTTGATGCAACAAGAACACAACTACTAAATTTCCACCTCAAAGCCATAAATGACTAACAGGCATGCAACAACAGGCAACAACAAAAAAACTACAACAACTGCAAACATAAAGTTATTATAAGACTTGTCAAGCTGACAGACTCGCATAGCACAACATAAAACAGCAAAAGCCGTCAGTTAATGCCCCCTCCAAAATAGAAAAATGCTCAGCCGAACTGTATAAATGATACGGAAAACAAAAATTCAACCGAAAATACAAAAAAGCATGTTGAACAGGTATTCATTTTGAATAAAACAAAACATGGGAAACGTTTTAGCATTTTGGCATTTTTATTCTTTTATACTGTTACTGTTACCTCTCTATAACTCTCTTACTGCCTATTGCGAGCACTCATCCACCAAAACTTGCCATCAACCATGCCATGTTGATAGTAATGAGAATATTGCAAAGATGACGGTTTGAGGGCAAACTCATAAATTTTACCAGCTCCGTTTTTATTTCGACTTAGTTGGAGTTCATGCCAATGACGTCGTCGATGACGCGGTATAATAATAATAAAAAAAAAACCAAGCAGTACAAATGCATGAAGTCTTTAGAGCATGCGTCGTCAATGCGTCAATAGTTTATTGATTCAAATTGCAAACAAAAGTGATGAGATTAGACCATTAAGAGAATGTTTTAGTTTTCACAACTAACGGCAACAGTACGATTTTTTAGCATACAATTCTAATTGCAATAATAATTGAATTTAAAACAGTACATAAAACTGTAAATATTCTCGGCCTATTCTTGTTCTCGCTTATAAAAATTATAAAATTGTAAGCCATTAGACAGACAATTAAACCACCAAGAAAAGCTTTTAACAGCATATGTATGCAAAGAAAATCCCAAATAATCGTGGTAGAATACATAAGCTGATACCATAAAAAGATTTACGAAGGCATGGAGCTGGCTTTTGGTAAATTTGTTATCTTTGTGATGACTTTACGCAGTCGCTGTAGTATAGTAGGTAGTGTGTTGGCTTATTAAACGTAAGTCCACGGTTCACACCACAGGGCAGACATCAAAACGAAAAATATGAAAAAATATTTCTTCGGCGACTGCCTCTCAGCAGATTTCGGGCAAAACCTCCGAACAAAACCGTTCTCCAAATAAACAATAACTTCAAATGGAAGATATTTAACAGATGACAGCCTTGCCAGGCTGGTGAATTTTAAACCACTAACTGAAGAACCCGATAATAAATATATTCTGAACAAATCTCTTAAAGAAAGGTTAATTCAAAATTTAAAGTAAAGTTGAGACAATAAAACAATGAAGATATAAATGAATCGTAAAAAATCTTGTGTAAACTTCTTGTTAACAAGCTTATAAGATCATGTACATGGATTGATGGAAAAATAACAACGACATTAACTACAACAGCCTTGAAAAGGAAACAATAAATAAAATTATTAATTAATAATCTTTTAATAACCCACCAATAATTTGAACAATTTAGACCATAAACAAAACACACACACACATTGGGCCACAAGACGAAGTTAATGATGATGACTTTGGATAATAATCCTCCAACAATAACAAAAGAAATAAATTTAAAAAAAAAACTGAAAATACAAACAAAATTTGAAAAGAACATACGAATTTATAACAAGTTACCACCTTCCACTTCCATGCCGGTTCTCAATACATTCTCAGACTAAAATACTCCGCAAATTAAAAATCCCAGCACAAATAAAAAAAACAAAAAACAAAACACGTCTGTACGATGGACAGCAAATCTACAGCTACTACTTCGTAACCGAACGTATATGTATGTATGTATTTCTTTTACCAAAACCAAAAAAAAAAACAAACAAACAAACAAAAATAATAAATGAAATAAATTGGAGACTTGGTCATGGCTCCTTAAGAGAACGAAGGAATTTGGGGAATTAAATATAAATAAACCCCATATTTAAGCAAATGATTAAAGACTTAAGCGAAAGAAATCAAAAATAAATCAAAAACCTTTTTCGACAAAAGCAAATAAAAATATTAAAAGAACATGCTGAAAACGACTGCGTAAATACCCTAATAAACAACCTTAACAGAGTTCAAGTCTAAATATTACTGAGTGTTTATAAAGAAGTTTACCAATTTAATTGGCCGTTAATTTGTTGGTACATAAATTACAACAATTGGAACTGTTATCTAAGAGACCACAAAACTAACAGTAACCACTTAAAATTGTAAATCCGGTCTAAGCGATCAACTTCGCTACATACACATTTTTCATTTCGATTGGGGGCGTAACTAGAAAATTGTTAGTTTGCTTAAAACCGAGTTTGCATAAGACTGTTCTTTTTTTTTTTTTTACTCCTGATGTTGGATTTTTAGATATTCTGTGTAATCATAACTAATGTTGCTGCTGCTGCTGCTGCAGCAGTTGTTGTTCCAGAGAAGATGACTGTCTGAAAATGAAATGAATGGCCTAAAAAGCATTATACCTCGATGTTAGCGGACAAATAAAGAACAACAACAAAAACCCAGTAACAAAATGTTTTCTTTTTTGTTTTCAGCAAAATACCACCTCAAATTTAATAAGATTCACAGAGAGATGCTACAGCAAATATTTCAAACAGATGGGCCGTTACATTATTATTAAAAATATTTTAAAAAAAACAAATACTTATAAATAAATTCAAATTTAATTACTTTGAAAAAATTGTATTATAATGTAATACTATGTTCAGACATGCACTTATATTGAGTAAATCGCAATAAACGGGATTATAATTATATTGATAATATCTAATATGAGTTGTAAAATATCTATAGAAAGTGTCAGTGCTGTATTTCAAGTTTTATTCAATATTATAACAATTTATGAATTTATTAAGCAATAATTGACATTTTATATGAAATATTGAAATCAATAATGCCGTTTATTGCGATTTACTCAATATAAGTGCATGTCTGAACATAGTATAAGGTAATATTTAAAAGAGATACAATATTTAAAAAATATTTATAAAATATTAAAACTTAATTTAATATTTATGGAAATGCCCTTGCGGTATATACCAAGTGAAGAATAAAGATGAGAATATGATAATGGACTTGGGTGCAGATCCACGATCATATTCACATCTACTCATGAAGGAATGTTCACATTCATAATTTGAATTCGATATAAAACAGTTCCATATGCATACATACATACATATGTAAGTCACACTCTTATAGGCTTCTACAGTTCTAGGTTCAATTATTATAAATGCAATGTTTACAAACATCGATCAAAAATATCGTATGTAATTTGAAAACAACAATGTTCTTTCTCTTTTTTCTTTGTTTGGCTAACATAATGCACTTATCAAATGAATGCTGCAGAAAGGAGAAAGTAACGATAGATTTATATTCCCAAAAGAACAGTTTTAAGGAAATATCTGGCCGAGTTTAGGAAACTGAAAGAAATACGTTTGGTATACAGGTAGAAGACACATTTCAAAATATTTGTGTAAAATGCGAGTAAGACAAAGAAAGTGTTTATGCATTGCTTGGCTCTTTATGGTTATACTCGTAATTTACAAAATGATTGACTTCTTATAGGTGAATTTCTTTCTTTTAAGCTGGACCACACAAAAATATTGTATTTTTCATAGGGTAGTTTTTTTTTTCCTTAGAATTGTTCTCAGATTGTATTCTTACATTTTTTAATAAGCCAAAAATTTGGCAACAAAAGAATATTTCTTTATTTTCAGTTCTTCTACAATTTAGTTGTTATATTTGAAGAATTTTTTTTTGTAAAAGTAAAACAATACCGAGTACATATTAAAAAGTCACATGTAGAGACGCCTATAGAAAAATTAGTCAAAATGTGTATTTGAATTTTAAGCAGTTGGTGGTATTAACCAAATTGCTGGTCAACTAATAAACAAAAAACACATGACGTAGAACAAATCGTATTGTCAGCACATTGTTTGGCAAATATTTGACATTTCATTTCATATATCATATAAATTAGTGGGTGTTCTTTGATCCGTCTTTACTAACAATAAATTATAAGAGGCTAAGAAAGTCGTAAGAAGATTTCGTTTAGGTTAAGATTACAAGAACAGTGTGGGTTAAATTCGTTGTTTATTTCTTTTGCCAACTCATTTCTAAACATATCCAAATCAAAATGATGTTGTTTTTAAACATTTAACAATATTCTATGGTTAAATTTTTTTTGCTAATAACCAAATTATTCTTAACCATTATTATACATTTTACGTATAAAATTTGACTGAGTTTATATGGATTTTTATATTTTATATTTTTTTTCTGTGATATTTATATAAAAAAGATTTTGTGTTCCTTTGTTAAGCAGAATTTACACGAAAAATAATGGATAAATGCGAACAACGATCAAATTCAAGTTTATTGGTTTAACAATTGGCATGGCATGTCATGTTAAAATAAAAATCTGTTCTCTTCCCACACTCAAAGGCAAACACAACACGTACCTATATGTAGCTTTATTCTTCAGTTTGTAAATCGAACTTAAATATAGGAACAACAGAAAGCCATAAAGCAAGCTTCAAGATGATTTTTAAATGAAATTTAAAACTTAAACATTGACTCGTTTTATTGGCCACTAAAGACTGCATGATATCTGGTGATATCATGGTGAATTAAGGACGTTTTTTAAGTTGTCAACGCTTCGAAAACAACACACATACCGTCCTGCTCTAAGCACCTACTGCTCTTTTTCCAATAAGAAGGAAGGCCCGTCCTATCAACAATAATCATTATTAGTTACTTCAGGTAATACATTGGAAAACGAACGAAAAAAAATTTATAGACGTCTACCCAAGGCAAGTCAAACGAATGTAGATGGAGAAGGAACATGAACATTTTCAGCATTGCGTTTAAATATTTTTTACGTAATTTTAGTTGATTTGTATGTTAGTCTACGTAATTGAGTGGTCATAAAAGAAAACATGTCACATAGTCAGGCCAACCAAGGCAACCATCCCAGACTGCCAAACAGCCTGCGAGTCAGCCCAGTCAAGTCATTTTTCCACTTTTTTTCCTTTTTTTTTTAAACAACCCGCACGAAAACTCAAACACATCGAACCAGCCCAAAAATAGCATGAATAGTTTCTTCAATTTTCAAACAGAAAACTGTTCGCTACAAATAAAATCTGCTAAAACTGAAAAAAAAAAAATGAAACGAACAGAACAACTAAAAAAAAAAAACAAAAACAGAAAGAAAAATGAAATGAAAACTAACTAAATATGCCTACAATTTATTTGCATTACGTGCAGCATACATGATGCACGCAATCTCCTTTAATAATGCAAATGTAAAGAAATATAATAAGCGAGCCGAAATGAACCCAGTCTCCGTCGTCAGCATCATCTACATCTGCATCATCACCATCATCATCAGCATCATCATCATCATCATCATCCCTAGACATAAAGCATTCAACAGTTTGCGTTTTTAGGACACAACAATAAAAAGTGCATCAGCCAAAGGATCAAATTTCTACATGAATTCCCCCACACAAGGAAGAGAGAGAGTTGGGGCATGAGGCACTCAACAGACAAGTAGATTAAGAGCTCATATCAAACTGAACATGTTAAGAGTTGCAATAAAATAAAATAAATTGCAATTAAAACATGTTTCAGCAATAACAACAGTATGTAAATCGCAAAAGAAATTTAACTATTTCTCTTACCACACATATGTATAAGCAGGTTAAGCAATTGAAATTATTTCTCAAGAGCACTAATAACCAGCATGGTCAAGGCTCACATCAAAATGCGTATAAAGAGGTGGTATTATTTTCGAGAGCCAACTGCAAAGTTTTTCAAGTATGTACGTACAAGAGTGGGATAATGTTAAAGCCAGAGAAAAGCTTTAACGAAGTAAGAGATATGTTTCTAAGCAGTATATACCCTAAGACGTAAGTATGTATATACCCTTTCGTTTGTGGACGTCAGACCAGCGAGTGAAGAAGGCGTTAGAAAGCGAATTTTTTGCTTTAGCAACTTTATTCATATATAAAACGCTCTAGCTTCAGAATACCTCTTACTATATGTATAAACCAATTCGCATTTAATATTCTCCTCTGCCATAACATATCTACTCAATTTATATAAATACAATATCATGCATGAGTAAGGATCATCCCCTGTGTAATAAGAATGAAAAAAAAATTACTACGTCTACGAATAATCTTAAGAGTATAATTTTTCATAAATAAAAATCTTGATGGAAGCTAATCGCTAAAAACAACTTCTATAAGGCTTAAAACAATCATTTCAGTAACTGTTGTTAGTGATTAATTTTTAAAGCTCTTCTAAAACTATCTTCTAAGATGTCAAACAAAGAACTGCTACTAGTATTCATTTTGACTATAACAAAAGGAATTCAAGAAAAATAAATAAATTATGGTGAAAGAAGACAAAAGCAATACATATTAAGTTATGAATTTGTTACATTTAAGCTGGAGAAATGTAATCGAACTTTTTGTTATTCAAATAGAAAATCACATTAAAAATTAGTTTGGGACTGTGTTGTTCAATGCATCTGAGTCACATATCGAATTAATTCCTGGGCATTTTTATTATTTTCTTTTGTAAGATTAAATAAAGAAATACTTTTTTTTTGTTTTTCTTTAATCATAAAGTAAAATGTTAACAAGTTAAACATTTAAAAGACTTTAAATAAGCCGCTTGTCTTCTGATGGCTGCCTTAAATGCAACTACAACAGCCAGCTGTGGTCTTATGGACGAGTGGAACAATGGAAATGTTCTACTCCTTACAAGCAACAATAAAAGAAGCTGTAACAGACAAAAATCTCTGTGTGTTGAAAATGCGAAGTAGGAAAATAAGACGAAAAAGTAGTAGGTGACGAAAAAATAATTTCATTAACACCCGTGGTAACTTAAGCTCGTTAAACAGCATCTTATGCCTATTAACTGGGCACTGACCATGTCAGTTTTAGTTTCAGTTCATTTCATTACACCAGGCATTTGGTGGTTGTCTAAATGCTTGCGCCTACAGTCGTACAGTTGCTTCTTCGCTGACTGACTGACTGACTCACTGGCCAATCAACCGGTCAGTCGGGCGTTTTTAATCTACTCATACACATAGTTAGCATGTCAACGGTGGTAAACATTTTTATTAAAAGAATTGCTCATAAATTTTACAAAGAAAAAAGAATTCATATAAATTTTTTTAAACGGATTTTCATACATTATAGTCATTCATGCCTTTAAACAACTGATGACATAAGCGGCATGTGCATGTACGAGTATCGTATGTATCGTCTGTCATTGGCATCGTTATGAATTCGCCTTCAACCAACCGGCCAACCGGCCAACCGACTAACCATTCTTGCATCCATACATTTATTTAGTCATAAGCCGGGTATTGTTGCAACTTGATGTTTTATTTAAAATAATGTTGCCTCATTTGCTTGTGTCATACCTCTATTTCAGTGCGGTTTAGTTTAGTTTAATCGTATTGCATTTCCATACTCATGCCAATAGCTAAACGTACATACATATGTACATACATACAGTCAGTCACTTGGCCAAGTTTCATAACTCGTATACATATGTACATTCATATGTATGCATATTTATGATGAAAATATTTTCAAGGCTTTTGTTTGATTATAGAAATTCTTTAATTCTTATAATGTCTTGCGAAAAAAAATAATTTACAACGGATTATAAGCAAGAGCAAATTAGAATAGAATGTAATTTTAACACATTGAATTAATTAGAAAGAAATTAGAAAATTTTAACACAAATTTTCGTAGCCTAACATACAGCAACAAATCTCCAGTTCCATTGCTGCACTCAAAGAACTGCGCACTTGTAAAGTTTAGGTTTTAACATTAAGAAGGGAATGTAAAACACATTTACACGATACCTAACAATGTTAATGCAATTATTTTAGAATTTTACAAGAAAATCATGTCTCATCATTTTTAGAAAATTACATTGTATTACCAAACACACAAACAACAAGAAAAAGGGATACGTACTACGTAGAATATTTGCATTTGGCAAATGTAAGAAAGAGAAAACAACATTGAAAAAACAAAACAGACCTTTACAAGCCATCTTCTGTACATTCGACTTGGTCTTGCTAGTAAAACAGAGTATGTAGTGTTTTTTTTTTTTGGGGGGGGGATTGCTGTCTGTCCGTCACATTTTATTTGACTATGCACACGTATTCTAAAAGCGTGAGTGTAAAAAATAGGCAACTACAATAGACTGAAAGCAAATTCTATGGTAACACTACTACAACATGCAACAGGAATCATTCGCATATTGTGAAACATGTACTTGCAACATGCTGGTGCAAGCATGCTTTAGATACACTAAAACCACACAGATCCAGACACAAACACGTTACAAATAATGTTGCTCCGTGCATTGGCGACACTTACGTCACAGCAGCGTTAACAGCAACAATTGATAGAAAATAGCTCGGAAAATACCAACTGCCTTTTAGTTAAAATAAATACGAATGAAACAATATAAAAGAGGCTGAATAAAATTATGAAGTCAGCAGTGTTCGTTACGATGGAAAAAGTGTTGAACATAACACAACCACACACCGCGTGCCACAAGCCTGCACCACACAATCCGGTACTGCAGGCATTATTATTTGAAAGAATATGTAACAGAATCAAATTGTGTTTTTCTGCTTGTGCGTACACCAAGAGTTATTACAAAATATGGTGGAAAGCGAAAATGCAGAGTGAAGGAACATTAGCAGCATTAGCTGCAAACCATAGATACAACGATGATGATGGAAACAACGATGATGACGACGATAGCTACGACTATTTTCAAGTTTCTGTACAAAAAAAAACAAAAAAACGGGCAAACGAGTAAATATTGATTTAATGAGGTGCGATAAAATGCAGAAACGCATACTGACTGTGTACACATACTCTCACTCATACGAACCTAATTTGTATGGTAGTATGTATTGTTATTTGGCATAATCATGTTGTCTGATTAAATTTTGCATGCAGAAATTTATCATACAAACACACAATCAAGCTTTGACCCATCATCATATATATATACCTGAGGATTTTACTATTGTCGTTTCTATTCATTGTTTTTTATTCTAGGACTGTTTTTGTTTTTCTAATTGTATAGACTATATGTGACATGCCCAATGCATGCATGAGTGTTAAAATGAAAACTGATATAATATAAACGTTTTTATTAAAGCGTAGGAATGTCCAAAGCCAAAAAGCAGCGACAAAAAACAATATAACAAAACACATTTGAAATCCATAGTTTGTAACAGCGGTATTGTTTCTAACATCTCACCAGAGCAACAGAACAGCAACACAAGTATGTATGTGTCTTAAATCTTTTGTCCTTTCGTATTGTATTTGCGGCAAAGGAAAAATAATTTTCAACAAAAATTCTTCTTCTTCTATAAGCTTATAATGCACGAACATTTGACTTGGTTTCTGCAATTTAAAGATTTGCATGCTTGCAGAAATTTCAAAAACCAAAGTTTGATGGAGAAACTAGTATATAACTTAATGCATACACCGGTGTTAGGTTTTTGCGAATCGAGACGAATTTCAAATACGCTATTAGGGAATAAGTTTCTGTTGTAAAAGAAAAAAAGATAAAATGATTACACATTTTTGTGTCAATTCGTACTTTTCAGTTTTATAAGTGACTTCAGAAACTCCCGTTACATTGTTATGTTCCGAATGTTGTAAACAATTTCATAAATGGCACCATTATCCAAACAGCCAACCTGCCAACCAACTAACCGGCTTAGCAATTTTGCTGTACAATGTACACGTTCTATGAAATAAAACGAAGTTAAGTGCAAAATAAAAGTATGCGTTGCTTGCTTTTCGAAATAGAATTAAAAGAAACAAACGCTTAATGTTGCAACACGGAAAAACAATCTACTAATGCCGTTGTTATGTTGCACAAACTATGTTTCAAGTAGCATCACGATCGACACGTTAAAAATTCAGCAGCAGTCTACTCGTATACTGTTATTGAAAAGGTACGAAAAGCAAAACGAAAACTGAAAACTGAAAGCCGACTTAAATTTTTTCTTTAAAAATGCAGAAGCCTTGGCGCAACAAATTAGCGTGAAGGCGCAAATCGCAGCGCGAAGCTGTGAATGTTAAAATAACTTGCACTTTAAGCGCACAAGCTTGCTGATACTTTTATATAATGTAATACGCTACAAACAACAGCAACAACAAAAGCAACAAAATAAAAACAACAACAACAACAACAACATCGGCAATAATAATAACAATAATAAACAGGCGTTGGTTTAATGCAGTTATGTTATGATTACAGCAGCATTTTTCTTTATTTTTTTTCGTTCATTCTTTTTTGTTTTCTGTGTAAGCAAGTGCTCGTTAAACCTTAAAAAATGTTAACAAAACACGAAATACATACACTGGAGCTGCGTTTGTTTCTGGTGTAGTTGCTGTTGCTTCTGCTCGTGTAGCACAAAATACAACAGCAGCTATAAATACTACAAAACAACAAAAGCAACATTATCATTTTGCCTATAAACGGTTGCTAGTTTGTTAGCTATTGTTGTTGTTATTGTTCTTGTTAAAACGTCGATATTCTATCAGCGTATTGTTACTTTAAATTGGTTAGTGCTTCAGGAAAACTTGGTTTTCTTCAATTTTTACTCGAATACGATAAGATTATTCGAATCTATATTCTTAATCTTTGAGTTCTGATCAAACGTTTACACTAAGATACCCATTTGCAGGCGTTTGTTCTAATCAAGTACATTAAATTTTAATATTTTATTCGTTTCGATCTTCCAGAGGTTTTTATTTTTGTTAAATTACGTTCGTTTCTGCCATCACTACATTATCACAACAAACTGTTGTACTTGTTATTACAATTTTTCACAAAGTTTTCTTGGCTCTTGATTTCCTGTACAATCTCAATAAATTGTGGTCTGGTAACAGACTGTTGGCAAATGCTATCATCACGTTTAAGAAAATAGTGGCTATAAACATGCAGTAACACTCATCCAATCACTCTTTCTTCTTGTTTTGGTTTGGTTTGGTTTGTTTTGTTTTGTTTTATTTTGTTTTCTATAAGAACGTCTTTTTGTAGCCACCACCATACACATGACTACAATTGCACATGTCAACAAGTTTTAATTCTAATTTATTTGATTTTATATGACCAAATAATCGATTAATACTTTGAGAATCATTTCCAATTATATTGATTTATATCGCTTATGGAAAATCTCTACAGGAAGAGGAAGTACGAGCACGTATAAAAAAGAATATACTCAAAATAACAATAACAATAACAATAACAATAACAATAACAATAACAATAACAATAACAATAAATGAAATTAACAAAAATACTTTGGCTACAAAAAACCTATTTTTTTTTTTAGCAATATTAACGCTGAAAATGTGTAGAAAATATTTCATAATCAAAATTATTTATATTAGTATGTATGTGCAATTATTGTTTGAATTTTAACAAAATGTCTTTCATAATCGCAAAATCTCTATTAAGAGTACCAAAAAAAATGACAACATATGCAAGAATTGTGCAACAATATGCGGCACTCTCACAGCAAATAAAATATCCAAGATTGAGCATTCAACAAACAATCGAACGAACACTTGAGAAACAAGAGTTCAGATAAGCTCACCAAGAAACATCACATAAAAACACAAACAACAACACCATCAACATCGCCATCAACAACGACAATAAAATAAGTTTTGGACAGAGGTGTCAACCTGACAATGGCAACATATTGCGAAACAAACTAAAAATTAACAACATTTTAAAGAAATAAAATATAATAAAAAAAATCAAAGAGCGCAGCAACAAAAATGCCACTAAAAGCTTAAGAAAGAAAACTAAACTGTGAAATAAATAATATGATGATTAATTATAAATTATAATAAATTATCATTAAAAACAATAGAATTGTTTTTATTTTCTTTATGTTTTACCTTTGCTTAATGCTGTTAACGTGCTATACTAAATTGTAATGGGTTGGTAAGCAAACAACCTAAGAGACATACTTTATTTAATTTGTACAATTTATTTCAGCTCATTTTTTATTTCTCCAACAACATTTACAAGTTTGGTAAAAAGTAAAAAAAAAAAAACAACAACAATAGCTTCAACAGATAAAATGGTATGTAATTCAATTGAAGCTTTTTTATTTATTTTATATTTGTTGCTGTTGAAGAAATGAAATTACACTTCTTAGAAAGAATTTCTAAACAATTTCTGCTCATGAAATTGTCATTTAACTAATCGTCTTCACCATAAATAACCATAAAACGTTTTTAGTATAAAAGAAGTTAAGTGTCAATTATAATGAATGTCTTGACAATTTAAAGCCATCGATAGTGTCAACTTAAAAACACCAACAATAATAAAAACTTGCTAAACAGCGGCATTCTAAGAGACAATTTTACTTTTCTTTTAAAGCATTCACAGCAAAAAAAAAGTGAACAAACAGCACATTAAGATCCAGCAAAAAGGAAAATAATCTGAAGTTTTCTTTGATTTACTCTAAGCCACAGTGCTGTGCCTATTCCAAAAACCAAGTTAAAGGTGTTTAAAATGCCATGACATTTTTCAAAAAGGAATTTCTTACGTTTCCTTACACTCTCATACACATGCAATATCTGTACAGCTCAGAGCCTCAATGAATAGACGTTGGTTGCCTCATTTGTAAGCAATACTTTTTATAAAAACATACACACGCATACGGTTTACGTATGCACATATTCAATAAAAAGGTGCTAAAGTCCTAAAAATACATATATAAATATATATATATATATATATATATATATATATATATACAAAAAATACTTTAAATCTTGTACTTTTACCGACCTTGAATTTTTGTCAATGTTGACAATTTAACAGAGAATAGGATTTATTGCCTGCAAGTCTACAGTACATACATACATATGTATGTATGTATATGCATTTATATCCACTAGTATGCATTCATATACTAACGAGGGTGGATCAATAACTCCATGACTTATTGATAAAAAAAAAGCATTTCATATTGCATTGTAATCTGTATTGAGCAGTATACAGTTTCCACGAATGTCCGAATTTTTCCAATTTGTTGGCGTAATATTCCCAATTGGTTGTTTCATTCGTGTGAGATTTTTGTGGTTTTTACAATCACAAATACTTTCAAGCATATTCCGTTCGGTACGAGTACATCTAAATTCAGTAAACCACTTGTTCATCATTAAAATTGATGAGAATAGAGCTCCCATAGTTTAGTTTGTCATGTAGTAGGTCGCTATCAAAGGCACTCAATCACAAACTCTATAACGAAATTTATTTGAACGTTGACAGAATTCAACCGGTAGATGCCTATTGACAAGAGAAATAAAATTCAATGTTACGGACTTATTGCCCAACCCTCGTATAAATATATATAAAGTGAACATGGGTATGGAAATGACCATTTGCAAAATAAGGTTTTACACAAACAAACTTAAATTTAAAATCAAATCAACATTAAACGGGTGGGAAAGTTGACCAATGAACATACTTTCGAAAATAATATGTAAAACACAGTAGATAGATGGGTTTACCATTAATTACTTTGTTATGTAAACCGATGCTTTTCGTTCAACTGAACCCTGCAGCTGAGGAAACCTTCATAGATAGTGTCATTATCATTCCCTTTATATGTGCTGACAGTTTAGACAATACTCATTCATTCTCGTCTGTTTACAAGTTTGGTCATGACGACATCGATGCTGATGCCCACTATATCCATTGCAAACAGTAATGTAATTATATTAGAAACCAAAAGAAAAATAAATATATAAAATGAAAAATAAAAAGTTTAATTCGATTTCATATAAGTTTTTAGCTGCTGCTCTGCATAAAGACCATTTCAGGGTGTTGCAAAAATGGTTGCATTTTCAAATTATTTCTGCCATGATTGTTTATGCATAAAATATGCAGAAAATGCAAACAAAATAAAATAAGAAAAGTGTTCAAGAACATGTATGAAATTGCAGATAATTGAATAAAATTATTGCAAAAGAAGCGAAACTTGATTTAGAGTTCCTTTCCCTTAATTGTAATGTCGCATTTGCTAATACATATCAAAATAGAATTATAAAAGGTTTCTCTCACATCTACGACAAGAAGTTAAGCTAAATAAATCTTTAAAATAACAAATACACGCAAATATCTTGAGTTAAAATAATTCATGCAAATTTTTAATTTTATGGACTTAATAATTCATTCATTAAGCTTAATCCTTTGCCTGAAATATATTCCCTTTATACTTAAAAAAAATATTTTTGAAATCTTCAAATAATTTGAATTTATTTATTGTAATAATGCAATTCTTTAATGCGCAATTTATATGCTTCTTCTATTCGCCTTATGGACAATATTTCTTTCATTACATCTGAAGTTTTAATCATTTTAATTATCGCCAACTTCTACTAGTACTCCTATTTATTATTTCAACACCATCATTCATTTTTACTCACTCAGCCATTAATTTGCAATATCAACTGCAACAAGTGGCCAAATACTGTTGCATCCATATCATTTAATCAACAAAAGCATCAGTTTGCGTTGTAAACAGTGTACAGCAACAGTTTCCCGTTGCCGGTCATATGCCCATAAGACAATCCGAAACAAATATGAATAGTGATATAATTGATTAGATTTGGCGAACGAAAAATTTAAAAGCAAAGTATTCCCATTTGTGCTGTAGAAAACTTGCTTTCATTTAAACTGAAATGTTAACAAGTAGTCAAATCTAATGTTAGATAAGATAAGTTAAACTAAGATTGATGTTTGGTATCATGGAAAATTCTTTCTGTTTCGGTAAGAACAAAGAAATTAATTCGTTGCGACATCAGAACAGTAGTTCTTAACTTAAAACTGCAATAGTTTTACAGTTCAGCTATATAAAGATTAGCTATAGCTTTAACGTAGCTATAGTGTAGAATTTATCATAATAAAATTTCAAATTTTGTTCAAAGCTTTAAATGACTAGTATAAAGGGATGTATCATCTTTCATATGAATGATGTTGTTTACTTATTAACAAGAATTGCTCATGTTTTTTGTAAATAATTGATAACATAAAGTAAGTCTATCTTGCTAAAAATGATAAATTCTGTTCTGTGAAATAGATCAAATAGACTGGCAATTTGTCGAGTCACCATTATCTAAGTTGACAATGAAACTTATTTGAATGTGCAGTCTCTTAGATGAGAAGATTATGGTAGAGGAAATTTCAAATGGTGTCAATACTGATTATTTGCACTTAAGGGTCGCAGTTGGAGCAGAAGTATATAATTACACTTGTGGACACACAATTAAGTCACTTATGCAAAATTGTTCATTTTTATAAAAATTAAAAAATTTAAGAAAAGTGGAAACAAAAACAACTTATATTTATTAATTTCATATGCTTAATAATTAATTAACAACAAAAACTTATATAGTTTTTCATTGTAAACAATGTTTTGGTACTTAGTTCATATCAGACTTAAAATTTAAGTGGACACATAATTAAGTCATCTGCAAAAAAAATATTGAAAATTCAATTTAATTGCTATATTTTTCACCCAAACTATTTTGAACCTTTAATATTTTGTGGGGAACCCTTTTTGGCGTATTATTTCAGTACATCTTTGTGGCGTTGAGTTGATTAAGTTGCGTCACTGCTCAGGACTAATGTTATCCCATTCTGGCTGGAAAAGCTGCCAAAGTGCTTTTTGATGCTGGGTTTTTTGGCTGCAAATGCTCGTTTTACGATCCCCCAAATATTTTCAATAGGGTTCAGATCGGGACTTCGAGTTGGCCAATCAAGAACGCTTATTTTTTTAGCCAGGATGAGTAAAGCTGACCCATTCCTCATATCTACTCAGATTATATAGTGCATTGAGTTGGAACACGCTGTTAAAATATCGGCAAGGACCGTAAGAAAACGCTTGACTGAAAATAATCTCCATGGACGTTTTGCAAGAACAAAACCTAATGTGTCCAAAAAAAATATTCAGCAACGCTTGCGGTTTGCCAAAACCCACCACCATAAAGACGACAAAATTTTGGAAATTAGTCGTATGGAGTGATGAGCCCAAGTTTAATATCTTTGGAAATGATGGCAGACCCTATGTAAGACGTCCTGTCAATACTCAATTATACCCAAAGTACACCAAACAAACCCTAAAGCATGGAGGTTCGTCAGTAATGGTTTGGGGTTGTTTTACCTCATCCGGCGTTGGTCCACTGGAAAGAATCGATGGGAAAATGACTTAGGAAATGTATAAGAACATCCTACGGAACAATTTGACTAAAGATTATGACGACGAATTACCACTAGCGCGGATATTTCAGCATGATAACGAGCCGAAGCAAACATCTTGGGTAGTTAAACCTTGGTTTGCTGAGGAAAAAATAAGCGTTCTTGATTGGCCAACTCACAGTCCCGATCTGAACCCTATTGAAAATTTTTGGGGGATCGTAAAACGAGCAGGTGCAGCCAAAAAACCTAGCATCAAAAAGCACTTTGGCAGCTTTTCCAGGCAGAATGGGATAACATTAGTCCTGAGCAGTGACGCAACTTAATCAACCCAATGCCACAAAGATGTACTGAAATAATACGCCAAAAAGGGTTCCCCACAAAATATTAAAGGCTCCAAATAGTTTGGGTGAAAAATATAGCAATTAAATTGAATTTTCAATATTTTGTTTCAAATGACTTAATTATGTGTCCACTTAAATTTTAAGTCTGATATGAACTAAGTACCAAAACATTGTTTACAATGAAAAACTATATAAGTTTTTGTTGTTAATTAATTATTAAGCATATGAAATTAATAAATATAAATTGTTTTTGTTTCCACTTTTCTTAAATTTTTTAATTTTTATAAAAATGAACAATTTTGCATAGGTGACTTAATTGTGTGTCCACAAGTGTATATATAAAATTATTATTAAAGTCAGAACAAAAAAAAGGTCAAAAATCAATCAAGAAACAAAGACACGAAAAGTCCTATGGAATCCAATTCTTGCTAATTAATTTCCTTGATTGCCATATAACAATGGATTAGAAGTTCTAACTTTAAGGCCTTTTGTTGTTGAATATGTATAGTGATAAGAAGCGAAAACCTTACTGCAATGTGTACCAAGTATGAGTGTGCTCTGATAGCTAGTGACAGTATAGACGGTCAGAAATGATTTTCTATGCAGCATCAATCTCCCCAAACCTTAGTGACTCGCCTGAAATATAGCAGTTATTTTTGGGGTTATACTCTGGGCCAAATGCTTTTCCTATTGGTTGCCGCAAAATTAGACTCAACAGAAACTTATTTCCTTCCATTTTACCGTGACGCCTAAGGTTTCTACAAGAAATTCATAATGGCAATTACCAAATATTTAACAAACAAAAGTGATACATACTTACATACTATTTCTAGTTTCATACAAAAATAATGGGGGTTTTTGCACAATATCTTTTGCATAATTATGTTAATTATGAAATTGGTGATGGAAATAAATTCGCATCTGATATATGTACATACATATAGAAAAACAACTTCTTCCATGCGTACATATACATATGTGCATGTATGCGGTCTTCTGACTACACCTCTTTGTAAATATATATGTAAATATATATGTAAATATATACACAGTATATACAAGCATTCAAATCAAGAGAAATAACAACGCAATTACCATGAATACAGCAATGTTTCTATTTTTCTAATTTCAATTAATTAAATAATAGATTTTCTTTAAAACAAATAGGTACATACCGATTATCATTTATTAACATTGACCATGATAGACTGCTTCAAAATGGCGGACTTTCTGCTTTTTTTGTATATTTTGAAAAGCTAGAATATTTTGTTTTCACAAAAGCTATTATATTTTCACTTCACTTATTTTTTACACTTTTTATTAAACTTTTTATTATTTTTGCGGAGCATTAATTATAGAAATAAACAATTTTTAGAAACTCATTGCCGAATTCACTTGCCACGTTGCAGAATTGGAAATAAAAATTGTCAGCTGTTTTATGGTGAAATTCTTATATTTGTATGTGGTGAATATCATTTTTTTGTGTTTCTTATGAGATTACACATATATATGTTAATGGAATAAAAAAAGAAACATATGTATGTATATGTACCTGTTGGAATAAAATGTATTATCTTTGCATAGAATTATAAGCTTATGGAGTAGTGTTGCAAAACTGAAATTTTGAAATGGTACTGAACTATAACAGAAAGAGTACTTTTTTGCATCAAATAGTACTTTTGTAAAAAATACAAACATACATATATATTGGTCATTATAACCCTTCAATCAGGATTATGATCTAACTTATCTCTCCACTAATTTTGTGTGCGTTAATTTCATACATAAGCGGCGAGACCTACTCTTTAAAGTCGACTCCGAACGACAGATTTTTGAGAAACTTTATCATGGCAATTTTATTCACTCTAAGTTTTTCTCAGATGGAAGTCGCCGGAGAAATATTTTTTCATATTTCGTTTTGATGGATATATCTGACATAAAACAAAAACAGTTTATTCGGAACGTAACAGACCGTAAAAACCCTTTTTAGTCAAATGTCGATGGAACGTAATTTGTTTTTAGCATATGAAGAGCAATGCAAATACTTAACGAAATTACATTACGGTTCGGCAAGGGGTTTCATTGCTTTTCGTGTTCTAAAAATGAATGTACCTTCCGTGGACGTTTGGCTAAGCGGTGCTAATACATTAATAGTTGAAAACTGCAAGACATAAAATATGTAATAATAAAAAAGTACTGAAAGCGTCGCGGGGGTACTTTTGGAATGAAGAAGTACTGAAAAAAGTACTAAAATACTGAATTTGTCAACACTGTTATAGAGTGATCCCATTCTATTCATCGAAATAAATTCGGATCTGATATATGCATGTATATATATACAGAAAAAAAATTTTTTTTTTCATATATACATATATATACTAATGTACATGCATGTATTTGGTCTTCTGACTACAACTCTTTGTAAATATAAATCTGGATATGTACGCAGCACATACAAACATTCAAATCAAGAGGAATAACAACGCAATTACCATGAATACAGCAATGTTTCTATTTTTTTAATTTCAATTAGTTAAATATGTAATAGATTTTCTTTAAAACAAATAAATACAATATACCGGTTATCATTTATTAACATTGACCATGATTGCAAAGACTGTTTCAAAATGGCGGACTTACTGCTTTTTGCACATTTTAAAAAGCTACAATATTTTCTGTTTTCACAAAAACTATTATATTTTCACTTTACTTATATTTTACACTTTTTATTAAACTTTTTATTATTCTTGCGGACCATTTACTTCAGAAATAAAAAAATTTAGAAACTTTTTACCGAATTCACTTGCCACGTTGCAGAATTGCAAATAAAAACTGTAAGCTGTTTTATGGTGAAATTCTTCTATTTCTATGTGGTGAATATAATTTTTCTTTTTGTGTTTTTTTTATAAGATTACACATATGTTAATGGAATAAAAGAAGAAACATACATACATATGTATGTATATGTACCTGTTTGTATAAAATTTATTATCTTTGCATAGAATTATAGACCCTATAGAGTGATCCCATTCTATTCACAAATAGGTCTGTTTGTGCCGCTTGTGTTATGCCTATATCAAGGCATACTTATGAATATGCCTTGGCCTATATCTTCAATATTCAATTCGCATCTGATATATGTATGTATGTATGTATGTATATACAGCAAAAGAATTTCTTCCATGCATACATATATATATATATATGTACATGTTTGTAGCCTTCTAACTACAGCTTTCTGTATTTACTATTTATACAGATATATATATGTATATATATATATATATATATATATATGTATGTATTTAAGTACACAGTGCATATAAGCTTCCAAATTAAAAGAAATAAAAACGCAATTATCATGAACACGGCAACGTTTCTATTTTTCTAAATTTAATTAATTAAATAATAAATATTCTTTGGTACTAATACATACCGATTATCATTTATTAACATTGACCTTGATTGTATAGACTGCTTCAAGATGGAGGACTTTCTGGTTATTTGCACATTTCGAAATGCTGCAATATTTTGTTTTCACAAAACTTATTATATTTTCTTTTTTCACTAAAAATTTTATATTTTCACTTCACTTATGTTATACCTACACTTTGTATTAAACTGTTTATTGTTTTTGCGGAGCATTAACTATAAAAATAAACACTTTTTACAAACATATTACCAAATTCACTTGCCACGTTGCAAAATCGCAAATAAAAACTGTCAGCTGTTTTATGATGAAATTATTTTATTTGTATGTGGTGAATATCATTTGTTTTTTAGAAGACTTATGTACGTATATAGTAGATATGTGTATACAGATATGTTAACAGTGGTGTTTATGGAATAAAAAAGAAACATATATGTGTACATATGTATAAGTACGTGTTTGAATAAAATGTATTATCTTTGCATAGCGTGATACTATATGTCGTCAACAAACTTATTCGAAGCGAACAGAAAGATGCCGTAATTAATTAAATATAATATAATTAATTAGTGATTAGACAATTACAAACATAAAATGGATCAAAGTTGGTAGATTGTATGTGATTGCTTTCTTCAGACGGTCCAACTATTGACAGTATACGAATGTTTCTAATCGGCTGTTCTGTCTTGGTCACGGTCTCGATCACCCGCTTTTGAAAGGGACCGATTTTGTTGCGATTCAGCAATATTGAAATGAGAAATGTTTAAGTAACTTTTTTATATTAAGGTTAGCAAATATTTGAAATTTCACCGCCTAGCTTATGTAACGCTTGGCTTTCATAACGTTTAACTTAACGCAAAAATATTATGAAATTGACGAAACCAACGTTCCGAATAATGTACTGTTTGAGTACAACGCCGTATTCTTTAACTCCTCCTAGCGTGATCCAACCTGAGATAAAGATGACTAAACCCACGTATTGAAAAAAAAAGAAATTTACTTTTATTACCCCTTATATTTTAGTAAAAGTTAGTAAGTTCTAGATTTAAGGCATTATTTCGCTTTACTTTCGAAAACTTTAAAGATTGCATTGTGACAAACCGTTGTAGTTTTGATAATCAATTAAAGATTAAAATCTAAATGTCATATTAAACGACAATTTTATTTAAAGTGGAAGTAATAAAGAATAAATGAAGGTGATCAATTATTTTTTTTTGCTTTTGTAATAAAATGGTAATGTGAGAATGTATCGTATTGCGTCGTCTCGCTATTATCAACGTTCAGCACCATCCTAAACAACAGAAGCAGTACCACAAAAAGCCACTGCAACGGATTCAGCATTTAATTTCTATCAAGAGTCAAGTATCAACATGTTGTTACATGTGTTTGAGTTGTAATTTTAATTTGTAGTTAGGAAAACAAGAAGAAAAAGAAAAATAATCGTTAGAGAGACATTTTTCAAAGGAAATCATTTGATTTATTATCGAACAAGGAGATGGAGAAATTAAATGGGTTTAACAAGACCTGCATTGAAATTGATAAATAGGCAATAAATGATAAAATCTGATGCAGTGACGCTTTAAGCATGGTGTTACCCTCAACAAAAAAAAAATTAATATGATAGAAAAAGAATTGTAATTATATATTTATTAATTAATCTTGTACAAAAAAAGAAAAAAAATCAAGTAAGGAGCTTTCGAAAATAAAGTTATTCGAAAAAGAAATTTTAAGTATTCTAAAATAATTTCAAATTATTTATGTGAAAACAAAATTAAAAGAAATAAAACAGAAAAATTAAATTAAAGTTTCAAAAAACTGAGTATAGGGACTGTCATTAGGTAAAAATAAATTCGTAATCATCATTATCGCCATCACAGCAACATCTTATGTCACACTAACGAATAAAGGAGGAGTAAACTTTCATCATCGAGCCTTAATTTAAACTATTTATTTAACTAACGACAACAGCAACAAATATTATGCAGAGGAAACGCAACATAACTTGGCAACTGTATGAATGCCCTCCAGAAATACACGAAGATGAGGTAAGAAGGATAAAAAGGATTTTTTCTTCCTCTTCTGACAGTTTATTAGTGTCTCCCGAAACCATAAGAGTCGTTTGCTGAGGTGCAGTCGAAATTCTATCCGCATAAAATAAAGTAGATGCATGAAGATGGTTGGCAAGCAAATTAATTAAAAACGCTCAAATTCTTCCATTATTCATAATTAATAACTCAACGACCAAGCGACGGAGGGAAACATCGTAAATGAAGAGGAGAATGGATTACTTTCTCTAGTCTGTAGAAGAAAGTTACTTAATGTTTATTGTAAATCAGCTACTCCTAAGAATAATTTACTTAACCTACTACACTCATGTAAAAATGTTAATAAAAGCATTGAGTAGTTTAGAATTCATATCAATTCCATCATTTATAAATCACATTTCCTTTTTTGCATGAGTATAAGAATGACGTTTGTGTACATACATCCATATGTATGTATACATATGTAAATAGATACATTTGTGTGCTTACAATATTCATTTGTTAATATTTACTATATTACTTCTTGCAGCCAAAGTCGAAGCCAATGATTATATTGTGCGTAGAATATCTATTGACGCTTTGCCTAACCATTTTCATTTTATGGTTTTTGGCAAGGTTTCTGCCAAAGGAAGAAGGAGATAGCGAATAACTTGCAGTTTATGTTTAAATATAACGCATATTGTAAGTTGCTAATGCCAGCACTCATCTCATCTCTACGATGTGATAATTTCTTGTACTTTTTAATAATTTCTTCTAGTGTTTACGAGTGAATACAAGTGAAATATAGTAGAGCGGTGGCAAGAACACACGTTAGTGTATATGTATGTATGTATGTATGTATGTATGTGTATATGTGTTGTAAATTTCAAGTAATGAATAAATGTTTACTTGGCATTGTTATTGTTGCTTAATAAGTTGTTGAAGAAAGGAAAAAAATGAAAACAAATAATGCGTTTGCACAAACAAAAGGCAACAATTGCTACGTAAAACACAAACAAGTGAACAGGCCAACTAGCAGACAAGACGACGAAAATCATCGTCAACAACAACTACACAAATATAAACAAGCAGTAAATAAAGATTGTAACAAAATAACGCCAGAGGCAGTGCACTGATAACATCAATAACATGTAGCACATACAACATATACACACATATACAAATATGCACGCACATACACAAATGAATATATCCCCTACCGGATTCCACATGACTTGCTTAATATATTCTTTAAAGTTGCTGTTGCTGAAGTTGCCGGTAATGTTGTTGCAGTAGTTGCTATCTTTAACTCTTTACTGCAGCAAGTCTCGAATATCAGATGGAGCTGGGGGCAGCATCATTTGAATTAATTCTACTAACAACAAAAGAAAAGATTTGCAAACCGCACTTAGATACATGAAGACTGCGGTGGCAGTAGCAGAATGTTTTTTTTTTTTTTTTTTGTTAACAAATGTTACAAAAGGAAGTATCACAATTTTTGTTAAATAAACAAGTGTAAGTGGCAGTGTTTTCATTAACGGCTCAAACAGTGGAAGCAACAATATAAAACATAGTATCGTATACAGAAGGAAAATTTCTAGAGCTTCTAATTCTGATTGTCCTTCTAAATTGTTACAAGAAATTTTATAAGAAAAATATTTAAGCTAAGAATTAAATGGGAACAAAAATTATCAACGTAATACTATTCATTTTATTTTGAAGAATTTGATGGTAATTCACTGCATATTTTTAAACAAGCTTCTATAAGACAGTTTATTTTTAATCCGTTTGCATTCGGCAACAGTACCAAAAACTAAACTTTTCACTCTTACACCCAACCAGCTATGCCCATATATTTTTATCAGTTATGTGAAATACTTATTCATTATACAAGATGGTTAGATTAAAGCCTAGGATTACTAAAAAAATTAAAATATTTTCTTATATTGAAATTCATAATTATTATAAGGACACCAATGACGGCGGTTTTTATTACGTCAATTCCGGTTTTAAATTTGCTATATTTTTGAGCTGTTAATACTCTTTATTGCCTTGGAAAGAAAAAAAAATAAACCATTTAAGATAAATTGTATGTAACACGTTAAAAATTTTTCTTAATATTGATTTAATTAATATTGTTGGTGGCACCGTCTCTTGATACATTCATGCACATTTACTCTAGTCCTGAATAATACAGTCCAACTCATAAGGCAACTGTCACAACAACTACAACTGAAGTATAGTTAAAGAAAAAAAAAAACAACTTAGATGTTGTAGCGCAAAAATAAAGATCAATGACTGGTTTTAATTATAATTCTATGCATATTTCTATCTTTAGGTCTTAGCGATGCCTGTTGTTTCATTGGATTTTAATTGTGGACATATTCGAAATATTTTATACTGATATTTGCAATTTGTAAACTTAACTCAACTTAGTGCAATTAGCCATTATAATTTGCAATACAAGACTAAAAATAAATGAAATGCTTAAAGAAGAATTCATTAGGGTGGCATATACTTTGTACATTTTTATTTATTTATTATTATTTTTCCATATAATTATTGTTTTTAAATAAGATTTGATAAAGATAAATACATTATCAAAGACTTTAGCAAGTAGGTACTATTTTTGTGTGATGACTTGTTGCCATTTTGAAGGATATTCTATTTTGTCCCCTTATAGAGACATGCATCCCTATTTCTTAATAACTGGGACAACCGACTTTAAGAAGGCTCTGTAAGAACAAATGATAAATCGTTGACGTTAGTTGCATATGTAAGTACCTCTTAAGAAATCGACTGAAAATTTTTTCATGCCATTATTGATAGTTGGAGACTCGTCTTCTCCTAATGGTACAGCTTTTGAACTGTGGACAACTACACACAGTAAAGTAAACCTATTTTTATATTATTTTTTATTTCTTATACACATTTGCACATTTAAATTTAAATAATGAATTTGTTTTGTATTCACAATTTTATATAAATTGACTAATGCCATGACATTTTCAAATATCACTATAGAGGAGTATAATACATGTAAACTTTAGCAATAATTTAGAAATATTTGTACCAAAATTTTAATTATGATTTTTATTTTTATTTGCACTTCATTAGCAAATTAACGCTTGATTGAATTTGTTTTACAGACAGTTTAGCTTTTTTTTTAATTACTTCATTTATTTCTAAAGAAAGAAAAATTAATAACAATTCATTCGCTAAAAAGTTTTTTCGAACTTAGTCGACTACCCACAAAAGCGGAGGTGATATTCAATGGATGAAGATTATTACAATATGTAACGACAGGCTTTTTGAAGCCAAACGAAAGCCAGTCTGTCTTAGCATCACCGCTGGCAATAGAAAAATAAAACTTTTAGAATGTCTAATGAAGTCATTATTATGATTTTTACTTTTTCCACCTCTCTCTAATTTCTATTTCTTTTTCGATATTTGAAAATTATGCAGACAGAAAGAAATAGAAGAGCATTTTTTATTCTATTAAATTAAAATAGAACATCTTGTAAAATTGGTTAAACATATAAAGTACGGGGAGAGTTAAAGTAGTGACTGCGAATTAAGTAACTTTTTGGATTTTTTTATGTCGTCAAAAAAAAAGGTAATCAAATGATATAAATTGACTTACATTTCTTGTTCAAAGGAGTCCGTTTTTAAGAAGTAATATCAAAAAAACTGACTAGAATTGTTGAAAAAAATTCTTGCCTTTTGGCAGGAATACACAAGACAACCTGCTGCGTAATGATGGTATGTTATTGCCTCCTTTATCTTACACATCACTGTAATGGTGCATCATCCAACATACATATATGTATACCGAATTAAGTGTCTGCAAAGTGTCAGAAATATTTTTCAGTTGTTTCGATTCCCTGAAATCGCTTGTCTTACACAACAAATATGATTTTACAGAAGTATTTGATGAATTAGTAAAAGTAGTGACACAAATGTAGTATACTTGAGAGCAATTATCCTTTCCCCTTCAAAATTGTAATTTTATGAACCAAACCTCGTACATCATTTCCTTATTTTAATTATAGAAAATATTCATTTTTAGAAAATTGCCATCTTTCGAAACTTACATATAATCAGTAATTTTGCACAAGTTGAGTTTTAGCATTTTAGGAGAGGCAAAGTGTGATATAAAGTTTTTGCAAAAAATTTACTTAACACTTAGCACTCGTACAAAAGCAGTTGATAAGATTATTTAAGCAATTATACGGTTAATCATTTAAGTTAGGGTTTTTTATACCTTTGCTAAACTGCATTAAAGCGAAAAAGGGGCGCTTTCTATGTTGATGGTTTGATTCGTCAGTCATTTGATTTGATTTGGCATTTTTAAGAAAGCCTTAAATTTTGTAAGTTGTTGTCATGAAACAGTCATTACAAATGATTTAAAATATTTTTTTGTTTTGATCCTTTTTTCGTATTCGACTAGAACTTCGTTAACAAAACAACATACATAAATATATTCCATTAACACCACTTTAAACACTGGCGGCACAATTTCAATTGCCTTTAATTACTCTTCAAAAGTTCGTCTCTGTTGTGTTTCCTGCACCCAACACTGTCACACAACTCCAGCCTATTTGTCAAAGACTCTCTAGAAAGCTCATCAAGAAAAAACCAATTTGATTGAATGACTGTGTCTCTATGTTCGTTTGACTTGTCATTTTTGGTTTTTTCTTTATTTTTTTGTTTTGTTGGATTGTCATAAAACGACAACACGACATTTTATGATTGTGATAAACAGTATAGTGATGACAATGATCAAAAACAAATAAATCTTGCTAAAATTCTCACAATACGCAATCTTGCACTTGTAAAGATCATTTTCGTTCACTGAACCAAATCTACTTTAAAACTCAATCAAAAATCACAAATTAGGGTCTAACCAAAGTGTTGGTCACAGGAAATTCTCTTTTATTTTCAAGTTGAAAAACAGACATCGAAATAAATCATTTGGTGTGCCCAATTAATAATCATTATAAAAGAAAAAATTATTTGCTATAAGAAGGATAAGTTGGCTGTCTCAACCAACATTTATGAAAAAAAACGAAATTACCACTTGTTAAAATGCAATAAATCTATTTAATTTAAGATTGACTTTAACATATTTTCAACTGAATGAACTTAAATTAAAAGATATTCGATACACTGTGCAAAAACAAAAATTGATTTTACGTTTTCATTTATTGTTAAAATAATTAACATTTATATAATTTTAATAGATTCAAAGTGTTTGTAAAACGCACAGCAGAAATATAAAAAAGTTAACTACTGTAATGGGTCTCTTATGTACAGCAACCGAACTTGAGTTCCGTTGCATTTTGGCAACTGGCAATGCAACTAAAGTTCAGTTGCCATTCATTAGAGAGCCATAAATGTTTTCTTTTTATTTTTCATCTGAATAGTAAGTAACTATGTATGTATAATATTCTTGAAATCATTCTTTACAACAGCTACCAGTGCTTTAAGTCACTTAACAAACATTTTTTTAATTATTTTTAATTAAACAAAAATTTATCATTGCATTCTGCAACTAACCCTGAGATGAAAAAGATGTATTATCATCGTAGAGAGATAGAAATTTTATAATTTTACGCCTTTTATGCAAAATTTGTATTACACTAGACTTTTATTTAAATAAAGAGAAATTAAATTTAAATGAAGGTAAAATTTCAAAAATAAAGAAACTCAAACTTACGTGATTGTCAGATGGTCTACGAGCCAAAGCGTTTGGCTATTTACTGAATTTACCTGCAAACAAACAACAAAAATTTTTTAAGTAAAAAAACAACCAAACAAATAATAAAATAAACTTTAATTGCACATATGCAACGACATCACTATAATAACAACTAAAACTATATACATACATATATGTATATATGCATGTATATATATACAATACATGTACATATACATACATATGTATGTATTTACAATATAAAATAATACTTAAGTTACAGCGAATTAAACAAAATTTAAAAAAAAAGTAAATATGAGGGGGTAAAATACGAAATTGATGCTGCCAGCTAGCAATTGTTGCTAATGTTGCTACACTGAGGCTGAGGTGGAGGTCTCTTTTGTTTTTTGTTGCTCATCTAATATCATAAAATGAAAAAATTATGGTGATTGGCTAAAAATTGTATGTGGACATGTGTATACTGGGTTTTTTAAACTCATGTGTTGGCTAAATGGTCAAATTGCCTGCTTTTCTGGCCAGCGAAATTGTAGTCTGTCTAAATGCAGACTAACGGCAGAATGGTTACTTGGCCAGAGCTTTAAATATTGTTGTGATTATTTGTATAACATTTCAATAAATAATAAATAAATATTTCTTCAAACATTAGTGACAAATTTCTAATGCCCATATACATACGAGCACTTTATTAATTTTAGCATTTACTGAAATACTGAAATACACTTTTCCGGTTGTACCTCTACCATATTAAATTAATGATGCATGTAATTCTATGTTGCTAGAGTGGATTTGCCAAATGTTTGCTATGGTCTAAGTGCTAATTTAAACTTGGATCTTTTTTAAGGTTTCTCATAAAACAAATGAAGGATACTGATTTTCTGTATATGCAATTAGATCTATTCCAATTCTGTTCAGAAATCCAAAATGCATTCATTTAAGGCTCTGGAGTTTATTTTTGCAAATTGTATTCGAAAAACCAAAAACAGAAAAAAAATAACATCGAAATAAGTGGTGAATGCATTCGGTTAGAGGTGTTTTTTCTGATATTTTTATTCGTTATTAAATTTGAACGAATGTTAGAGGTTACAATTTAAATTTTGTTTATTTTTTATTATTATTGTTTTTATAAAAGTCAAATAGACCATAGTAATTTTTAAAATTATTTCGCAAACACCATTGCAACAAAATAGCTGAAACTAAAAAATTTAAATTAATTGAATATTTTTGTAAACGATTTTTTTTACCAATTAAGAGATGCAAAAGCGATCATATAAAGTTACAAATTTATAGAAAATACATACATATATAGAAAATGACAATTTTTTTAAAACTTAATCTCTCAACTCTGGCTTGATTAAAATAAAAACTAGATTTTAACAATAAACAAAATCAAAAAAGCAGATGAAAAATATCGACAGCAAACTATTTAATTCATTTAAGCGTTAAAGATATCGGAAGTCAACATACGTATTTAGCATTATCAACTTCAAAAAAAATATATATATATTGTCTTCTTTTAGCACCCGTTTAAAATAAAGTTGATAATTATCGCTTCAAAATAGATTCAGAGGTTGTGCTCGTAATCATTTTGATATTTGAGTTTTTTAAAATGCCTTCGGTTTAACAAATACTCTTAAATTCTTATAATGCTCTTTGAATTTCTCTTTGAGTAAACGTCTCTCAACTCAACGCACTCAAACTAAATAAAAACTATCTGGTTTTCTATAGAAAACTGATATTGTTTATATCATTCTCTGACTGCTTTTGCTGAGTTGTTTTTTTTATACTCTAATATAGTGAGTTGAAGAGACATGATATTTGATGGACAATTTCTTCATACACGGCTGAATTAATTAAACAAAAACTTAAAATATTTAAAGTTGTAGATTGTCTTTTATAATTTTTTATATACATACATACATACATACATCAGAGTATGAGCTAGAGCTCAAATAATCTTTGCAATAATTATAGACAGTTTTAATTGATTACTACTTTCATATATACTATGTACATACATGCATATGAATGCAAAAATACGTACATGTTAATAACTCGTATGTTTTGTCTGTCTTGCTATTTTAAATTTTTATTTTTGCTCCTTGTTTTATAGTTTTCTCTTATTTTGTATGAAAACGCATTCACAACACATACACATATACATACTTATGTGGATAAAGCTCCGTAAATTTAAGTATGCAAGAGAAATACATACATATTTATAATAGCGGCAAACACTATATGACAACGATTGAAATGAAATACAATAAAAATAATGCTCACCAAAAGCTCACATTTGAATGATGAATATGTGTTTGAGTATCAGTGGTAGTTTGTTTGTTTCTTTGCATATGTATGTATGTATGTTCTGAATGTACATATTTTTCAAGTGATTATCCTTTAGGCACTTTGTTACACTAGTAAAGAATGCTCTTCTCTTAAAATTTCTATTCTTTTTGTTTTGTTTACGTATTTTAAGATTTATTTTAAGAAGTGCTTCCCAAACATACATATATTTTTTTTATTTTGTTTTACTTTTGCTGCTTCAGATTCTATCCTATATATTATTATACTCGTATTACTATTTATTTATACTCATATGTGTTATATTCCACTTTTTTTGTTTTTTTTTCTTTGTTATTTTGTTTGGCACTTTTCAAGATGTCACTTGGATTTAGTCTTTAAGTGTTTACTAATAACAAACGCTCAACATGCAAACGAAATAAGCAAAAAGGATTGTTCTAAAATCTAGAGTACCGACCGGATTATCAGACGTACATATATGTAGTATATGCAAACACCAGAAGATATTCATGCCCTGTCAGCAGATTTAAGACGCCCAGTAGGAACAATATTGCTCATTCTTTAACATGACATCTAAGAGCAACCAACGGGAATTTGTAGTAAATTATATGTATATAAATATTATTTTTTATCATGTAAAAGAAGGATGATTTCATCTTGAATTTACAACCAATTCATAACAGCAATCCTCATAACTTTATAAATACATATTTATGAATGTATGTATATATGCTCTTCTAAAAACCTACAGTTTTTCACTAGCAAAACATTTCTATATGTATGTACATATTTCTGATTTTTGAACTTAATTTCTCTTTTTAAACTCTACTCACTGTTGTGTAACAAAATTTCCTGTAGGATTGCCCACATACCTACATATGTGCATTCTCTATGCACATGTGTCAGTAATTCGCACTAATGCGAAAAGGGCCATGGGGAGAGGACCGTAAATACCACCAACATTAAAAGTAAAGACACCTGTCGGTTCTGCTTGGTAATGCGTGCTGATTGTGTGATGGTGTTTTGTTAGGATTAGTAAAACAGATTAAGAAAAAAGCTTTTCAACAATAAAATAAAACCAAAACAAAAATATACAACGTTTTATTGTTTAAATAAATACATACATACATATGTATGTATGTACGTAATGAAATAAAAGAAAAGAACATTTTATTTTCGTAGAGTGTATTTTATTTTAATCTCAAAATCCATGGAAAAAATCAAGAAATAGTCTAAATTCTTAATTGAAATCAAAAATCTTTAAAATCTCTGACATCTCAGAAATCATGTAGGAAATGTTTAAAAATCAATAAATTACATTAATTATCATAAAACATGAACGAAAATTGTTAAAGTCGAAATAATCAAATAAAAAATCATTGAAAATGTATTGGACATGTCATTAGAAAACATCAAAAAACATAAATTTTCGAAAAAAAACAAACAAACAAAACAAGAACAAAAACAAATATAAAATACAACAAAAAAAAAATCAAAATAAAATAAAAATAAATTTAGAATCACACACAAGCGCAATTATTTATGAGGCAATTTCGATGAACGTTTATTAACAGCAACTCCCTGTCGGTTTATATAATTCTTTTATGCTAATGCCGATTATTTTTTTCTGTTTCATTTTCATTTTTATTGTTTCAAGATTTTGAATAAAATTAAAAGTATTTGTCATTTGATTTTTTTATTCTTAAGCATTAATACAAAAGCAATAAAAATTAACAATTAATAAATCAATTAGAAGAGTTAAAATGACAAATTAATGCTCAAGAGATGTGTGTTAAAAAAAAAAACAAAAAATAAAATTTTGTTAATTTGATTCAATTATTGAAATAATAATTAAAATTAACTTTTTCTACACTTTTTTATTATATTCAGAATTTAAAAGAAAAGACAATATTTATTGCAGGAACAATCAGGCATGAAACAATCAATTTGGACGCCAAGCCGTGAACCAGCGTGTCATCAAGGCTCCGAATATATAAAAAATTAAGTTTCCTGGCTTATTCTTAGAGTAAATAAAATCGGCATGAAAAACTTCTCAAATCTATTGTTAAAAGCTTAGCTTAAACTGTAGGATACGCCACCCACACACACAACATGGGTAGCTTGGAAAGCTAGGTCGTAATCCTGGTTAAAGGATTGTAATGGACAAAATAAACTAAGTAAGTAAGTGAAAGAAAGAAGAGAAGAGGAATAAATGGAATGTATTTTTCTAATGTAATTAAAATATCACAACTTTAGTATTTAATATTTGAAGTTCTATAGATCCAGCTAATCTTTGTAATGCCAGAGATGTATACTGGCAGTCGTTGTCTTTATGGCAGCAAAGTTATTCGTTTCGTCTCGAAACAGACATTTTTGTCCATTCTATTTTCTACTACATTATGAAAATTGTTTTTTCTGGCACTAGTGTATAGCTTATTGTCATCGTAAATTGTAAAATAAAATTTCTAATGAATCCTACTTAATGCTCAGGCATGATCACCCAAAGTGACCACAATTTTTTTTGTGTTGTAGTAATAAACACTTTGATTACAAAGAACTAGCAAATGGTCAAACAATGCATGCCTAAGCCATGAACTGAAAAGGATGGAAGGACATTTTATTGTGTGTTTATGAGTTTTTTCTAAAAAAAAAGTCAAATATTATTACCGAAAAAGGGGGAGGATCCTTTGTTCTACAAAACCGAAATTCTAATTTATGATCGTTTTTCGTGTCAGCATAATTATTTTCATTCTCCTTTTCTTATGTTCTTATGTATATATTTTATTGCCGTATATATTCATACATACATACATACATATGTATGTACATATATTGTGTATGCGAACAACAACATTTGTTTTGAAGGAATTACAAGCCAAAATAATTGATAATCTGCCATAGAGACACATGATCAAAGAACAGCAGGAGTCCTTAATTTACAAACGCTATTCATTGTTATGGAATATTTAACTTTTTGACAGAAATATTAAACAAATAAGTCAAAAACAATCATTAACAATTTGTTAATTTTTCCTGTTTAAGAACGAACAAAAATAGACGCCTTCTATGATATTTACATATTTAAGTTTTCTTTTTAATATGAAATCGTATTTGTTTTATCAATTATAAGTTTTCGCTTTCAAATTCATTCTGCTCGTTTTTCCTATTGGAGGCGTTGAATTAGTGTTTAAAACAAACAAAAACGATTTTTTTTAAAAAGTATCGAACAGATACGCTAAAGCCGTTGATCATAAATAACTTCTAAGTAATCATATCCTTTTGAAAAGAAATTAAAATTGTACTGTGATGCGATGTCAGCTACATATAAAGCCTTACTTTTAATTAAAACTCAGAACAGTTTTAGCAATTACTATGTTACAAAAAATATCGCAAACAAACTTTTAATTTCGCTTTAAACAACTCGTTAAGAACTTGATCAGATCTGGCTACATACATAGTTAAATGATCATTTGCCTGATAGGTTTCAACTCAATCTTCCTAAATGTATTCTGGAACAAAGAATTTAGAATCAGATTTTCGACAATTGCCAACGGAAATATGCTTCAATTATTCTGAAAACATATATCAAATATCGTTTTACTTCTGTTTTATAATCAAGCACGTATGTATGAAGGTATGTAGGCATGTTTACTGTATGCATGCATGCATGGATGTATGTATGTATGTACATACATATAAATTGTTGTGATATTGTTATTATCATGCTGTTTTAGTTTTGAAAACATTTGTTTTAACATGTTTTGTTTAGCAAAGGCATCTGACAACAATAACAGTAATTACGACACTGACAATCAGAATTAATACTGTGACACATTTCGTTTAAGTTCTCCTCTTATTTCCAGATCTCTTCTTGAGTTAATTATTTAAAAAGTCATAAATCTTGACTAGTTTCTTATTTTGGGAATTTCTTTCCCAAAATATTTCAAAACCGAAAACAAAAAAAAAAAAAAGTGCATCCACTACAGACAATCAGGCAGGCAGATGGCAATTTTCGAATGTTTTTTGTTGTTGCCCGCATAATTATTAGAAAAATCTAACAAAACTACCACAAACAGTTAAAAGGAATTACACAGAATATAAAGAGGGGTAATGAAATTGTGCGCATGTGTATTGGAAGATCCTTTTTGGTTGTGTTTTTATTGACATTCATAATCCAACGCCACAATTAATGTTGATCCTTTAGGACACACGCAAACAATATCGCTTTAATAAATACAAAAGATACCACAAATGATAAATGAAAGTGAATTTTTATTTTTATAGAAAATAAAATAAATAAAATTACGTCGAAACTCGTTTCTTTGTCTGGATATCATTTCAACATTCGCTGGCTACTGCTTTATATGTATGTACATATGTATGTACATATGTATATTCTTTATAAATACAAAGGATTGTTTGTATACAATTTAGTGGGATTGATTATTCCAACTGTTGTATTTACCATTTTAATAATTTAGCCCTATCACAATCATTTTTATGAATCGTACATTCTTTAAGAGGCTTTTTAATTTTTTATACCAATTTGTTACTCCATATACTTAGCAATAATGATCAGAAGCTTTCAGAACACTGCTGACTGATCCTAATTGTTATTTATTACAAATTTTCAACATCAGCGTTTTTTATTTTCAGTGTCGTACTGTGATCTTATTAATAAGGATTTTTTGCATCTAAAATAATATCATACTTGTCTACATATATTTCTTATATAATTTGAAATTGATTTTTGAATATGATTTTATTTAGAAACTACACCTATAGCTGTCATAAATCGGATTTCGCAAATGTAGTATGTTAATCAAACGATTACGATTAATTCAGTTCGGTACGGGGGTCGTTTTGAAAAAAGTAAAAAAAGTTAGTTGAGGATTTTTCGTGATGGGTTTTCATCATAATTACACGTTCTTTTTAACAATCTTAAATGGCAACCATCTTATTGATAAAGTTATCGCGTATCTTTTTAAGTCTACAGCATATTGACAAAAATATATGATAAGCCCTAGATGCCTGGACAAAATTGAAGGATGCACAAAATTTACAAAGTAACAAAAGAAAAGAGAAGAACATAAATTGAAGAATTACTATAATCAGGCTATATTTTTAATTAGTTAAGCTAACCCAAGAGGGGAATGTAAAAAAATTATTTCATTGTTCGTTTCGTATGAATTATCATAACAAATTAAGGAATTCTTTGAAAAAGTGTAACATGTTCGGGCATTTATAGAACAATAGCCAAGAATTCTATGAATATTTTTCTGGCTACTTAATTATTAAAATTTACTTTTTTAAAACATTCTCATCTTATATCGAATCAAAATTATTATTATTTTTTTCTTGTTCTTGTTCTTGTTCTTTTCTAATATTTAAATTATTGTAAATTGACCAAAAAAAAAGAAAAAAAAATTTATGGTTTTAAGAATGTAACATAGCGCATGGCGTTTGATCTAATCCTAATATTGTGGTTGTCTCTTATCTTTTTCAGATTTTATAGATTTAGAAATAGTAATTATAAAAAAAAAACAAAAAAAAACAATAAAAAAAAGAAATAAAAGATTTTGAAAATTTTCTTTCACCACAACAAAGGCAACGAACTGAACTAAACGAAAGAGTTTGAAACTGAATTACAATACAATATGGAAATTTATGAATTTGACCCGAATTTTAAAAAGTAACAAACACAATGCGTTGTTTCCATTCTGTTGTTGTTGTAGACAAAGACGTAGATCAAGATTGAGATTAAATAAAAGGTGTAAAATGTACTTCATTAAAAAAACATTTTTAATAAACCAATCAAAAAGGGAAGAGATTTATATTGTTATTGTTATTGAATTTTATTTTCATTTAAATTAAATGAACAGGCTCATCTCTACTCATCCTCAACCTAACTGAAATCATATTTGAATTCCACAAGAAAAAATCAAGAAGTTTTCACGACTGCAGCAGTTCTTAAGGCACATACGTTTTCAAATAAACATGTATTTGAATGAAATAAAACTTTCGGTGCTCCGTCATTATTACTACGTTCTATGCACAAAAAAGGGTATTTCAGACAGAACCTGATAGAAAACATAAATGTTTTTATATTTATTTTATACATATTCATGCAGTGGCTGAGGATTTCTGTAATCATTTCGAACGGGAGCTTAACTTTAGATAAATACTGACTAAGGCCGTAGCTAGCCTATTCAAAACTTAGATCTTAGTTGACAATCAAGCTGTCCTGCACTCAGGCTGCTGTAAATTACAACTGATTCGTAATTGTAAGGAATTCATAAAAGCGTTTGAGACTAGATCGGATGCAAACTCTAGTCTTATAGAAAGATGGGCCACAGAGAAAGAAGAGAAACGTTAAGAGAATAGATCAGGTTGTTGCGTATCTAAGAGAACGGTTTGAATAAATCCAGCGTTATGTGACAATAATTACACAACAACAATAATCAAGAACGCAAATAGAACATTTCCCAGAAATATTTAAATAACACTTCAAAAGGAATCTTATCGATTATAGCAGTACTTAAAAAAAAATCTAAAGAATGTAAATGACCTTATGAGACATATGTACATATGTATTTACATAATATATTAATAGAAACAATACCCATTTCCATATAGAGTTTTAATACAAGTGCTGGACACATCAATCCAATAATATTATCAATTTTATATAATAAATAATCGAATTGAAAATAGAAAATGTTTAATTTTATATTTGATGCTGTTGCCTGTTAACTTCAGTTACTACCATGATTAACCGTGAAACCAACTGAGAAAATTCATTTAAATGACGATTGGCTACAGGTTTATGTATTGGCTTCATGCTTAAAACTATTAAATGTTCATTTATTTTCCGTTGTGGAAAAAGTAGTTTTAAGCCATTTTAGTAATTCTTAATTTGATTTTCTTTAAAATAATCTGTCATTTTCTTAAAGTCCCTTAATTTCACGGTTTAATTTAAATTTTCCGTTTAGAAGCTGTAATAAAACGTACAAAATTTGACAGTCGTAGTATGAGTTTTTGCAAAATGCTTTAAAGACTTCACAGATGACATTTCCAACAAAAGTTACAAAAATTTCAAATAGTAAGTGCAAGGGGAGGAGAGAAAAAAAGTAACAGAGCTGAAAATAAATTGAAATAAGGCCGCCTATGGCTATTAACCTTTAAGCACAAAACCATATGGCACCCCGGGGTTGTCACTTCAGGCGATACCAAAGACACTCTATAATTTACGCACTCTGCAGCATAAATCGGTGGCTGACAAAATAGTCAATGAGGCACGCTGGTTTGGTGTCTGTCGACTAGCCCGCCCGTTTACCTCAGCGGCTGTTTGACCATTTTTCTATGTGTTATTGTTCTCCTTCATATTTTTTTTTTACTCAGCGAGGTTATTGTTGTTGTTGACATTGTTTTCTTTTTTCCACCTATTCATAATCGTACTTGTCAAATTGTAACTGTGTTGTAAATATTTTTCAAGGTGAACATGACTAGGTATATGTATGTATACATCCCAAAAATGTGAAAAAATTATCACCGCAAATCGATTATTCACGGTTGCCTCGAAATTAAAACAAAAAGCTGAAAAACCAATGTGGCCAAATTTCTATGGTAAATTGCAAAATTACTATTCTATTGAACTTTATGACTCTTTTCCTGATAACCTGCAGCGTAGAATGGAAATAAGCACACAACACTTTCATACAAATTAAAATTGTCACATGTATGCCAAGGCATACTAAAAACTACGAGTATATAGAAAATATTACCCGCATAAATCGTATACTAAATACACTTTTTATTTAATTTAAAATCACATAAAAATATGTCTCTAAATCTACTGGACAAGGTATTCTATCTATCTAGCTCAAGGACATATAGCGTACTCTATATCCCTAGATGAAGTCATCGCATTATAGTGACAATCGTTTTTAACGTACAAAATTTCGAGTAATTAAGCTTACCAACCAAATAATTAACGAATGATGTTCTAACTAAAATAGGCACCTCCTAGCTTATTTATAAACAAATTTCAGAATAAATAGGAACCTTAAAGTCATTGTGGGATGTTATTAAATGATAATAAAAAAAGTCCTTATTAAAGGTGAAGTGACATATTTTTCCAAACAAACATTTTGAGTCTGCTACTTGTTGTTCTTGAAAATGAATAAAAAAAATTACAAAAAAGGAAAAAAGAATTAGAAATTCAATGAATACATTAGAATTTCAACACGCGTTTGCGATTTTAATCATCATCTAAAAATGCGTTGAAAGAGTTTCATTTTTTCGAAATTTTCTATTTTTGTTTTATTACAAGAAGACATTAAACCTAGAATTTTAAGAAACTTAAAATGCACATGCAACCACGTTTTAGAAGTCTAGAAACTCATGAGGCAACACACGCACAAACAATAGGCCAAAAGCCGGGGAGAAAGATGTTGGCTCCATCAACAGAGAGAACGTGGAGAACGCGTTTAACAGCCTTTAATACGCGCTAGAGATTTAAGCATTGATAGCTAATGCTTCTTGAACTTTTTTAACGTTTTTCCTTTTTTTTTTTCTTTTGGCTGCAACTTTAACTTAGGCTTGTTTATAAGCTTTAGATTTGTTGTTCTGTTTCTTGTTATTGCCGTTGTTTTTGTTATTTTCCATTTTGTTTGGTTTTATTTTTAAAGCTCCTTTGCAGAGGTTGTTGCGTATAAAACACACAATTTTCGTGGCTCGAATTTTAGGCTTGTAAAACGTAATTGCCTTAAATGGACTAATCTTGTATCTCTACGTGCATAAGCCACTAAAACAATAACAAAAACAAAAAGTGAATAGGAAAAAAATACTCTTCTTTAACCAACAGAAACCAACAGCTGCAGTTATCGAATGGAAACTAAAATCGAACACACTACTACTACCACTTGCCATGAATGGACAAATAAATAAAATAAAATAAAATAAAAGGAGTTGGAAAGGAAAGGAAAACAGGAAAAAAAAACAAAAACAAAAACGAAAACGAAAACTGCTTGGCATATAAGAGAGGGAGTAACATCTTCGATACAATTAATCAATTTATTACTCCCGGGATCTTTTGTTCTTAATTTGTAAGCTTATAATAATTAGTCTTCGGCGGCTATATTTACGTTATCTTTTGCAAACTATCGTTCCGTTCTATGCAAATCGTATGCAGTTATTACCGGCAATAAAACGGAAGATCAAACACAATAACCGTAAACTGTATGTTATAGCAAGTAATTATGATTTTTTTCTTTAACATTCTAATTTCTGTTGCATATACACACAAACAACATATACATACATAGTATACATATACAACGTATATTTAATTTGCCACTGCAATACGCTTTAATCACGATGTATGTATGTATGTACGTATGTGTGTATGTACGTATGTATACATGTACTGTCATGTGGCAATCAAAGAGTGTTTCCATTGCCGACAAACGATTACTTTTTCTTTTTTGTTTTTTTTGTGTTTTGGTTTTTAACCAGTCGTTAATTAAATTTTACCTTTTCATTTTGGCCCTCAATATGACTTGTCAAGAAATTGTCCGATCATACATTTAAAATGTCAGATACTGTTTAAAGCCTTTGTGTGTGTGTTTGTGTGTGCTCAAGAAAATATAGCTGATTCAGTAAGTGTACATACCTACCTACATACCTTACAGGCATCTCGAATAAATAGGATTAATGTAACAACAAATAATTTGTTGAGTTTTTATTGAAATCTTTTTTCATATTCAATCTAGAAAAAAAAAACAATTTAAAACCCTTTTTCAGCAAATACTTCAAATCTAATTCACAAGAATTTAAAATAGAAATGAAAACGTGACCAAATGTTACCGCAGCCTTTGCATGGGCATTTTTGTTTTTATTTATACTGTTTATGATTATCCTTAAAAAAATAGTAAAAAAAATAACGAAAAATGATAATAATCTCCAAATTTCAATTGGTTACTTCACTTTGAAGAAAGGTTTTTGTATCTTTTTCTTGTACGAGACGAGTGATGTGTCATTGAAACAGTCAGTGTATGTTGTTTTAGGACATGAAAAAGACAAATACATACGTAGATTGTAGTTGGAGGTGTTTCAAAAGAGGGAAAAATGCTTAATTCTACGAAATATTTAAGAAATCTGTCTTCTAATGACTAAGAATTGTTCGATTAAAATTTATAATAAATCAAGTAGTTAAATTAATTTATAGAATCAAATTAAACCTCTATTCACAACAGATTCCTGCAGACTTGGTGATATGTTTCATAACTACTGGATACTTCCAAAATAGACAAAACTTATCTTGTACATCGAGACAGCTGCAAAATAAATTTGATAATCACATATTTTTGGTTTAGATAGGAACCTTATGTTACGAAACAATACGCTAAATATAGACTGCACATTATCTCAACATGCCCCAGTATGGAGAACGCCACAAGTCGATGGCATTGCAGCGGAAATATTAAAATGCAACGCAGTCACGTTTGCTCAAATAATACTGACTTAATGGGGAAATAAAATTTTTTTTTTTTTTTAATAAATATACCGAATAAAAGCGATCACACAGACCCTAACTATTGGAGCGGTATTACTTTTATATGTGATTGCTCGGATACTTTCTAGAAGGTTCTTAGACCGGATAATATCGGCTTCAAGGCAGAAATAAGCTGAATTCCATCCCTACAAGTCCCACGATCCTTAGAAAAAACTTCAAAAACGGTAAGGGGATAATGTGGGGTTTGCAAGGGCGCCTAAATGATCTCGACTATGCAGACAAACTTCTCAAATCTGGAATCGATCCATAGAGAGGACAAGTTGAAGCCGAAGTAAACAGCACCGGATAGAGTGAAGACAGAGATAGTGAAGGTTTGTTATGGAAAGTAATTGAGGCCCAATGCTCCTAATAGAACACACGGGTACATATATGTACATGTTTCCGTATTGATATATATACATATTTGTATATATGTATGTATGTATATATAAATGTATGTATATATGTATATACATATGTATGTATATAACATTTATGACACAGTTTGCCATTAAGTGGAGATCAACAAAAGAATTGTTTTCAAATGGAACAAGGCCGTGTTATGTGCTTATTTAAAAAAAACATAGTTAGGATGTGAACAACCATTTTCATATTATTGTATGCTTAGTTTTGCTAAGTAAAAAACATTTCTTGAAATGATTAAATATTTGATTTCGATTATCAGGGCTGAATATGTTTACGTTTCTTTTTTCCTTTGAAAAAAGAAACAATTTCCAGCGTAATAATTAGATATCGAAACTTTCAAGGGGTTTAAAAGTATTTACGCCAAAAAGGACAAAACATTCTACTCAGTTTTAAACCAGTTTTCGTTAATTTTAACCTTTTTTAACCACAAAGAAAAACCCTAAATGGATCAAGTGCTATTGCCGAACTTAGACCGATACATGTGACAGCTGTTGTGATTTACTCACAGACAGATATGTACGTTGCTAGTTTTTCTTTTCGCAATTCAAATTAAAGTGGTGAAAATTAGATCAACCCTCCCTTAACCTATTTATTTTCAATGTTGCTTTCTGTTTTCGTTTTTTCTTATTAAAATTTTTTATTAACGTTTTGATACGTTAATCATTATACAAACAATGGTGCTGTTAAATTAAATTCAATTTCGTTGTAAGATAGGGCAGAATATCGCTGGAAAAAAACGTAAAAAAATTATTCCTTTCGATTAGTTTTGCTTTCATGGCAAATTGCATCACTTGCGCCTGCCTGGTAGATAGGCAGTACAGTGAAGTCATAACGCCTCATATTTATCCAACAAAGAAATTCTATGGCCACATAAACAATTTCTTTCTGAATTTATAATTGTGTAATCATTCTTAGGCAGTGAAAATTAAAAAAAAATACCTTTTGCATTTACTAGTCATTCTGGTTTATTCAGCTTTTTTATCTTTTCTTTTTGTTGTAAGCATACATACATACATGTACATACATATACATATATGTAAAAATTGCATAGATGTTGGTTGTGTAATAGAAATGTCAGAAATAATCATCAGAACAAATTCTTGGAACATGTGAGGCATAAATGCATTACAGAAGAAAACATCTGGGATGCTGGGCAGGAAATTGTCCTTGTTGACGCCGAGAAGCATCGTGAAGTCTGTTACTGCAATAGCCTTGGACAAGTCATAATAGAGGTAATCTCTAAAGTATGTATATAATACAATAATAAAAATTTGTATTTAATAATATGAAAACAAATCATTAATTAATTCCTGTTTTATTTGTTCGAGAAATAAAAAATAATGCATTAAATTTAAACTCAAATTTAAAAAAGCATTTAAAAAAACATTTTAAACGTTTCGTTGTACCACTGGTGGTGTATGGAGAAAATTTAAAAAAGTACGTTTGTTCTTTCACATTCCAGCCATTCACCTACTCTCAATTTAGCCATTGTCGACAACCTCAATCAATTCAGAGTTGTATTAATTCCATTAACATGTAATTGAGTTAAAAAGCTTTCTTAACAACCCAGTATTCTATACAGCAATGTTCGGGTATAAACAAATTCGTAACTAACTTCTGAAAGCGAAATTACCAAGGAGGGAAAAATAACCAAATTTATTTAATTAATAGTTTTTTTATTCATTTTTTCTGATGTTAAATTTAACGTGTATGGGATACGTTTCGCACTAAGCATAAAGAAATAATTATAAATATTTCTCCAAAAACTTTGCTATTTGTATGTGAAAATTACTTATTCTAGACACAAACCGGTAATATATGGTAATGTGGTACATGTGTCGAATAACGTCACTTTGGTGACTTTCAATTTTGTTCACCACACCGGAGAAATTCAACACACGTTGGAAGAACTCACGGGACTGAATAAATTCACCACGCTTTCAAAAATGCACCACGATAGAAACACACCACACTGAAAAGTAATTAATTAATTTTGTTGGGTTCGCCTCCGTCCGTTAAATCCGGCCAAATTCCAACAATACACCAACGCCACACATATGAATAAATTAAATTAATTATTTATTACATTTTTTGACAACAATCGAACAAAAATATAACCAGTTTTGGTTGGAAAGAAATAAAACGGCAACACTGTTTGTTCTACAGCTGAAACCAATGACGTTAAATACAACTCTATAAACGTAAGAGCAAAAGTAATAAGTGAGTTAGAGAGAATTAGCAGAAAAATCTTAGCAATCATCAATCTTACCAATCTTACCTATTACAGTCAGTTGAAATATAGAAATATTTCAAAAATAATAATAATACCTAAAGATACAATAATTAGAAAAAAGGTTCGTTCGCGAAGTTTATGTAAAAAACATTGCAAAAGTTTGAAAAATAATGTTAAAATATTTGGACAATATCTATTTTCACTCTTCGGTTGTGTCTGCGATGAAAACAGCCCTGGTTTAGTTATGTTTTTTTGCCTCTGTTTTCACTTTTTTTTCTCATTTCTTTTTAAATTTATTTTCCGATAGAACCAAAAATTGTGTGTAATTTTTGTATTTCCCTTTTTATTTCTCATTTTATTATTTTCATTTTGTGTTTTTGCTTAGACGAGTGGCTGTTGTTGGCTTTTGGGTGTTGCGGAATTTTTTCGAGTGTGATTTTCCTTATTTTTTGTAAACGGTACGCTGCAATCTAAATTTTGTGAAAAGAAATTTCCGAAAAAAAGTTTTTGGTGTGGCTCTCCTGTTTGGTTGTTGCCTACCAATAATTTTCTTATAGAACAATAATTATAATAAAACCAATTAGAAATATTGCAAAACTTTGCGTAAATAAGCGACGGTAAATTGTGATAAAAAAGAGAGAGACATTTAACAAAGAACAGTGATTTAAATAGCGAAAAAGGAAACAAATTAAAAATTAATTTAAAGTGGTCAGTGCAGAAATGACTATGTATTTATAACAATGCCTTTTTTTGGTATGTTTATGTTGTTTTTGTTTTACGAATCTGTCCATTTGTCTTATTTGCCTTACTGCCTGCCACTGCTGCTATATTACTGTTTCTGTTTGGAAAAACTAGCAAATCGATTAAAGAAACTTGTCAAACTTGTTGTTTTATTGAATTTTGAACAAAAATTTGTGAAATTCCAACAACACTAAAAAAATAACAACATTTTCATTTGACGCTTTGGAACGACAGTCGTTATTTAAATTAATTTTAAATTTCTACAATACATTTAAAAGATCTACCCGTCCGTTTTTCATCCGAGTTATATAAGCTTATTTCCCAACTGACTGGAATTAGATGAAAAAGTATCTCTATCTATCCGACTAAAGTAAATAAAGAGTATCAAGTTGTATTCTTTCGATAACAGAAGTAAAAAATTCTTAGCGCCAAGTATTTCAGAGATAAAATTACAACAAAAAAATGTTTTTGCACAAATAAAACAACAAAAAAGAATATAAATAAGATATTGTAGCTGTACCTATCCGAGTACTTTAACGCTAATTAAATGTGGCTACAATCAGTGAATTTGTTAATGCTGTTGTTTGTTAAAAAAAAAAGCCTCTCGTTTGTTTAACTAAGTGAAAATAATTAAAAACTAAATTTTGGGAGGACACTCAACGGTAACAACTGGATGTGCTTTAACGTCGCTAAGATCATATTTATCCATCCAAGCAGTTTCAGATAGGTATAGAAGATAATATGGAATAGTTAGTATGTAGATACACACGGAATCAAATATAAAGAAATATTTTAAATTCAAGAATCAAAGGCCACAGTTGCCAAGCATTTACTTCTTCATTATGTTACTTTTCAGTACCTAGGAAATCTCGATTGAGTCCCTTTTTTGTTTTATAATTGTTAATTGCAAATACGGATAATATTGCAAAGCAAATAGCCAAGTGTCCGTATTATCTATATCAGAAAAATAAAATAAACCACAACTGTATAGAAAAATTAGCAACTGATTTATGTATGTATAAAATTCTATTTTAGAAAATGTCGCACCATAGCGATGACCAATTACTAGAAGCAGGCAGTGAATCATTTTGGGAGCCTGGCAATTACAAGCGGACTACTAAACGCATAGAAGATGGCTACAAGTGAGTAAATTTATCTATCTTTTGAAGAAGAAAAAATTCTTGTTATATAGTACGTTGTCAGCAATGTTCTCTTAGAAATTATCAACAAGTTCCTACTTTATCTTCTATTCTCATTCATTTCTTCATTATTTAGACTTTGCAACGACTTGCAACAACTAATACAAGAAAGAGCAGATATTGAAAAGTCTTATGCTAAAAATTTACGTGCTTGGTCAAAAAAATGGGGAGAACTTATAGAAAAAGGTAACTATAAAATGTAAATAAATTACAATGCGTTTAGTAAGAATTTTATTAATTTATTTCATACTTTTCTTTTCGCATCGAATCAATCTGAGTTTCCATTTATGTATTTGTAATATACCGCTGTTCTCTCTTATTATTATTATTTTTCTCTATGCTTTTTTATTTGTAAAGCATTTCTGATTGTTGACAGCACGTATTTGTTTTTGGTTAAAACCTAAATATAACATATTATAGTTAAGAATAGCACATGCTAAAGCACAAATACATAAACAATTGCTAGCACTTTCGTAACCGTCATCACTATTATTACTTAGATATATTAGGTATATGAGTTATAAATACAATCAATAAAGATAAAATAAAGCAGTTTAGTTATTTCTCTCTTTTTTTAATACAGGGCAAAATTTAATCACCAAGATTTAAGAAACCTAGATTTTACTTTTGTCGCCACTTGTATTAGTCCAATTTGTTTTAAAAATGGTCACTGGCTACAGCAGTTGTCCAACAAAAACGTACGAATATTTCGAAAATACCACATTCCATTTATATTTGTTGTCAGTTTCCTCACTTTTACGTTCACGTTGTGCTTGTTTATTTATGAAGAAACTAAAATACCAACTACATACATACATGTTGGTATATTCAATGAATTAAAAGGCTTAGTAGATATTAAAAAAAGTAAAGATCACATTTTTGACAATGTTTGATCAGTCAAAGGGTTCTAAACGCTTTTTGGTAGAAATTTATCAAATGTTAGTTCCGCTTTAATGAAATTCCAAATTGACGCAATCATGTAGAACATAATACAGCTTCTCACCTCTGCGATTCAGAGTGAAAGATAAACTATTATTTTACTTGTAAATGAACAGCAAGTGATATTGTTACGTATTTATACGTACTTAAATCTATTTGATAACTATTTAACGTTTGTGAACAATTTCAAAGAGGGATACATTTCTATAAGGCACATAATGGATGATAGATTGCAGGAATAAGTTTCTGCATTTCAATATAATATTTTATTTATAATGGTGAACATAATAGAACACCATCGAGTATTACTTAAAGAAGAAGTGTTCTTTATACAAAAACAATAGCGGAGTTTTCCAAAGGATTTATTTCTCTTAGTAGTAAAAAAAAAAGTAGATAGCAGGAAAAAAAATGTGAATTTAACTAGCCGTGTTGTTTCACTGTTATTGCTATAACTTAAATTTATAAATAAATTAATGATGCAAAGCTCTAAACTTTTTATTTAAAAATTCAAAACACATCATTTAGGTTACGTCATAACTAATATGTAGTAAATGTTAAATCGGCAAAACAACTATACTCATTGGGCAACAATTTGAATGTATAATATCAGTAATTGATAATACAAAATTCAGACTATCGTTAAAAAAATAAAAAGTAACATTAATTCCAGGGAAAAATGAAAACAACAAAATACAAAATACTTAAACACCCTAAATGTACTCGCAATTTGTACTTTTAACTACTAATTCATTAATTCGTGTTCGCGTATGTACACAATATTTCATTAGTAGAATTTGCATTCATATCATAACGAGAAGTAATAGAGATAACATGTATTGTAATCGTCGCTACTGGAAAAAGTGTTGGTATTATTGGAAAGACGAAGTTGTTGTTGTCAACTATCAAAATATTTTGGATAAATAAGAAAAGTGCTTTTTCAGTTAGCTATTTAGAAAGAGTGTGTCTATGCGTCGTCTTACTATAGGCTAATGTATGTACATACATACATATGCATGCATACAGATATGGTTTGATAAGTACATATGCCTTCCTATTGGTCATTATTTACATTTATTTATTATGTACTGTACAGAGTTTTATGGTTTTGTGACTGTTTGTTTGACATAGAAAAGGTTTCAAAAATCAATGACACCTAGAAATGTATGAAATAATGTTAGTGTGAATGCAGTTTCATTTTTATTCCTTTCCTTTTCAACTATCCTCTGTTGTTGCGAACTATTTATATTTAAATGCAACCAAAGCCAGCCAGTAATGGTTTTATGAAGCGAAATGGCAAGAGAAAAACAGTAAAGAGGCTTAAAATGTTTTTAATTTTTTTGTTCTGCTTTCTGATAAGATTGATGCTTTTGCATGAGTTATTATGATGTTTTAAAGAAAGAAATATATACATACATTTGTATGGAAATCATTAAAAAAATTTACGTTTAGGACCTGAATATGGTACCACAGAGGCTGCCTGGAAGGGCGTTCTTACTGAATCGGAACGTATATCGGATGTGCATATGAAAATAAAAGAAAACCTGTGCAGTGATGTCAGTTCACAAATTAAGTCGTGGCAAAAAGATAATTATCATCATACTTTAATGCAAATCAAAGAACGTAAAGATATGGAAGACTTATTCAAGAAGGCTCAAAAATCATGGGCTAAACTGTTAGCTAAAGTAGAGAAGACCAAAGCAGAGTATCATGCTGCTTGTAAAACAGAAAAAAGTGCCACTAACCAGGAACGCAATGCCACCAACGATCCTTCATTGTCACCCGATCAAGTAAAGACATTAGTATTCTATCAAATTACTGAATTCACATATTTTTATTATTATTATTATTACCTTTACATTTTTAGGTAAAGAAGATGCATGACCGTGTACAAAAAACTAAGGATCACGTACAAAAATGTCGAGAGAAATATGAGCAGGCTATATCTGAAATTACCAAATACAATTCTGTATATATAGAGGACATGACCTCTGTGTTTGAAAAATGTCAGACTATGGAAAAGACACGGTTAACGTTCTTCAAAGAGGTTTTATTTAACTTACATGCAGTCCTTGATATTACGAAGGTACCAAGGTAATTTATAGGCATTATATAACCCTAACTAACATATCTATATATATATGACATAAATGATTCAATTTGTGTTTATCAGTTTACCGCAAATATATGAAGAATTCTATCATACCATTAACAATGCAGATCATCAAAAGGACTTGAAGTGGTGGTCTAATAATCATGGTGTTAATATGGCAATGAACTGGCCTGCATTTATGGTAAATTGAAAAAAATCTTTTATTATTATTCTTTTATTCCATTATTCATAATATTTGTAATTGTAGGAATATACAGAGGAATTTCGGGATATAGCTAAGGGAAGTAAGTCCAAAGAAGCCTTACCCGCCGCACCTATAACGCTAATTAACCAAAGGCCGGTTAATGAAGACTTGCATGTACGTACAATATACATATTCTTAACAACAGGAAGAATAGTGTTTTGCATTATCTTTACTTATAGGAATATTCGGGCTCATCGAGTTTAAAGAAATCAAATAATACATCGGCTTCATTGAAATCATCCGGCAAGCAACAGCAAACGGACTCTTCAGCTACCTCGCCTACAACAACGACAGCAGGCCCGTCTGCAACAGTGGGTGCAACAACAAATAAAAATATTACAAATACACATAATCGCAATTCAAGCGTAACGTAAGTAAAACTTATAAAATGAATAATTAAATAAAAATTCTAACAAACGTGTTTCTATGTGTATTTAGCAATGGCAAGACTAACTCTACTGATGCAAACCCCTTCGAAGAGGAAGAAGAATGGGATGAAGGTGACAATGTCTTAGTAGATAATGGAGAACCAGGTGTGCCCGTTAAAGCACTATATGACTATGAGGGAGCTGAAAGTGACGAGTTAACATTCAAACAAGGTAATAGGGCAACAACATAATCATTTAAATTTTTTAAATGAACACTTTTTGTTTTATCAGGAGACGTTTTTGAAAAGCTAGAAGACGAAGACGAACAAGGCTGGTGTAAAGGTAGAATGAACGGCCGAGTTGGTTTATATCCTGCAAACTATGTAGAGGTTATACATACGTAAATCATTTGAATATATAATTATGTAGAGACAATGCATATGTAAATGATTTTTTAAACTATTTAGAAACTTCTATCCCTGCTAATATTGTTATATAAATACTTTATCGTCGTCCGTTCGATTCATCTTCCAAAAATAAAAACGAACAAGTTATTCATATTGAGAAGAGTATATTACAACAAAAAAAAATAATTTAAATAATATTCGTTTAGCATTTATTAAGTATTAATTAAAGGCTTAATATAAAATTATTTATTTATTATGTTGTCTGTCTGGCCTTATCGTTATTTTGAGGAGCTAAAACAAAAATTGATCGTAGCCATTTTGTTAACAATAATTTAGTATTTATTTTTTTCTTCCACATAAACAAGAAATATCAAATATTTTTGCTATTAAAATCATCAGTAAGTAAAAACCAAAACAAAATTTTTAGGGAATTTAAAAAAGAACAGAACAATTTTTAATTAAAATCATTTTTTAGAGTGTGTTCATGGCTCACTTTACAATAAAAAGCATATATTTAATAACTAATAAATCAAGAAACAATGTACTAACATTAGATGAAAATTAAAAGCAATATGCGAATAAAAAATAAAATAAAAACAAAGTAATATGGTTATTAGAAAAATATTCAAGTTTTCAAAAAATATTTTATAGTGAAACCTGAATTCCTGAACATTGAAAAACAAACATAACAAATATAAACCCCCCATTTATATGTTTTACTAGTGAGTATTTGTAATTTATTTAACTTATAATTAAAGATAAAGAAAAATTAAAGCATTACGTTACGATGATCATTATTATATTATAATAATATATATATATTAACGAAAGTGTATACAATAAATCAATAAACAATTTCTATAAAAACCAAAATAGAATTAAATTTTCTTCAACTTAATCAAAGAATCGTTATAAAATAAATACCACAACTTACTCTCGGCTTGGCATAATTGGCTTAAACATTTTCTCCGGTTAAGAATAAAATACCTCTGCTCTACATCTAACCGATATAAGCTGGGCATACAACAACTTGGTATAGTTAGGTAATATTTTGCTATATTTGATAACTGCTTATAGTTGTTTGTAACTTGTTGCCACCACAAAGCAGGGGATTGATCCAAATCCAAGGATTCTTCCAGTTGATACCGCTCAAACTCTTTATCGAGATCGGTGCTCGTTTCCTGAACTATTACTGAATTTACTGTACAGGTGTCTCGTTTAAAAAACCTTTTTAAGCCTTTGAAGACGAATTTTCTTATGAATTTATAAAAACAAAGGAGCAAATATTTACAATATTTTGTCAATAAACTTACTGCTACATTTGCCAGAGTTTGTCCTAAACCTATTGGAGATTTCTTTAGTTTTCATATTTTGAAACTCTTTTATTTCTGTTAGATTTAACGCAAATTTAAAACGCTTAATAACTTGTGACTTTAAGTGATTAAAATCGCAAAAGTTATCTGGGATAGCAAAATTGCGATGAAAACGTGGATCAAAAAATGTTGCTTCCTTAAGAAAATTCTGCTTTATTACTCTAGGACAAAAAGTAATAGAAATTTTATAATATGACCATACGGAATTTCGATAATTGTACATACTTTTCATATAATTCCTTTTGTAATATTCTTTGTACCAGTAGCATTTTATCCGTCAATGATACATATTTACTTCTACTAATATTTTCTTCATACAACTTTACAATCACTGGACGAATTAAAGTACATGAAGGCAAGCGTTCATCTGCCAATACATCCAAAGCCATCTATTCTAAATTGAATTAATGCAAACGAATATAAAATGATGAATAACCCAGGAGTACATAAGCACTTTGCTGTGTATTTTAAAGCACCTTTAGTGGTTTAAGATAATCTAAGCACCTTTTCAGTTCCTGCCAATGTTCCAATTCGTGTTCCGTTAAGTCTCTCAATGAATTTTCTAGAATGTCCAATTTACTCCAATAGCAATTGGATCTCGGCGAAATTTGCTTATTATTTGGAAACTATAAGAGACATTAAATCTTAAACCTTAACTATTAAAGATGGCATTACCTTTATTTTATCGCGCATAATATTTTCAAAATATACTGAAAGGTCACACGACTCGTATATTTTACGCAGGCAAAATGTTAGCACACAATCCAAACATTCAACTAAAGGGAATTCTTTACGATAAAAGTAAAAGTATCATCATTAGGGTGTTTGTTTTATATTTACAGGTTACTAACCGTAACATGTGGCAAAATCCAAAATATAATCGTGCACATCCTCTAGGCAAGGTACCACAATGCCTGTACAGTTCTTTAAATTAATATCCAGAAGGTGGTCGGATATCTTTGTATTTATGGAACTTATTGTACTGCTCACATATAAAACACTTATCAGTGCTGTTTTGTCTTCATTCAAATAGTTATAGTATACATTTAAAACGTTATCATTACCAGTATCCTCGTAGACTTCGAAGCTTAATGAAAACGGTTCCGTGTATGATAGGTGTGCGACGTGTGCATTGATCAATTGCTGTGTTTTATCGAATCTTTTCTGTATGACTTCCATTACCCTCTCGATTAGTTCATCGTCTATTCTTATACCCGTAGTCAGTTGATTGTACGTGCAAAAACCCTGAGATTTTAAAGTATCTAAAGTAATTAGATCAGTTTGTACCATATCAGCTAACATTGTTTCCATTGAATGCAATGCCTCTTCATTTTTATTGTCATATAAATTAGACTGATTAATTTCTTCATCGCTGGCCTCTACAACTTCAACCAATTCTGGACCATTTCCAATATCATCATCAAAATTCATATAGTTGCAATTTCGTACTTGCAAATCTTCTGAGCTGTCATTCCTTGTGCCGACTTTACTCGGTTCATTCAAATTAATGTTAGATTCTGGTATAATTAAAAAGCCTGGGGAAAATGAATTTGCATCGCACTCTAACTGCATGCTTTTAGATTCTTGAGACTCGCTGCATAATCGTTTATACTGAATAACAGTAATAGGGTCGGACAAGTAACTTTCTTCTTCTACGGTCTCATCAATTTTTTTTTCGCGCTGAGGATCGCTTGTCCCATTTACTGATGGCATTATAATTCCATGAAATACTTCAACATGTTTCGACATCAAATGTGTCCTTAAATTGGAAGTGTTCTTATTGTAGGCAATAGCCGTATTGCAAAGTGTGCAGACAACTTTTTGTCTTGTCAGAATGTTGTTGCCATTGTCCGAAGGAAAACCAAAATACTTCCAATAAGGGCTACGCATCGAAGATGGAACCACTGTACGAGTGTACTCTATTTGTTCCATTTACCTTATTTTATTTATTTCTTAATATGTATATACATTCACCTCTTAAAAAGATTTTCGCTTTCCGTGATTTGATTGATATATGCATATGCTTAACAATTTTACTGTTTATTTTTTTATTGTACAAAAGAAGAATTAAATCAAATATATATATATGTATATACATTCGATTTTAGGAACATCATCTACAGTGAGTGAATAACAATATAAGGAGTTATCACTCTACATAGGGTTGCCATATCTACCGGTGAATTTTGCACTACTGTATGAATATTATTCTTCGATTGTTTGATTTTGGCATAGAAATCTCAATATTAAAAAAAAGGATTTATATTTAATAAAAGAAAATCAGAGTTACATAGGGTGTACATCTGATATTAACATTGATATTATGGGAGAACATCGGTAGAGAAACAGAGCTGTCATGTTTATATTCCTTTTCATATCTAGCAACGGAAACACGCAAATTTACAATCTTACATAATTTCACATTTTAAGGGATTAAATACCTATTATAACAAATAAAGAAGAAAGTAATTTATTTAATTTTTATTTACTTTTGATTTTTTAGAGAAATAAACAAGAGTGGCTACACTTTTCAATTAATAGACTATTAATTATCCGATAATCGGGTACTCGATAAAACGCCACAAGGAAATCTCCATCACTTGTATATAAAAAAGGAAAAAAGAAAACATCTGAATTCATTACACAAAAGATTTTCTTGCAAGAGTTGCAACTATAGTTAAAGTGAAGTTTGTTTTGTAGATCAAAGATTAAAAATAAAATTGATTAAAAATAAAACTCTAAATTCATCGATTGTGTCTTGAATTTTATAATGGGAAAGAAAAATAGTATGTTTTCTGAACGTTTCAAAAAATGTGTTGAAGTATATACATTTCTATTTTCTTTTATTTACTATAGAATATAAGAAAGATCCTGCTCCAGACGACAAAAGCTCTGCGTCGGGACCACCTCAACAAGGTAATCCTCACCAATGATACTAAAACTGTTGAAATTATAAAACAATCTATTTGGGAACTCCCCATTTTCAAATTGTACGTATATATGTATGTATGTATATACAAATGTTTGAATACAAGTAACAGAAAGAGTAAGCTCCAACTATATTGATGTGTATGTGTGCGATGGTACGAGATTGTATTTCACAATATCTCAACTTTTTGCGCATTTTGTAAGTTACTTTACATATGTATGTACCTGGTCATTTTTATTGGAATTAATATTCCAACATTTCATATGCATGCTTATATAAATTATTAAATTAAATATATACATCTTGATTAAAAATATCTATTTACAGTTTTTTTTATATACCTACTTGAAACATTTATCTTATCGTAATTAATTGCTTATTATATTAGTTTCTCAACAACCACGGAATCCTCAGCAGGGTCAAGAGCAACAAAGACTACCCCAACAACAAGGTGGAGGACAACAGCAACAATGTCAGCAGAAAAGTGCTAGTGGCGCTGGTCAAAAGCAACAATCTAGTCGAGATGCCGGCGGAGATTGTCAAGGACGACAGATATCTCAAGAAGGTGCTTGGGGTGGAAGTCAAAAGCAACAACAATCTGCGCGTAGCGCAGGAGGAAATGGTCAACGGGAACAGCCATCTAAACAAGGAGGTTGGAGTGGAGGCCAAAACCAAGCTCAGCGAGGCGCAGGAGGGGATAGTCAACAACAACAGGTATCCCAACAAGGTGCTTGGGGAGGAGCCCAAAAGCAACAACAATCTCAACGAGGTGCCGAAGGAAGTCAATCATCTCAACAAGGCACTTGGGGTGGAGCCCAAAAACAACAACAATTTCAAAGAGGTAACGGAGGGGACGGTCAGCGGCAGCAGCCATCTCAACAAGGCACTTGGGCTGGTGGCCAAAGGCAACAACAATCTCAACAGGGTGCTCGAGGTCAACCTCAGCAGCCATCTCAACAAGGCACTTGGGCTGGTGGCCAAAGGCAACAACAATCTCAACAGGGTGCTCGAGGTCAACCTCAGCAGCCATCTCAACAAGGCGCTTGGGCTGGTGGTCAAAGGCAACAACAACCTCAACGAGGTGCTGGAGGAGATGGTCAACGCCAACAAGGCGCTAGGACTGGTGGACAATATCAACAGCAACACCAGCAAGGTGGTGGTAACCAGCAACAACAAAGTCGAAATATATCCCATAAAATGGCACAACTTTCTATAAGTTCCGGTAGGATCTTAGTAAAAATTACATTTGCAGAAGAAAAAAAATTAATTTATTTGAACTTTTATTTCTGTACTGTGATTAGAAACTGCAATACCTACGAAAAGCACATCATGCAATGGTATTGTTCGAGGAACTTTGGGCAAACCAGGTATTGTGGAAGTTAATTACCTAAAGCTGGACCTAAGCAATATGCCCGGTGAAGCTTATCACTATGATGTCACAATTGATCCGGATCGACCAAAAAAATTCTTGCGACCTGTATTTGAGCAATGTGGACGTGAAATGTTTCCAAAAATCCAAGCAGCTTTTGATGGCATGAAGAGTTGTTATACATTACAGCGTTTACCCACACCAATAAGTTGCACAATACAGGTAATTCCTTCAGTAATATACCTGCATATTGTATTTATATATCCTTGATCACAACGTATTGCAGATACCTGACTCTGGTAACCGAAATAAGGAATTCAAAGTTGAAATAAAAGAAACAGATACTTCTATTGTTGATTTAAATTCATTAAGGAGGTAAGGATGTTGCCGATAAAGTTAAAACTTACTGAAATATGTATATTTTTGTCAGCTATCAAACCGAGAGGGTTTTTGATAAACCCATGAGAGCTCTCCAAGTCTTGGAAGTAGTATTGGCGAGCAACAATCATAAGCTTGGAATCCGCGCCGGGCGTTCATTTTTCCGAAAACCTGATAGGCCTTACGATTTGCAAGATGGTTTCGAAGCATGGACGGGTTTATATCAAGCGGCCCTTTTGGGTGAGGAACCATTATTGAATGTAGACATTGCGCATAAATCTTTTCCTAGTGAAACAACGTTAATTGATTACTTGAGAAACCAGAATATTGATTTCCGACAATCTTTGGGTAATAGAGAATTTCCAAAAGTAAAGGCATTTCTGAAAGACCTTAATATCCTCTATACCCCCCCGGCATCGTTTGGATCTTATCCAAGAACATATAAAGTTATTGATATAGGAACTCCGGCGAGCAGTACCAAATTTAAAACCGATGACGGAAAGGAACAAACCGTTGCAAACTATTTCAAATCTCGTGGTTACACATTACAGTATCCAAATCTTAATTGCATTAAAGTTGGATCATCTATAAAGTCGGTTTCTTTACCCATGGAACTATGTTCTATTCCCGGTGGTCAAGCTCTAAATGTAAGTCTGAAACGTATGGTTTAAGCCGTTGACAAATAATAGTAAATTTATTTCAAATAATTTCAGCGAAAGGATAAAGAGCGGCAAGTTAGCAATATGATACGTTTTGCCGCAACATCAACTAACATTCGTAAAGAAAAAATAATGGATTTACTCAAGTATTTCAATCACAATGACAGTGCCACAATACGCGAATTTGGTTTGACAATTGGTCAGAACTTTATTAAAGTACCTATGCGTTTGTTACCACAGCCTTTTATGGAATATTATCAGGGTAGAACTATTACTACCTCAAAAGGGGCTTGGCGTATGGATGGAATGAAATTTTTAGCCACTTCAAAACCACCAGATGGTCACAAATGGGCCATCCTTTTTGAAAAAGATAAATGCAGGAGGTCTCATCACGATCTAGAGGATTTTAAAAAGACTGTCAGTATTTTGATTGAAAGAAAACATCATATATCAACCTTTACTTCTATTTCTAGGTTCTTAGCACTTCTCAAAGTTTAAACATGGGTTTACAACCGAATGCAGAAATAATAGGTTTCACTGCTAGAGATCTGCAGGTCGTATTTAAAGATCTATCTGCTAAAAAGTTTGATTTAGTATGTATGATGTGCAATTATTATGTCTTAAGTTAATTGTTTTTTTTTTTCTTTACTTTACTTTAGGTATTTGTAGTTTTATCTGATTTTGGCACGCCATATTATAAAATTAAACAAATTGCTGAACTGGAAGTTGGTGTACTAACACAGTGTATCAAAGAAAATACCCTATATCGAAAATCTAGAGATATGACTGTCTATTCGAATATTTTACTAAAAGTGAACGGAAAGCTAAATGGTACGAACCATAAAATTGCTACTGATGGGGATTCGAACCTCAAGTCTTTAATGGCGCCAATAGAGAATGTAATGTATTTAGGTGCCGACGTAACTCATCCGTCTCCGGATCAAAAGAGAATACCGAGTGTCGTAGGCGTTGCTGCTTCACATGATAAATTTGGAGCTTGCTACAATTGTCAATATCGGTTACAAGAACCGACTAAAGAATGTATTGAAGACATGGAATCGATTGTGGCGAAACATTTGGAGATTTATAATAGATATCAAAAAAAATATCCGAGTAAAATAATTTATTATCGTGACGGAGTATCGGATGGTCAGTTTCCTGAGATTAAAAGAGTTGAGATACGGTGTATTCAGAGCGCTTGCAAAAAGATGGTAAAGTTTCTTTAATACTTTTTTATATTTGATTCATCGGGGCATTTGTATTGCAAAATAAATAATTTATTATTTCTTATAAATCTTATATACCAAGTAGTCCTGTTCATAAGCAATTTCTTTTCAGGGCTGCAATCCCAAACTAACGTGTATTATAGTTGTGAAGCGGCATCACACTCGTTTTTTCCCTCTTACTATGCCCAGTCATGATAGAGACTTTAATAATGTTCAGCCTGGCTCTGTGGTTGATCAGCACATCACACATCCAAATGAAGTTCAGTTCTTCATGGTTAGTCATCAATCCATACAGGGAACTGCTAAACCAACACGTTATAATGTGATTATGGACGAATCAAAATTCGATATCAATCTATTGCAAAAGTTGACATATAACCTTTGTCATTTGTTTCCACGTTGTAATCGAGTCGTTTCATATCCAGCACCAGCCTATTTGGCTCATTTAGTAGCATTTCGAGGAAGAGTTTACATTGAAGGGTGAGCACAAATAAATGTTATTACATCAACTATTTACCAACTTTTATAATTTTTGTATTTTCTATCTGCAGACCGCACACACTTGGTGATAATTATAAAAGAGAATATGAAAGGCGCCTTATTAGACCGGAATTTTTGATTAGAAATCCTATGTACTTTATTTAAAATGTCTATGGGTCAAATATGGATGGCAACTGAAACTCAGCTGCATTGCCATTTGTCAAAAATGTTTTTACAGACGGCAACTGACAGCCAATATTTAAAAATTTTACTTTAAGATCAATTTTTTGTCGGCAACTACAAATTTGTAATTGCCAGATGGCACCGCGATTGAAATACGGTTGCTGTTCATAACAGATCCATATTTTGTCTTTACTAGAATTATTCGTTTTTTTATATATACATTTTCTATATGTTATTTGTATGCACTAATCTTCATTTATTAAAATTAGCAGACAAAAGTCTTAATAAAACTGTTGTAAACTTTATTAGAAAAAGTCTAGGAGAAACAGTATATAGAAAAGGAAATGGTAATGCATCATGGCACATCCCAACTTTGTGCATGTTAGAGAATTCATTATTGGAAATATTTGAGGTTGAAGAAATAAAAGAAAGTGTAATAAACTTTTTTAACTCCTTTCGATTTAGTTTCAATGCTGAACACACTTTTCGTCCGATTTTGTTGGAGCAACTTATCCAAACTGTTAATAGCGTAACTTAAATTTAGTAGACATGTATTCTATTTAGAAATTTCTTCGCATTTATTTTCCATTTCTATCGTAACGGCAGACTTCGGAATTGGTCTAAATTTACGGTGAACCTCATCATTATAGCCCTCGCGATTACGTGCAATTTCTATTGCAAGAAATTGAATGCGTACTACTAGTATTGAGTTTTCCGGTGAAAAATCTGCTGCGTTTGCCCGCATTAAAGTTCCATAGGAATAATCTTCCAACTTGTTGAATTTCTCTGCAAACTGACGCCATTCCTGTTTAGCTTCCGGAGATTTCAATATATTGTCCGATAGTATATCAACCTTTAAATTCGGAAAATCCTGCCGAAATGTTTGATAAATCTGGTCATCATAAGGCGTTAATCGTATGCACGACGGATGTACACTTGTCAACAACTACAATGAAACAATTATTGCTTAACACCGCACATATTTGCAACTAAATAGGCGAACATACATTGAAATATACTTCTGCGTGATCCATAGCCTTTACAGCCCACATTTCTTCGACTAGGCCATCGTTGCCGAATTCTTCAGATGGCCGTGATAACAAAGAGGCTCCTTGCTAAAGTTTGATTTATAATTTTAATTACATATTTTTAAAATATTCAAAGATACCCCTCACTAACCATCAACTCCATTCTATTGTTATTTATAATTTACTTTGTGTTTTCCAAACTCAATTTCGGCACGTGTGATTAAAATTTATTTGCTAGGATTTTTCTTTGTTTTTATTTAAAACAACAAATAATTGTTCATTTTCTTTCAATGCAATATTCCTCCATCAATTTCTTTTTTGGTCTTCTTTCTTCGTCTTCTTTTGTAACCAACAAGTGCCCAAAGAAAAATATAGAGTTTCTCAATTGTGATTATTTTCAAAGAGCACTTTGATTAACATTTAGATGCCGGATTATTTTAAATTTAAAAAAATAATTTGTTAAAGATATTTTAAAAAAATCACTATTTACTTCTGCATGTTTGGGAAGTGCCGACATTGTTTTATAAATAATGAAAAGTTTAATATTTTATGTTTTTTAATTATTAAATAGAACCTCTAATAATTGTGTTGTTTTCAGAATACAACTCTGTTGCTTTCGTTGAAAACAGTGTTATATTTTGTTGGACTTTAAATAAACTTGACGAAAAGTTGTTTGACATCTTTTTACTTCCGACGGCACAACTGTCAAATTCTTTCTTTTTCGTATTTTTACGATAGTTGTTTGGTGTAAGTTTTTTTCGAGTCTAATTTTTATCAAAAAACATCGAAGGAAAACGAATTTTCTAAAGAAAATTAACCAATGCATAAACTAAATGAAAATCTTAAAAATTCCTCAGTGGAAACATTTTGAATAAAAGTGTCGATGAAAATGTAGAATCGGGAAAATACAATACTAAGTTGAAACATGTAGCGTTCCTCCATGTAATAATATGACAGTGAATGGAATATGTATAAATATATGTTAATAAATTTTACTGTGAACTCTGTGATCTGAAAAGATGTTTTTTAACATTTTCATTGGCACTTTCTAATGAAATCAGATAATAACAGTTCTTATAAATTGATATTTAAAACTAATCAAGTGTTTGTTTTGTCTATTTTGTTTTTAGTGTATACAACTAGAGCCGCCAACATGAAGTTAAACAAATTTGTGACATCTTCTCGCAGGAAGAACCGCAAGCGCCATTTCCAAGCACCTTCCCACATTCGTCGTCGCCTCATGTCTGCTCCTCTTTCCAAGGAGTTGCGCCAAAAGTACAATGTTCGTTCCATGCCTATCCGTAAGGACGATGAAGTTCAAGTTGTTCGCGGCCACTTCAAGGGCAACCAAGTCGGCAAAGTTGTTCAATCCTATCGTAAGAAGTTCGTCGTCTACATTGAAAAAATCCAACGCGAAAACGCCAACGGTACCAATGTCTATGTTGGTATTCATCCCTCCAAATGTTTGATTGTCAAACTAAAATTGGACAAGGATCGTAAAGCCATTTTGGAACGCCGCGGCAAGGGTCGTTTGGCAGCTTTGGGCAAGGACAAGGGCAAATATACAGAAGAGACTGCCGCTCAGCCCATGGAAACAGCTTAAGCGAACAGGCCAACGTAAATTTAGTTTTTATAATAGTGTTTATTCCTCTCTATAATGAAGGGAATATTTTGGTCGTTACTTTTCTAAATATCAAGACGAACGTGATTGTAAAACAATTTATTTTTTAATAAAATAAAATTGGAAATAGTTTCTTCATTAAAAGAAAACAGGATTTGTTTTTAGATTATTGCTCCGTAAAATTGTAGTATAAAAAAGTTCTACCAATGAATAATAATTTGTTACTTTTAATATTAATATACACATATATATGTATATAAATTTAGGAGAGGAAAACAGCGGAGAAATGTGAAAAAAAGGATTATTGCGCATCGTTATAGATCAGTGTATTCAAATAAAAACGATGAAATAATTTTTAATTAAAAATAAATTTCCTGTCTCAAAGATTTCCAGTTATACTGACATTCGTTTTATATAGAAATATTTTTGTTTACTTTAAAAACCCTCGGGATCTTCACTAATTTACCCGAATTTGGAATGGCAAGCTAATATTTGCAAATCAAAAAGAAAGTAATCAAGCTGAAAGCTTATAGATATTATTTCTTCGAACGTATAGAATGAGTATGCCAAGATAGAGCATACAAAGTGCTATGACCAACTATCGTCAGATTCACCACTATATTCCTTTAATACTAATTATCTACTAATATCATGCCTAACTCAAACAAATCCAGTGTTTGTTCTGATACTTTAGAAATAGATTAACAAAAGAAGTACATACATATGTATGTATGTAAATAGTTTCATTAATAGTACATACATAAAACATATGTATGTATATCGTGTTTGTACATTTGTCTACATATATACATATGTATACGAAACCAGAATATTGCATTAAATTCGAAATAGACATATGGATTAGCCCATGTCAAAATTAATGTTCCTGTATAATTTTTTTATAGGTAGACATTTAAATTTTACGTGGTTTAAGTCATTTTTTAACTTTAGAAAGTTTTAAACGGTTACTGTAATTTTGATTTTTTAAATAGCTTATGGATTTTTGCATCTGACACGCCGACATATAAATTTAATTCTTAGATACTATGTATGAGGATAGGAGATCGGAGTAATTACTAATAATTAAACATTTTGTGGATTTATGCCGATTGAGAGATTGGAGCAACATAGAAACTGTTTTGTTAGTCTTTTACAGTGTACAATTTTAACTAATTTACAATTGAATTTAAATTTGTTGCGTTTAAAGATGGTTCGACACATTCGTATACCCTTCATAATTATGTATATTATATTGGCTATATTTTATAGGGGATAATTATCGATTATTCAATTTTAAAAACTTTTGAATTAATACGTATTTCAATACACCTAAGTCGTTCGTGTTTTTGTATCGAGAGCTTAATCTGTTCAAACATCTTGGACCATATTTAAATATACATACATACATAGGTACATACATAAATCAATTTAAAAAACTTGAAAGTCATCTTGTAGACGTTTTAACACACACATCTCAAAAGTTAATATCAGAATTACTGCAATATTTAATGAAAATACCCTACTTTTTGAAATTTCTTTTAAACAAACATATTCAAGTGTTTGATTGGAGTAATTTGATCAAAGTTAATATGTAAAAAATTGAGGGAGATGTTTATTTTGAAATAATCAAACTATAAAGATTAATATTTTTTTATTGAATATGATTAGAAGTTTTAGTAATCGATGAACAAAGAGAAGAAGTGTGAATATGGATCGTCAATAATGAAAAATTAAAAACAGAAACGAATTAACTGTTATACTTAAATTAAAATTGCTGTGTGGTATAACAATACCACATCACTAACACAATGATGTTATCAGCATAGAATGAAATGGAATAACAAAAAACCTGAAGAATAAAAAACAATAATAAATAACAACAAGTGGGCCTGTCGTCGTCATTTGTTCACTTTCTCACTGCCTTATGCTAGTGAGAACTTGGGTTTATACGTTCGCTGGAGGATCTTTTTGGATCAGTTGTGTGTACGCTGCCGGGCGCTAGAGGTGGTTTTCTACATTTTCGGTAGTTGTTGTATGCTTTAGTGCATTTTTTTTTATTAAGTTTAAATAAACAATAAAAAATATATTGTAAAAGATATTTAAAAAAGAAGGAAGAAATACAAAATGAATGCTTTAAAAAAGTTGCCCACACGTTTGGTAAGTTTTCGTTTCCACTGTGAATACTCTATTAACTAATATTATGACTCCAAAATTGTTTTACAACTTTTGAAAGTAATGAAATAATGGTTTTATTGTTATATAATAGTTTTTACATTCCAATTAATGTTGTTGTTGTCAAAAATTTAATAGATCGCTAATGCTTTGCGTCAACAAACCCATTCAATGTCCTCTGGCAATCCTGGCACACCTACTCCCTTAACTGTCTTGACTGAGGATGAAATCATGATGAAGGAAACTGGTAAGTGAAACTCTCGAATAAATACTAGTAGAGGAAAATTTTCATTTGATTTTTCATTTCTCTTAAATGCTATAAAATTTATTGTTTGTTTTGATTTTCCCTATTTCTTTAATTGATTTTACATGTCGCGTGAAAGAAATATTTATTTTCATTTCTATTGCTTTAACATGCGGTTTTTTCGTATTTTATTTTTGTTTTTTCCATTATTCTCCATTACTTTTTTAATGTTACGTAATTTAGATTTTTTGTTTGCCTTTTATGTTTATCATTTATGAAAAAATTAAAATTTTTTTCGATTCCTATACGGTGTAGATTGTTATATTTTAAGTTTTTTCTTTCGTATTTTGTTATCGTGGCATTTTTTTTAGGAAGAGTGAAACCTTTAGATTCAGTTGTGTTTTTACTTGTTCCTTGTCCTCCGTCGTACAATTGTCTGCTCACTGCTCTCCTCTCTTTAGTTTTTCGGTTAATAAAACTGATTTAAATTTAGTCTTTCAACTAGTATTGCAATGTGACCATTGTTATACAGTTAAATGAACGTAAAATATTAAGTCTTTAAATAAGATTAGACAAAGGTGAAGATATATATACATATGTGCATATGTATGTATGCTCAGACATATGTTAGAATGTATGAATTTATATTATATTTAAAATCTTAATTGTTAATAGACAAGGTTTGAAGAAAAGTTCAATTGATTGGTATGCACGAATATGTATGCATGTGTATTAAGATTTACTTGTACAATATTTTTCCTACGCGATCATATTATAGACACAGAATGTATTTGTACAACTACACTATTACAACTAGAATTCTTAAATTTGCAGACAGACGTGCAACAAACGATCAAGTAGTAAACTCAATCCGTGAAATAAATACTAATTAATTTGAAATTATTACATAATTTTTAGTTTTGAATATGCAATAAATTTAAATTGTCAAGATATTGACTACAGGACAGGGATATGGACATGTTTTGAAATTCAATTGTTTGAGAGGGGATATTTTCAAAATAAAACTATATAAATATGTATATAACTATATATACATATATTCTGTACTAAATATATATAGCATATATATAAGCATATGTACATACTGTGTACCAGATACTAAATATCTTATTATATTATCTTGTGCTATGACTAATAATACATACATAAATAAATAAGTAAATAAATAAATAAATAAATAAATAAAAAATAAATAATTTTTTGTAACTGTTAAGAGAATTAGAGATCAATAGAGTAGATAGAAATCTGTTCTTGAAAAATATTGCGTCTTTATATTGTATTCTGAGTACATTTATGACTAATTTATGTGAATGTATTATCGCGTTTCGAAAAAGTTTAAACCGATATTTTAAAGAGTAGTAAACGTTTTTACAACAGATTGTTTTTTTTTGTCATCAAAGGAATTAATCAAGTAATTATTGCAAGAAGAATACAATGCCTAAATATTATATCGCGGAAAATTAATTTGTCACGTTCCCCAGATTCGCACTTAATTTAGTCCATTTCAAATTTTTTTCATTTATCATTTAACAAAATTATTCTAAATTACGATTAAATAACGATTTCTTAAAATTTGTAACGTTATTAAAAGTTTAGAATATCCTATCAATTCTATAAAACGCATAATAGTATAATAAACAATTTACAACAACACATTATAAAGAGGTTTTTTGAAAATTGGTTTTAGTAGCATCTGTGTAGTCTATAGTAGTGTTCTAAATAAATATATCGCATTAACTTTTTTCTTTGTTTTCCAATTATTGTGTATTAAATATATGTAGTTATAGTTAGTTTACATAATTTCATAAATTATAATTATTTAATTTTCAAATTCCCAATAGGAGATTTTTTCAGATGTTTGAAAATGTTAATAGCATTGGTAACCATGCATATAGTGGGAAACAGATAGAGAGCGCAAAAGAGAGGGAACAATTCTCGCTATAAAGTCTACGTTTAGCAAGCAGCAATTGAATGCCAATCGTAGGCGAGTTGGTAAGCATTGTTGGCATGAATTCTTCAATGTGTATATGTCCCTATGTTCAATACCCCGCCGATCGAAAAAGCAGTCTAATATCGAAGAAAATGTTTAAGCTTAGAACGCCAAAGACTGTGTATATATATATATATATGTCAAACATTCACAAGCTAGTCAGCGATTTAAAATTATGTTTTCTTCTTCTCTTTCAAACTCATCAGCTCCTGCAAAGGGGATTTGGTGGGGAGGAGTTACGGAAAACGTGTCGTTAAATTTAAATTGCGTTACACTTGTGATAGATCAAATTTAGGGGATTTTAGTATCATGCCTAATGACTGCTCACTGTTCTAGTGGGTTCATACGGGATTGTGGTGCTAATATCCATAGGTTTCCTAGAGAGTTGAATAGAGGCCCAAATACAAACGGCACTGTTCTTAGTTGGAAATCTGACAATTCTTTTTAATTCAGGATTCTACGAATCTATTTATTATCTTATATTTCTGTTCCTAAGAGAAACAAATCTACTTTCATTTGCATACATGCATGCATACAAAGTCTTTGACAATGAATGAATGACGATGCAATAAACAGTTCATGAAAAAAATGGTGTTCATCAAAATTCTACTTAATAACTTATCAGTGACGAAAATAATAAAAAAAAAAAACTGAATTGTGGGTATGAGATTTAAATCTGTTTAGATTGTAAGTGGTAGTAAAAACTTCTGTAGCTTATGTGTCTCAAAACGGAATAGTGCGGCGAAAGAGTGAATTCTTATTGTAATGCGTTCTATTGATCAATCGATCACGAACAGATGAGCCTAATGAAACTGTAGTATGAGTAGTAAGCTTAAATATATGATATTTTCGATAATACTAAAGCACATTCCGTTTTAGTATCGATAAAACGGTGAAAAACAAGCGCCTATGAAGAGCTTTACAGTGACTTTACCTATCAGTAAATTTTAATTATATTTAGAATTGATATGATAGATAACAATAATAATAGATACTACTGTAAAGACGTACTATAAAAGAGACATAATAAAAGAAAGAGATAATGAAATTGAATTCCAGTTGGATGAATTAAAAGTTTACAAAAAAAAATATATATATATATATATATATATATAAAATAATAAAGAGTCATTTTAATACATTTTTCCATACACATACATAGTACCAATTATTATTTGATAGTTTTTCGATCTTAAGGAATGGATTTATGTTATGAGAAAGGCATTGAATTCTCGGAAAACTTTTTACTTTAGTACGTACATATATACTTTTTTAACTAATACAAAAAATAAGAAAAACTGATAATAATGCAATCTTTAGATAATTATGTTCATACATACATATATTGAATAACCATATTAAAATTAATTTGTTTAAATTTACGCATTTAGATTTGAAACGCAATAATAAATCAATGTTACTGAATTTTATCTTTTTTAGTTGCAAAAGTTGCGCAGGAACAAATTGCTCCTTTTGTAAAGAAAATGGACGATAATCACAAGTTTGAACCATCCGTTGTACAAGCCATGTTCGACAATGGCTTCATGGGTATTGAAATCGATACTGAATTGGGAGGCAGTGGTTGCAACTTCCTAACCACCATTTTAACTGTAGAAGAAATCTCTAAGGTTGATCCAGCAGTTGCTGCCTTAGTAGATATACACAATACTTTGGTAAATTCATTGATTATGAAAGTAGCCAATGATGAACAGAAAAAGAAATATTTACCTAAATTGGCGCAAGAATATGTAAGTAAATCCACTATTTAACTTGCGTAAATATAAGTATTTTAAATAATATTTTCGTTCATTTTTAGCCTGGTAGTTTTGCTTTGACTGAACCTGGTTCCGGTTCTGATGCGTTCTCTTTAAAGACCGTAGCTAAAAAAGACGGTAATCATTACGTTATCAATGGTTCCAAGATGTGGATTTCTAATTCCGATCTGTCTGGAGTTTTTATTGTATTTGCTAACGCTAAACCTGAAGACGGTTACCGCGGTATTACCACCTTTTTCGTTGACCACGATACTCCCGGATTAATTATTAACAAACCGGAAGATAAGTTAGGCATTCGTGCTTCTGGTACTTGTATGCTTACATTCGACAATGTTCGCATACCTGAAGAAAACTTGTTGGGTACTTTTGGCCATGGGTACAAATATGCCGCTGGGTTTTTAAATGAAGGTCGTATTGGTATCGCGTCCCAGATGATTGGTTTGGCACAAGGTTGTTTCGATCATACCATTCCTTACTTGTTAGAACGCAAACAATTTGGTTCAGAAATCTACAATTTCCAGTCAATGCAACATCAAATTGCCACCATCGCTACTGAAATCGAAGCCGCGCGCTTATTAACCTACAACGCAGCTCGCATGGTCGAACACGGCCTTCCATTCGTTAAGGAGGCTGCCATGGCGAAATACTACGCTTCTGAAGTAGCACAACGTGTGACCATTAAGTGTATTGACTGGATGGGAGGTGTTGGCTTTACTCGTGATTTCCCTCAAGAGAAATACTACCGTGATGTTAAAATTGGAGCAATTTATGAAGGTACAACTAATATGCAACTTAGCACAATTGCGAAGTTGATCAAGAAGGAATACAGCTCTTAAGCAGCAGAAATAATTCGTCCACTTGACAGTGATAAAAACTGTATACATTAAATATACTTATGTATACTAGAAATAAGATCTTACAAGCAAACAACAATTATTTGTTTCAATTTTTCATCATCGTAACAGATACCAAGAGTGCATTTATTTAAAAATTGTTCGCTGAATTATTTTCCAGAACTCTATTCGCGCGAATGATTTTAATTTTTGTTTTTTTATTTTTATTTTATTAAAATACATTTTTTATTGTAATCTTTATACAGTACATACATATAATAATAATAATAACGTAGATATACAAATTTGAGTAGATTTATGTATATAAAAAGTGTATATATATTTAAAATAAAAAATGATTTCTATAAAAAATCAAATATTTTTCCAGGATGACTGCGTATCATTTGGCATCGGTTGTAGTGAATGCTGCTAGCAATATGTTCACCACTGTTATTATAAATACTCCGCCCAGTATGAGTTCATTATAGCGTTTACTTCTACATCTGCGAAATCGACGCTAAAAAGTTAAATGCTACTTTAAAAATACGTGCAATCCAGAGTTTTGAGATGATATACCTTACCTTAAATATAAGAGCTATGCCGACCATTATTTGCATTATTAAAGAGACGGCTACTAAAGTAATACTTACGTAAAATGTGGAGGCATCGTGATTATATGTTATTAAAAATCTCAATTGATTGGCATTAGCCGATAGCAACGCAATATCCATTAAACCTTCAGCTGCATTTTTGTTTCCAGCATAACTATTATTTTCGTCAGTACTATTTTTATAAGTTTTTTCCATTGGGCTTCTAATGTTCTTTGTTAATTCAGTTGTATGGTTATCGCTCTCGCCACATTTATCACTAATTTCACTAGTATCACTACCGTTAACTGATTGCGTTGTTATTGTTGTGGAAGAAGATGGTACTTCAGTTATTGGAATCATTATAGCAGTATTATTATTTTTTAAATACTTTTATTATAAGTTTTTGAGAAACGTTTGTTTTGCCAATTTACTGTATTGTTTTGAAGACTTAAAAACATAATGAGCCTTTCAAACCCTGCATAAATTTTTCGAAGTTCTTTCTTTGTCTATCGAAAATTTGCGGTTTACCGCGATAAGGGATAAAACCAACCATTATAACAGTAACAAATAAGCAGGTTCATCAGTTCACATATTTATGACCTGACGATTATATAGTAGTTGACGAAATAATAGTTACCGTTGTTATACAATTTGAGCATTAAAAAATTGAATGTGAATTAGTAAAGGGAATAAATTCCACAGTTTTTATTTTCATAAATTAGTTGAATTGTGAATTTTGGGAGTTCCTCTTTAGACATAAAATCCCAATTGGGTAAAGTCAGACTCACTAAGTAGAGATGAGAGGATATATGATGATTGATGGAAGGAAGGATGTGCTCAATCCGAAACGCCATCAATTTCTTGGGGTGAATTTTTGTCAACAAACTGGAGCAGCGATTCGTAAAATTTATTTAGTGAACCGAAAAAGATTGTGTGAATTATATAGCGTGGTGCATTTTTTTAAGGTAATTAAATGAAGAAGTCACCATTCGTAGCAATTTTACGGTGCTGCCATACTTGTTTCAATTTAATATATATTTTTTATTCACCAATTTTCCAATTTTAATCTGGCAACTACTTGTAGTCAACAAAAAGCTTTTGTGTTAAAAAAATGTACCATCAAACCGGACATGTCCTGTTTGTTTATTAGCAAGCAAACTAAATTCAAACAAATAAGAATACAATGAATTACCTTTATCTCGCTTTTCCGAAGTCTAATAATTTTAAAATGGAACTTGAGCTTGAAAAGAAAACATGGTTGCGGTAGTTGTTTTAATATCACCGGAATGAAAAGATTATAACGTTTTAGCATTCCCGTTCGTACGCATGTATGTAAGTTAAAATAAATAATAGAAATTAAATAAACATTTTATTGTGTTTTGTACTAAAAATTAAATGCACATTTCAAACACAAGCTGGATTAATTGTATTTTGCACATTTTTTAATAAATCAATAACCGGTATATTAAAATTAACGTGAGTGAATATGTGGTTAAAAAACGAAGTGAAAAATTTTCTCTGCTTTCATCTCTTTCGATTCAAACAGTGTTGCCAACTTCGGAATTTTAAAAGTAAGGTATAATTTTATTACGATAAATTGTATATATAATTTACATATTTGTCAAAATATGGTTTTATATGGTTTTATTGTGCTATTTATTCTTTTTTGGAAATGATATGCGTTTTATGAAACTAATAATAATTTCTTGACTGCGTAAAAAGTTCGCAACTTTAATTTTATGTAATTAAATAAAAGCAAGATAAAAACTTGGCAATCTTGTTTTATGCATACCTATAAGAGAGAAGCAGTAAAAGAGAAATAATAAAACTATTTGGCTAGTATTGGGACTCTCTTTTTAAAGCGTACTTATCAGGAATGGAAAAGTAATTGTTTTTTGGTACAATTGCAATTGTTTGTTTAACATAAACGTCAGAGACAGATATAATGTAATTATATTAATTAAGATATAATAATTTAATTTCTATTAAATCTATGAAATTTAATTTTTCATTGACTTATTTGCAACACCAAAAATAACAATATATTTCCATCCCTGAGATACGAGTAGATATAGATATAGCAGTAAAGCGCACCCACCTTTTATAACATGTGTTATGGCGGTGTTTGTTTAGCTCTGGTCTTGAATACAAAAATGTGTTTACCTTTCTTCGCTCTTCGTCTGTTTAGACTAATCAGTTTGAAATCATCGTTTAAACTCGGACGATGTGTTGTGTGTAAGTTTAATTTAGAAGATAGTTTTTCTAGAGTTTTTATTAACAAATCTTTTGGTTGGAGTTCTAATACTGCCAGACATAGCAAAGTGAAATCATTAGTAATTGTATTTAAACATCTCGTTTGTATATGCCATAAGTAAGTTTGTAGTTTATTGCTTTTTTAGTGGATGATTTTAGCTAGCACGGTTTCAATTGATTTTTTCTCTTAAAAAAGCAAAAATCAATGCCCAATTGTCTTTAACTGAAGCACAAAAAGGATATCGCGTAATACATTTTAGAGGCAATTGCATGTATTAAATGCCAATAATATTCAACTAATAATATAAAAAATAAAAAATGTGTAACAGAGATTATGGTGTTGGCTTTTGTTTTTGTTGTTACATCTTTTTAACCGCTTCTTTAAACTTAATTCTGAATTTTTTCGTCGGTATCGTATGATTTTTTTCTTTGCAATTTACACACACGAACACGTCATGCACTCTCTTTTATTACATGTTTCTTTATTTCGTGTCCTAAAAAAACCCTGACAATAGTTCGCCTGAAAAGTTCACGTGCTTTCTTTGCTGAAGCAAAAAAAAAAAAAAATAATAAATAAATAAAAAATAACAATAATTTTCTCAAATTGGTATGAGTTTACTGTGTAAGTGGCTATGAGAATACACTGTATGTATCTCTTGTGTTTTACTCTCAAGATTTCCAAATGTATGTGTGAATGCGGGTATGTTCAAAATATTGTCTAAGTAGTTGTGTGCATGTATTATGTTATGTCTGCTTTGCTTATTTAAAATTATTAAAATAAAATAAGGAATAATTATCCTTGAACTAATAAAAAAATAATAAATTAAAAGCGAAGTAAAAAAAGAAAACAAACAACACTAAAAAATCAATAAAAAAATTCGATATTAAAAAATACTAAAAATACCATATCAACAATAAGTAACACTTAAATAAAACAAACAATAAAGAAAAATTGGATGATGGTTAAATCGAAGGGAAAAAGCAAAACAATACACGTAAATCTGACACAAGTAGCCAGACAGATACGACAGTGAAAATTACATCCTTTTTCCGATAGTTCTTTTAATGAGTAAACGCAAAAATTATTTATATTAATATTCAATTGTCGATAAGAATTCTAGTATTGTATAGCATACATACATACATATGTATGTGTATTAAATTAATAATTAGAATAATGAAAATTATATTTAAAATATTAAAAATCGATTCGGTTTGACGAAAGTAGAAGCAGAGACATAAAGAATACCTACTCAGGCAAAATATTTTTTTTGCTAGATATGGAATAGGTTTAAACACACAAACATGCACACACACAACAGCACCTATACATATGTGTACACTTAACGGAATTCATATAAAATCAGTCAAGGTTGAATTACAAAAATGAATTTAATTTTTATTTAACGCACGTTTATTATATGTAGATTAAAATATACTATTTAAAAAGGATATATGTAAGTAAGCGAATTAAGCGAGTATCAAAAAATTAATAGAATAATTAATTCTGAAAATTAGGAAATGTTGATTAAACACATTTGCTTTCTTATTTTTGATATTTTTTATGATGAAAAAGGATCAGTTCAAAAAGCTAAAGTTATCTTTTGTTCCTAAATACTACAGGGTGCTTCAGGGACAGCGAAGAAGACCAAAAAACTTTGGTGCGATGTTCTTTTGTACATTAAAAAAAATAATAAATTAATTATTATATAAAATAAAGTAAATACATTCATATGTATTTACAAAAAATTGTTATCACCTTTCTAAATGTATATGTTTAGGTTTTATAAATTTACAGTTTACCGAGTTTAAGTGCTCATCTTGGAGAAATCAATAAATAAATAATATTTTATAATTTTAATTGCTTTAGTTGATATTTTCCGTTTAAAGAACTTTAGACTTTAAGGTCGAAAGCATTTCGATTTTGTTTTTATTATAAAGAGATCGTGGAATAAAAAAATGCAATTATCGGTTGTTTTGGAAAATTGTGCCAGACAGCTTGTACGTTTATGATAAGATTAAAAATAAGCTTTATTATATAAAATATATAATAAATTAATAATATTTAAAGTCCACCTTAGCCAGCTGATTTTAAACTATGAATGTGTTTAATATAGCAATTTGAATATGTAGATTAAAATAAAAGACTATAGATATTTAACGCATGTAATTATTTAGTAAACGATTTAAAACTAAATTTAAATCTCATTTTGTTTGACATAAACCTCACTTCTTGGTGTAATTAAGTATATACCTACTATTTCTACTTTTTAATATACGGACTTTGGGAGTTTATGAGTGAAAAACGAAATATTTATATGTCAGTTGATAAAGTTCCCTCACAAAAGAGAGTTTAAAAATACGTTAAACCGCAAACAGTGATCGGATTACGTGTTTAATAGTAGATTTAATAGATAGATTTAATAGTAGATTTAAGTAAACAATATTGAAGTTATATTTAAATAAAAGTAAATAAAATTTTAAGTTTTTGTGAATGTGTTACTACAATAAAAATAAATACGAATTGTGGCATGTTTCTTTAAATAGTTAATATAAATACACATGTTAAAATTTCCATCATATGAAATGTTAACAGTTTTTCCTAAACGTTGTGCAGTGCTCTCTGTTCATACATACATACATAAATACATATGTGTTCGATTATTGTATTTTTCCATATTTAAATATTATAAATTGTTAATTGCAAAATATTTCGAATTATAGTTTTAGATTGAAGTCTAATTTTTTTATCTGACCACTTATTCTTTTTATGTTTTTACAGATTTCTTTTTAATGAATTTGTATTGAATATTCAATATTACGATATAGTTAACACATAATAAGAAAGTTAGATAATATAACATTAATGCCGCATTAGAATCACTCAGGAAGAAAATTATTATCGTTACTTTTACTAAAAAAATCAATTATAACAACCTCATTGAAAATCTGTTTAATATTCGGCTATAAATAGTACTGAAAAAGGAGAACTAGCTGTCAATTCAAAGCTTTATCAAGAACGACAACACAATGTCGCCGGAAAAATCAATTTGGGCATATGTAAATCACTTTATAATGAGTAATATTTCATATTTATGTAAGTATTTATCGTGTTCATTTATTTAATGTTCATTACGCTTTAATTGATCTTGACTTTATTGAAATATTTTAATTTCGTTCCATTTCAGTTGATGAAATTGATGGATATCTTTATTATTTCGGTGGTACAGCTGGCGTTTTAACACTTACAGGAATAGCAGCTGCATCCGCATATTATTTTGTTTCGCGACCCATACCGGAAAAACCATTAGTGCCTCTAGAAAATCAATCACCAATTCTGGAAGTAAGTAAAGTCTAATCTAACATTTTTTACTTGAAATAGTTTTGCCATGATAAAAATCATTAGTACAGGAAAAATCCTTGACAATTATGAAATAACTAAAAAGTTGACGTAGAGAAAAACAAGGTCTTCGATCACATCTTCTTGTGTATACAAAGTGTGCATATTTTGTACTTTTTGTAATATTTATTTCTATTTGTTAAATTATTTGAAATAAACGAAACAGTTCTATAAACAAATACTATTGTTAAGTTAAGCAGACAAATATATATATATATATATATATACGGGGAAAACAAAATTCGAGCTCCTTTTTTTTAAAACCTTATAAAATTATATATTTTAATATATGTATGTTGTAATGGCTGAATGTTCATTGTCTATTGAATCATTTGCCCTTATTGTAACGTTGAAGAAATTTATTGAAAAATTATATTTTTAATTGACAAGAACATTTCAAACAAACAATCGTTCATCTCCTACATGTTGAGTTTATTCGATATTTTCCGTTGTATAAATTAAGAATAGCAAATGAATAGAAATGTACATTAGAATAATATCAATTTAGAAATTATGAATGAAAATAGATGATTGGCTATGGCTTTAGTACTAAATGAGCTCAATGAAAACGGTTTGGTAATACAATTATTTCTGCAGAGTAAAATCTACGAGACAGTTGATTTCCCAGTCACTAAATTGTTTATGGCATTTATTTTTAAATCTCACAAGTATTTATTGTTTTTTTTTTGTTTATTCATAGAGAACTCTGTAAGCAAAATGTTCACGACCCTACCTACAACATTCGTCTTTATCACATATCTCCTATCAATTAGACATTTCTTTGTTTAATTAATTAAACCTTCTAGCGATATTCAAAAGTAAAAAAATAAAAAAAAATATTATGTATGTAGCAAACATCAACTATCTTGAGAGTCAATTTATAAGAGATGCACTAGATACTTAAATGAACAAGTATAAGGATTTCCCCAGTGATTTCATTCGATATTCATTAGTAAGGGTTTACCGAAACTATAAACGATTTTGGGAATATTTTCTAAACATTTTATTACTAATTATTAAAGATATAAGATAAATACAAATAAGTAAATATCTGCTTGTAGTTCCCATTAAGCTTTTTTTTATTCTGTTCACCCTAAAGTTTTTTTTTGGTTGTAGCACATCGTACTCTCTCAAAAATCTGAACAGATTTTCTTTTATTTATTCTCAATAATAAAATATACATCCATTAATCGTGTGGTTTTTTCAAATTTTTAGCTTTAGTACGATTTTGAACGTCTAGCGTGTTTGCATATTGTTAATATATAGTTATTTTAAATAAAAACGGTGAAACGAATAAGTTATTTAGATAAAAAAAAACCGTTTTAAACTTGAAACGAAAAAGGAAACAGTGTTTCATTTAAATAGTTTTCTTAATAATTTAAAATATTGATAAAAACAAAATACGATTATAAAAAATTAAAAAAAAAAATAAGCTAAAATTTTTTACATGAATTAATTGTGACAGTTTTTTTTTTTATTACGTAAACAACTTTTCGACAAATAAATGCATTTAAATTTTATACGTAATTAATTGTAAAATTTCTCTTCTTATTTAATTTTTAAATACATTTGCTCCATATTTTTATTTAGTAAATTTATGAAACATTATCAATATTTTGATGAAATTTCGCTCTAGAACATCGAATTTACATTTTTTGTTCTACTTTAAATTCTATTTTTTACCAAAGAATAATTTTTTTTAATTCTTTTTGATATATGAATGAATAAATTTAAATTGTTTTCTATTAAATAAAAAGTAAAATGAAAGAAAAATAAAATTTAAAAAATGAACGCAAAAAACACAAGAAGCACACATATTTTCTTAATTTTGTAGATATTTTTTTGTCTCTTTTTATTTATTTTTTTGTTGCTTTTTATAGTGAGTCAGTTAAATTAAAAAATTATTTTTCTCTTTTTGTTCCTTTTTGAACATTATGTAGTATATTAAAAAAGAAGCAAGAGTCTGGCAATTATGCATACATATGTATGTATGTACATACTCGTATATTACTTTTGTAATAAAATTTTAAAAATTTTTGGTTTATGCTATATTTCTTAATTGTGAATGAATATATTTTATTTTTTGTAATATTTAATTAAACACATGATAATATGTAAAGAAGTTAATAAAGTGAAAACTGGAAATTACTTGATAATTCTCAATAAACTGCTGACATGACCAAGTCGGTATCGAAAATAAATTTTAATTTATTCCATCTCTTTGTTGACATTTTCTGTTTATTTTTTAATCGGTCTTCTCAATTCTACTAAAAGGAAAGGGAGACAACAGTTTAAATGTAGAGGAAACATATTAAAGTGCCTACGAATATAATGCAAATCTTATGACAAATTTTCAGTTTGAAACATCATCAAAATCATTGGTATTATAAACAGTGATGTATTTAATTCTATTCTATTTTGTTTTTACATAATTTTGAACTCTATCAAGGCCTTTTTGAGACCATTATTTTTATAAATAGAAAAGCAAAATTGTTGTTCTTTTTATTTGTGTAAAATAATGGGGGGCCTGTCCGCAATTGTTTTTAAATAATATGTATTTGATTGGTTTAAGAAATAAATGAAAATATACAATAAAAATTAGATGGAATATGTCTAAAAAATATCAAAAAATATGTGAGATGAAAAAAAAGTATTTTTATTTATAATTAAAACTGGCAATAATAATTAAAACTGTTTTGAAATAATTATATCGTAGAAGTGAAGAGAGAATTGTGTTAAGGCAACCAATTATAGTTAATCCTTCCACAAAAGTATACTTTATACCACTTTGAAATTTTAACAAATAGTCAATGTGTATGAATGAAAATTAAAACAAAATGAGCGACATGATCAGATAATAAAGAATATAATAAAATAAATTACTGATAGAAGAAAAACAACTGAAAAGAAATAATTTACAAAAAGAAGTGAAATTAAGTGACGACAAAGTATTTTTGTCCCAGGTGCAATATTTTGTGTAAGGTGTAAAAGAACAAAAATTACTATTTTTATTAAACATCATTTAAGAAAATTACAAATTATGTCTTGCTGCGGTCAAGTAACAACAATACGTGTTCCCATTGAAATGGGTGCTCAAAGTGATGTTTTAAAGGTAAATATGCACATAACAATTCTAATTGATTAAATTAACTTTGCGATTGATTTCTTTATATAAAAGAAAAAACTAGATGTAGTATTTTAGTAAGAAATTCGCAAGAGTTTAAAGACAATTTTTCGATCGCAACATTTTGTTTTTCTTCTTCTTTTTTATTTTAGATAAAATATGATCCACGACTTGATATAAATCGTCGGGTAGGGTAAAATCTTTGTGTGACGTCGTCAATATTCATAAATTAGAATTTCGTTGATATACATAAGTTCAAATACACTCGATATTTTTTCCAACGATCCTTTCTAGGCGGTTGTAAAATCGAATGTAAATTTATTAGTTTCATAAAATTGTCCAATCAATAGCTTACATGGAATTTATTTATGTACTGTCACATTTATAATGGTACGATTCGTATATATACACACACACACACACACACATTTCGTTGCTTCTATTGCATACAATGTATTCTCAAAAAATTTTAAATTTTAATCATTTTTATACAAATGCTCTATAATCAAATCAAACAATATGTTTTATATAGTATATTCACCGGTGATAAAATAATTACTAATTTATTGAAGATCTGAGAAATCGAAAAGGTAAAAATTCTTTGCTGGAAACAGTGAAAAATAATGAAACAGTAGAAATCGTTGAATTTCATTACCCTCGAATATAATTAACACTTCTCTATCGATTAAGAATTTAGCAACAGTTTATGATACATATGTAAAATGATTTTTTCTCTCTATTTATTCAAATCAGAAATTTGTTTCAATTTTAATAAATATTTTAAATATATGTATGTAGTAAATCTAATGGAAATATATGTATGTTGAATTTATCTTTTTGTTTTTTAATGAAATTTTTATATTAATTTGTATACTCAGAATCAAAATATTAATGTGTTTATTTATTCAATAGGCGGATGGAAATAGCGGATAATTTGTTTTTGAGCATGCAATTCTATGCAGGCAACCGAATAGAAAAGGATCGTTTGTGTTCATAACCCAAATGTATATTGAATTAAAATATTTATTAAAATGTAAAATGAAAGTCAATTTCATTCCCTTTCACTTCTCTATACATTTTTAGCGAATGAATTTTCAACACCTCTCTTTTAGCATTCAAGTACATTTCTACACACAATTTATGTACGCATTATGGGTATTAAAACTGTTTGATGTGAAAAAGTGAAATACTTTTGATGATCTCTAGTAATTTCAATCAACACTTGTGAAATGCTTAAGTATTAAAATTTGTTTTCAATAACATACCGTTTGCTCTGCACGTCACGAAAACACTTTGATTGTTATTTTTTTTTTCTTAATCGGAATATCTGTTTTATTAAAATTATTAATTTTAATATTGAGAAGTGAGTGCTAAACATTCAATATGAACAAATAAAATGATATATATACATACGTATTTTATTTATATACATACTCGTGCATGTACATTGTATGTACATTTGTATATACATACATACATTTATTGAATGGATTTCAATTTAAAAATTAAAGATATTTGTTCTATTTTCATTTATTTCTAAAATTGTCTATTTGATTAAGCTGCTGTTTGTTTTTTGGCAGAAATTGCATCTGCTGAATGTTAATCGATCGTGTTTGATGTAAAATTTATGTTAAATAGTTCGGATGGTGACTAAACTGTAATTTATCTAACAATGCAGATTGTTTGATCGAAAAGAAAAATTAAAAAAAAAAAACAGGAAAATAAATGGAACCGATATCAAGATTTCACTTCCATCTTTAGTACACTTATATGTCCTTAAATCCACAGAACATTATATATTAGCACTCATTGTATCCCATGTTTATTTTTCTCTATTTTTTGCTTTCGTTTTTGTTTCGAACTGTTCATTTTCAGGGACCGGAACAAATTCATGTTTCTAAATTTTATAAAGAATCCAAAAACGGCAAATTCGTATCATACATAACAGAAAATGTAAGAACATTGTATCATACATTTCGTGAAGGTGCTTATGCCTCCAATAATGGACCTTGTCTGGGATGGCGTGAGACCTTATCATCACCATATCAGGTGAGTTTAAGTTATAAAAGTCAAGTTTTGTTAACTGTTGTTGTTCTAAATTTGAAATCTTTATGGATACTTTAGTGGATCAATTATGACGAAGCGCTATTGAGAGCTAAAAATTTTGGTTCGGGTTTACTGTCTTTAGGTGCCCGTCCAAAGCAATTAATTGGTATCTATTCACAAAATCGTCCAGAATGGATTTTGTACGAACAAGGCTGCTATTGTTACTCTTTGGTGGTGGTACCGCTCTACGATACGTTAGGACCAGATGCTTGTGCTTTTATCATACGTCAGACTGAAATGTCAATTGTTGTTGTGGAAGATGATGCCAAAGCAGTAATGTTGTTGGATAAAACGCCTCGCTCTCTAAAAATCATTGTGGCAATTAAGCCTATTAGACAGTCAACGTTAGAGAAAGCTCGTAGTCGAGGAATTCAGATATTTTCCTTTATCGATGTTGAGAAACTGGGTGCCAAAAGTAATCATGTTGAAGTACCACCCACTACAGAAGACCTGTGTACAGTATGCTATACATCAGGCACCACTGGCAATCCAAAAGGCGTTATGTTAACACACGGAAATGTTGTGGCCGGCGTGTGTGCAGTGATTTTACAATTGGGTGAGTGGCAGACATAGCAATTAATCCTTTAATAGGACTCCACATTATATTGTTATAATATTTGTTTAGGTGATCATCGTATACGTGCTGGTGATGTAATGGTTTCCTTTTTGCCTCTGGCTCATATGTTTGAGCGTTGTTGTGAAAATGGCATGTACTATGTCGGTGGTTGTGTTGGCTTCTATTCTGGGGACGTTAAAGAATTGACCAACGATTTGAAGATGCTTAAACCAACTGTAATGCCGGCCGTGCCTCGCTTATTGAATCGTGTATATGATAAAATACAAAATGAAATAGCTGTATCGTCCATAAAAAGAGCTTTATTTAATATGGCTTTAAAAGCCAAAGAAAAGGAAATATCAAGAGGTATATTAAGACGCAATGGTTGCTGGGATAAGATGGTATTTAAAAAAGTTCATCAAGGTAAGGCCTGAAAGACTTTTCATAAAATGACCGACTGTCTTATTCGATATCCATTTGTAGCCTTCGGTGGTAATTTGAGACTAATGGTAGTAGGGTCAGCACCTTTGGCGGGCAATGTTTTGACATTCATGCGCTGTGCTTTGGGTTGCTTGGTGGTGGAGGGTTATGGACAGACTGAATGTACTGGAGCTATTACTTTGACGGTTCAAGGTGATTACATACCCAATCACGTTGGTCCACCTGTATCTTGTAATGCTGTTAAGGTATAGTTATAGTTCTCATATACCGAAATGATATTTTTAATATTTTTTTTTGTTTGTTTAGCTGGTTGATGTCCCAGAAATGGAGTACTATGCGAACCAAAATACTGGAGAAGTATGTGTGCGTGGTTCTAACGTGTTTCACGGGTAATTAGTTATTTTAAATACTAATGAAAAGCGATTACTTGTTAACTTGTTAAGTTTATTTAAATTTATTACTAGGTACTATAAAGATCCCGAAAGAACTGCCGAAGCTATTGATTCGGAGGGATGGCATCATACCGGCGATGTGGGAATGTGGCTACCAAACGGTACTCTTCGAATTATAGACCGTCGTAAGCATATATTTAAATTGAGTCAAGGCGAATACATTGTACCAGAAAAGATAGAAAATATCTATACTTTAAGTCAATATGTCAATCAAGTTTTTGTTTATGGTGAAAGTTTAAAGGTAAATAATTACAAAAAAATTTTGTATATACACTTTTAAATTATTATGATTTAAATATTTATTTGTAACAATTGCAAATGGTCTATAACAGAGTTGCATAGTAGCTGTAGTAGTGCCAGATGTTGAAGTTCTAAAACAATGGGCAGCAGAGAACAATGTCCGTGGGACTTTATCCGTCTTATGCAATAATCCTGAAGTCAAACAGCTAATATTGACGGATATGTTAAAATATGGCAAACAAAGTGGCTTAAAATCTTTTGAACAGGTATGGTTTTTATATAATAAAGAAATTATTAATTGTTAAAACTTAAATTGTTTGGTTCCTAGGTCAAAGATATATATCTACATCCAGATCCATTTTCGGTACAAAATGGTTTATTGACGCCGACATTTAAATCGAAAAGGCCACAATTGAAAAGTTACTTTAAACCCCAACTAGAAGATATGTATAAACATTTAGACTAACTTAAGCTAAACTACTAAAGAGAAATATAAGAAAAATACCAAATATAAGAAATTAAAAATAAAATACTTAAAAGATTAAATCAACATTTATATGTCAACAGACTCAACATTCAACAATATGGCTGCAAATTTTTGATCATAAAACTATTTACATATTTATTTTCTTTTCAAAATATAAGACTATAATTAGCTAAAGTTCTGAAAAAAATTCAAGCAAACAAAAATGAGAAAAATACTAATTTCTTACCTCTGTCTAAAATTAATTATTACTTACATACATAAATAAAATAAAGTATAGATTACTTAGAAATATCTTAATAACATCAACAATTAATTATGTATTGAATGTAAAAACGAAAGCAATAATGTTGAGAAACGAAACAATTTTAGCAACTTTATAAAACAATATATTTAAATTACATCCAATTTTCAATTTGACTAGCATTGAAATTTAAAATAATAAAAAGAACAGTGACATAGCCAAAAAGAAATAAAAATAAACTAAATTTTGTAGAAATTCGAATATCATAGGTAATAACAAAACAAAATTATATGTAATCCGATTTAGTTATGACTTCGATAATTTTATATTAAATGAAGCATTTTTCCCCTTAAAAAGAGTTATAGAATGATTTGTTTTTATGTGTCGATTATTTATTTGTTTTTGTTTGTCTCGTTAATTTTTTCTTTTATTTTTTAAATTATCAAAATTATTTAAATATGCTTACTAATAAATTTGCGTATATTTTTAGGCAATATTAGATTTAGGAAAAATAAAGTAAAATATAATTAATTTCATTTATTTTTATTATTATTTTGTGTGCGTGTGAGTTGAAACAAAATTGATTATTGATTTTGTATTTATTCTTGTTTTTATTTGTTAATGTTTATATGCCGTACGTTCTGTTGTTATGCATATAATAAATTATTTTTTATTTTAGTTAAATAAAATTATGTGTAAATATATAATGTTTAAAGCGTTTTTCTTAACTGATTAAATCAATTATTGATCTTTTAATTAGTTACATAATTCACTTTAACTTTTAGAATCATTCAATATCAACATGCAATATCACTTCAAATCGATTAAAAAAAGCTTTATTAATTATACAATTTTTATTATGGAAAAATATAGGAATCAATGAACTTGCTATCGTACATAATACAAGCACAGGAAGGTCTTGTATATTAGTTTTTCTTAATAAAAAAGAAACAAATACAATTTTTAAAATTTATAAAATTGTCCTGGATTTTAAAATAAGATTCAAATACAATAACTACTTGATTATGAAAATAAACAATTCAAATAAATTAATTTTTTGACTTGCAGTAATAAAGGTTGCCTTTCGTTTATTTATTTTATATTTAAATCGGAAAATTACGCTTTTTTTAAGAGGAATGAAAGAAATAGATATCGATTTTTTATCGTTATTCCCACAAGAATTTTGTTTAGAAAGCTTTCCCCTTTATAATTTGGGGAATAGAATTCAAAAAATGTCTACTGAGTATGAGTAAAAACAGAGTATTTACCTACGCAAAGAAGTTCAATGAAAGCTAATTAAATTCTGCTTGTAAATGCAGGCTTACATGGATTGAAAATTCTTCATTCGTTTAGATAAAATTTAATTTTCGAATGTGTTTTTCGAATGAATATTTTTTTTTGCCGATTTATTAATGGTTAGAATGTGCTACATTTTAGGTGACGATGTGTATATACGGTGTATATTGTAATGTGCTCTGTAATTACGGCCTAATAAAGCAAAATCCGTTTCTACATTACAATTTTAACAATTAGAAACCAAAGACACGAACCTACAATAAATTTTTTTTTATATACAGTACAACGAATTTAATAATTTATCATTAAAGGACTTGCGCTTTTAACAAAAGGATACACTGAAATGTCATATTCAATTAACAAAGGCAATTTTACAAAAAAAAAAAAAATGGTTTCATTCATCATTTATACGCAGGACTTTCTTAAGTAACGTTTGCTTTAGAAATACGGGAGTGCTAATAAAGATTAAGATTTCATAATAAAACATTAGAAATAAAATTTTTAATCGAAAAATTCTAATTATACAAAAAACTTGTTATAACTTTACAATTGTAAAATTTAAATATGACCGAATCGTTAAATGTTTTGTGTAGAAAGAAGTTACTCTCATTTTCGTTGTGGTATAAGATTTTCATAATTACAAGTATACTTTTCTCATTAATGGGTGAGTAATTCAATCGGTTTATAAATCACAATGGAAAAAAATAATGACAATCATGCTAAAATGGTGTTAAAATGGATGGCATAACATTTTTGTTATTTAAAAGAAGAATACGAATATGGAAGTACTGTCATAACAAATACCTATGGTCCCAACCAATAACAGCCTAAGTCGACATAAGTTAATTTATGTTATGTATGCTTTCATATACCGCTAATAAAACCTTACATTAACGTGAAATCCCCATTTATTAATCAAAACATGGTAACTAAGTTATGGTCAAACCCCATTACATTTACATATACTAAATATGTATAAAATGTGATTTTTCTCGAAAATTTTATTATCGACTTAGGCTATTATTGCTTGGGACTACAGACATATATGTACATACGTAAAACATTTATTACTCAGTTTTACAAACAATATCGCTACTCATCTCCTCGTTACACAAAATTTAATACTTTTAAAGTACTGTATGCACATTGAATTTATTTCAAGCACAAAGAAAGTAATCAAAAGAGAAATACAATAAAAGGAGGAATTAAAGGTTTGATGGAGTGGGGTGGCAGTGGGAACGAAAAGGAGTATTTAGATATTTTTCACTGCTAAATGTAGCGTAAAGAAAAATCGATTTTTGTTACACTTTCTGCTCCCTATGTCCTAGATATTTGAGTCTTAAAATGGCTAAATAGATTTCATATGCATGATTTAATAATTAATTTACTTTCCTTGTGTAAAGATTTAATAATTTTTTTCCATTTGGTCTATTTATGTTTACTTTTCTTTATATTCAGTTACATATTGTCAAGGTCTGCAATTAAGCGCATTTACTACAAAAACACCCAGGGTTACCAAGTATACTACTAAATCACCAACGGTAAGTCGGAATTGGCAAAAATCAAAACAAGAGTTTATTGCTACTCAATTCAATTTACTTATACTCAATTTAGTCTTCTGTCATAAATCATGATGCTACAACTTCAATTTACCGCTTTAATGCTACGAATGGCATCACATGCATTTTAATTAGCGTTGATGGATTAATCAGCATTAAATACCGTAATAAATTAAATGAAGATGTCGAGGCTGATCTATATTTACCGGACAATCCCGTCTTAAATGGAGAGTGCGTAGAATCAAACTTGGAAATTTTATCTCTGGAATTCAAGGGGTTTAAACTACAAATGACTTTTAGAAAGGTAATGATTCTACAATAATTTCGATTTTAGTATTGTAATTGGAATGTGCATTGTGATAAAAAATCAAAACACTTTCAACTTAAAATTGTATCTCTAAATAATGACTATTTGTTTCTCATAGTAGGTATACAGATTAATATAGGCTATAGATTTTGAAACCATTAAAAACTTATAGATAAAAGTTTCATTTTGTTTTTGAATTCAAAACAGACGAATATTAACCTTATGTATTTGATTCCAATTTCCTTAATTTTTAGTCTTCCGGTGGCGAAGGTTGGTACATAAATTTGTTCGAACTCAGTTATTCATCATCAAATCCATTATTTGAACATCCAGACCGTCCTGGGTTAGATGTTAAGTTAACATCACCTTCGCATACGCCAATGTATTTTCCAACGCCGGTGGGTAAATCGTACGTGTGCGATAAAGAGCAAACCGTCGTTATGTACGCACCATTGGATTCGGGTGATCAATCTGGTCATATTGCGCGGCTCTACTTAAGAGATTTGCATATGCAAAGTTTTATGTTTAAGGAGAGCGGTAATTGGGGACCATCATTCCACTGCAGTGCTACCGGTTCGTATAGAGATGAGACTGCCCCGCTTGCTGTAGGCACTGCCCTTGCGATAGCAGTATTGTTGACTATTTCCGGTTATGGCGGCTGGAGGTAAAATTACTCAATGCCTTTTAATAACTCTTTATAATATCAAACAATATCCTATAAAACAATTATTCATGGTTGGTTTTTGCTTTCAGATATTTTAAAATCAAAAAAGTACAATATGGCACCATGGAATAAATTATAAAAACTTTCGAATTATAGAAAACTCAAAACAAAAAATATTATTATAATAGAGAAAATTTAATGGAGTGTGTGTAAAAATTGTTTAATTAAATAAATTAATTTGAATATTAAAATTAGCATTATATTTACATGCAGTTAAAAAACTAATCTTTAAAAAGGAACAAAAACAAAATAAAATGAATTGCAAATGTCTTCCATATTGTTAAAGCTAATATATATATAGATATCCACATATACATACATATATACATATGTATATATAAACATATATATATATACATATATGTATACATATATGTACGTATATATTATATGTATATACATATATATGTATATATATTTATATATATAAATACATATATTTATATATTAACACATAGTTACAATTACATTAATTACAATTGATTTCATTTAATATTTTTAAAATTACTTTGACTTAACTTTAAGTAAATTCCTAACAATCAAGCACCTTATTTCAATATGTTTTTAAATTAATCTATCACTTTTTCCATAATCTCGATGTTGTTATTTAATATTTTAACATTGAATATATTTAACAGTAATCTATAAAATATTACAGACGTTTTAATTAAAATAACTTTGTATAAAAACAAACAAAACAAACAAAACAAACAAAAAATTAAATAAAACCAACATCATATCTTAAAATGCAAATAAAAAATATGAAGTCGAGTATATTCTATGCATATAAATATATCTTTATTGCCAAAAAGAAGTTAAAAGGTAGAAATTACTATAATTATATATAAAATATATATATTTACGAGCATTGAAAAATATAATGTAAAAAAAACAAATTTATGACTTAATTTATTTGCAAAAATTGTTTCGTTTACAAATCAAAATAAGAAAGTACCTTCAAGTCCTATGTTTTAAAGAGTGAAAAAGAATTAATATGATAAAAACAATACAATTAACTAAAATAAATTTATTAAAATAAAAACATAAATTAATTATGTTGGAAAAAACAATTGTTTTAATTGCATACAATGCCTTACAGTGATACAGTTTAAATGCGATTATCAAATTTCACCTGAAACACTTTGCCATGGAAAATATCTAAAAATGTGAAATCAAACAACTGAAATTTAAATACCAAATAAAATTTCCGAATGGTACTAAGTACTTAGAAGGAGAAGAGAAAACGTATATACATATTAAAAAGTATATCCATTAATAATACGATAAATTTTCCACTTATGAAGACTACTCGTATCCCATAACAGTGATATTTCGATTGCAAGCAGATTTTTGTCTGTTTTTTTCTTAAAACAAACATATATTTCCATATCTTTCGGCCATTATTGTTTGGAGAACATTATATTTATTTATTTGGTCTATCTTTTAAACAGAGCATTTTGTACTGAACTGCAAACAAATAACCTGACGGCTTAAATAAATTGAAAAAAGAAATGAGCGAATGGAAAAGATTTTAAGGCAAATACTGGTTTAATACTAAACAAATTACTTAAGCAAATATACAAAAGAAGAGATATAATAATAATATTTAAACAAAACGCAAACTAAACACAGACCCATTATACAATATGGAAAGGGTATTATCATATTCAACCATTGACCATACAATGCAACGTACATATATAATAACGAAGGCAACTACTAAGGCGGAGTTTTCATAAGAATTTACTTTGAAGTTAGTATTCTTGTTGCTAAATAATTTTGGCTTTATTGAATACGGTGAATGAAACATGTACATATCTTTAACCAGTTCAATTATCAACAATTCAGATCGCTCTGGTTTAAAGCATAAATTTACCTAAGGAGAACTTATAAATTTTCTAAAGAATTAATAAATAAGATTTTCCGAAAATAAATTTTTATATTTAATGTTCTTTCCCAATATATTACGAAATATTACTAATAATTCAGATGTGTGATTATATAGTGGAATATCAGTTATTTCGAACAAAAAAGTGTGTGGGCAAAATCCTTTATTTTGTTATAGACAACGCTTATTGAAATTAAATTCTTTTTAAAAGTAGACAAAATATGCAATGCAAATCAAAATCTCTAAAAACTGTTTTTTTTAAATATGATTTTAAGATGTTAAATCTTGTTGCTTTAAAGTTTCCAATAAGAACCTAACATAATATTTTAAATGTACAGTCAAAGAAAAAAGTCTACATACACCGTTGTTTCCTATGAATATTCAACAGAATAACTGTCATATTGCTTTATAAAAATATTGCTCTTGATATTGTTATTGTATAGTTCTCGCAATTAAGAATTTCAGTGCGAATATTATAGTATATGAAAAGATAAAAAATAAAAACAACTTACCTTTAAATAACACCATTACGCTGTTATCCAATTTAGCAGGAGTCTATAACATTTCTCTAATTACAGGCATCATTGTTTTGTTTGTATTAAGCACAAAAAAAAAACACAATGAGAGAGAAGGCATCTCTAATGGTATGTACTCACTATGCTACATGTTTATGAAACTAGGCATGTTTTGTTGTTGGTTGAATACTGTGTAGTGGCATTTCTGGTTTCATTCGAAATTTCAACATCAAAATATTTTAATATTTACTAGTTTCCTTTTGGGTTGCACTGTGCAACATGAAAGATACACCTGTTGCATAAACACGTTGCATCGTGTGTACATACTACAATAGCGACAGTAACGACAATGTTAATGGCAACCGACAACAATAAAAAACACAAAAATTTTTTGAGTTGTCTTTTGTTGTTGAATTTTATTTAATTTGCTTGCACGATCTTGTTCCGTTTACGACACAATAATTTAATAAATGCAATTCTTTCAAACGGCTATTCTTTACAAAAACAATTAAAACATTTACAAGAACAAGAATTCTATTCCACTTTCTTTAAAGCGAACACACCCCTTGTTTTCCACCTTTTATAGGCTTACATACAAATATAACTTATTCTCTTACTCTCCCTATCCCTCTCTCTCTCTTTTACACACGTACACATTTCGTTAAAAGAGCTTCCGAAGTTATTTTTTTTTGCTCATTTGCTTAAAATTTATATTGTTGGTTATTCCATTACTGCTATAGTCACTCGTCAACATCAAAGTAAGTTGACATCGATATTTCCCGCTATTACTGTTGTTGTATTTGGTTATTCTGTTCAATCTAAATTCTTCGTTTTTTGTCGTCCTTCTTTTCTTTCGTTGTTCCGTACACAATTTTTCTTGTTTCGCAGGCTTTTATTTAGAAAATTAATGCAAAATATTTTATAATTTATAATGCACAATGAAAAACTGCACTTGTTACTCGTTATTCGTTAAAAACATATTAATTTTTCAATTTTTAAACATTTGATTACACTTAAAACACTTTAACAAACATTTTCACAACCGATCCGCACAACTTGTAAGAAAAACTGCCATATTGACTGCGTGGCCATACAGCAAAAAAATCAGAGCAGTAAACAGAAGTGGGATATTTAAAATCGCCAAAAAGCCCTAAAGGCGTATATTTTTTTAAAAATTAGAAAAGGTATAGCAGATAAGAACGGATTTTGTCCACCTTTAAAGTTTAATTTAATTGTAACAAAATAGTAAAAAAATGGAAGTGCGACAGCCCAAAAATGTTAGTAGAGAGCAAAACAAGCGCATGGCTACGCTCTCTCCCGATTCTGCAAGGGGAAATTGTTTCTGTTTATATCAATAGAATAAACCTGTTTAGCTAGTAGAACAGGTTCTAGTGTATACTACCACCGCTTGAGAAATATATTTTCTCAATGAATCCATAAAGTTTTCAGTTTTGTTCTCGTTAAATTACATTTTAGTTATCTAATCTACTAAGCGCTTCCATTTCCTATTGGCCTTTAACAACAAAGTGTTCCGTAATCTTTAACCTATCTCACGCACCGGAATTAAGGCCTGTGAAAATCCTTGAGGTTATACAACAGATATCTCTCGTGGAGTGACTAGCTTCGGGAATCACCCAACCGATGTTAAAGCATGCTACGTCAGCTGATAGTTTACAAATAGCATAATATTTCCACCTATAGTTATCTTTGTTGCTTTTAGTATAGCTTTCTCTATTATGAAGATCTACACTTGAAGGACACTGACATTATTTAGAAGCTTGTATCACTCTGAAATTTTCCTTACTTCGCAGATAACGCTTGTACTCTCTAGAGCGGACTATGTTATTCCAAAATTGGTATTTATTTATTATTTCAAATAAATATTTTATTTTTAAAGGTTAAAATATTACAACTGCATTAAGATTACAGTCGGTATAGTCTATATTTATATATTTTAGTGTATGTCTATATATTATTCTATACATATGTATATATTTTATCGGCTATTTCCAGTAAATGTAATAAAACCTTTTCACTAATATTCAAACAATAGAATGTATTTCATTTTCTTTAATTATTTACTACATTTGTTTTAAAATTTCGTTGTTATTCAAATATAAGGCTGTGTTTGGTAGGAAACTCTAAAACATATTGGGTCTAATGTATAAAGTACCGCATTTATGAGTTTACAACCTCAGGCTAATTAGGGCGCGGATTTTTCATTTAAGTTGTCATAAATGTTTTGTTTTCTTTAAAGGTATAAATAAAAGGTAAAGACAGAAAAAAGGATGGTTACATTCTGCTCGTGCAAGGATAATGTTTGCAAGTGTGGTAAATATTTAGGGCAGTTAAGACAATGATAACAAAAACTGTTAGCAAGATTAAACGTAATCGTAAATAAAGTAATGAAAAAGGGTTAAATATTTAGCAATGGCTAGTAGTCGTATTTGATTTGGTATACAAATGCGAAATATTCCGAAATTAGAGTAAAAGTATGTTCAGCACATTGGCCAGGTAGACAAGTAGACGGACGATTTTTTTAGAAATAGTAAATGCACTCCCATTCAAATTGAATGAATTGGAATTAATAAAACTCAAGGTTCAAGATTGAGCAGTAGTGCTAAAATGTGAAAAGGGAGCTTTAAATGATAACATATCTGTAACTAACCGGCCTTGAAAACAGAAAATATGTATAGTGACGCAAATAAACACCAACACTAAGTACGAGATTACGTTAAAACTGATAAAATTTATCATTGACAAGAGTTCAATATCCTTTATGTAAATACGCTCTTGTGGTCTAAAACATTAAAATTCTTGAAAATATTTTCTCTTTTTTTTAAATTAAAAAAAGAATTTGCTTGATTTTGCTTTTTATTTGATTTCGTTGTGAATGCAAGCGTATCCAGGCATTCTTTTTTTCTTATTTGTTCACTTACTGCTGGTTTATTCAAATTGTATTTAATGTTATTGTGCCATATACTCTGACTCTTTCTTATATTATGCATGTTCACTATTAAAAAAAATAAGATGTTTTTTCTTCTTTAATAAATAAAGAAGAAAAATATATTTTGTTGTTGTTGAACTTTCAACAATATACAACATAAATAATTTGTAGACTTGTATTTTTTTACTTCAAGTTTTGTTGATTTTTCTCATTGGCACATCATTTGATTTGTGGATGCGTTGCCATTGACTAAACGTTTCATAGCATATTGAAAATGAAAAAAATTTAAAAAGAAAAAAAGAACTGAAAACCGACTCTTATACCATTTCCGAACAAAGTGATTCTGTTGCTAAAGTTAAAAGACTTAAGAAATGAACTTTGTTGTGTGCATAATCAACTGGATGGTTTTTATTATATGAGGTTTGTTTCTGAAGTCTTTTGATATTTTCTTAATTAAACGTTTAGAAATGGTGTAACCAAATATGTTGAACTAAAAAAGAGAAAAAGCAGAAACAGAAAAACAAATCAGTTAAAAGAAGTCTTAAAATCATAAGACACGTTTTTGTTACAAATTTTGAAAGAAATTCAATGTTTCTATTTTGTTTTTTACTAATAATTTTTCATTCATACATACATACTACATATGCACACATTCAATACACATTCACAATACTGTGGGGTCAGTCACTGCTATTAAATAAAAAATCGAAATATATATTCGTTCATTACTACTGGCATAAAATTTCCTAAAATATTGCAGTTTAAATAGTACTGGAAGTTTCATATTTAAATGTATGTATGTATGTAAATTTTCTGCAATAGATATCATCAACGTCGTATTTGACGATGATAAGGTGATCAAAAAAAAAAAGGATCTACTACATAAAAGCGCATATACAGGCATATTTGAAATTGTTTAGTAAATAAAACAAATCTGTTAAAAAAAAAAAAAGTACAAGAAAAACAGGGGAACAAAACTTGACTTGTGTATGGTATTTGAAAACAAAGAAAAAAAACTTATAATATAACGATAGTACAGACTGGCATAAGAACACTGAGAGAAAATGTATAATTGATAAGTGTTACTATGTTAAAAAATATTTAAAAAGAATGCTAAGGCTTCACGGAATTTTCAAATAGATTATGAATAAGAAGCATCACATTGGGTTAGATTTTATGAAAACATTATCACTGTAAATATGAGTGCTGCCAACAATGCAAAACATCACTTAGCTTCATGTGAATAAATAAAGTGTAAATTATATGTTAGTGTAACATCAATTTAAATTTATGTATGAATCAAGATACGCTCGTTTAGAAATTATAGTTTTAACTTCTCTGAAGTGAGCCACAGATTTTGCTGACGGGCGTTTGTGATTTAGATTTATTGTATTCAATCCATTCAATAGGCATTGATAATTGTTAAAAACATTTTTCTCAATGTATTTGAGTACATTACTTTAGTGGTACCTGCTGTTGCCAGGTTCGGCAAGCGAATGTCGAATGTAGACTGAAACACAAGCGATTTAAAAATGGTCGTCTGTATACAAATGTATACAAATAAGTAAGAGCTGAATAAATAGCTAAGAGCAAGTCATATAATTAATATGGTTTCCTACCTGGGCAAAGAAGATGAAAAAAGGCGGAGCTTTCGATATGAGGAAACGAGACAAAAACTCAGTCACTGTGAAAGAGTTAGAAAGGTAAGCAAAAGACTAAAGTATAGAAAGGCAAAATACAAGAACAACACATCAACTGATTTGAGGTTGTGTGTATGATGTTTGTGATAAAAACAAAAAACGACAACTTTTGTGATGGCTGAACAAATTAACACCGATCATTAGCTTGGGAGTAAGCAAACGGGTGTGAACACGCTCTTTAGAAAATTAAAAAAGAAAATATAATATAATATAAATCATACACAAATTATAAAATAAAATATCTTCTATATGTGTAACGAAAGTATTCTGCAATCGCAAACTCTAATAATAAAAAGTAAGTCTAAAAAACAGTCAAATAAAATTTGAAGCCTACAATTAAAATCATTTCTTAATTAAACTTGACTTATTGTCACGTTAATTGCAAGGTTCCACATGACTACAACATTTATTCATTAAATCTTTAATAAAAGGATATCTAATCTGAAATTCGCAATTGTGTATTCAATACAATATAATATAATCTACTACAAAATTCTAAAAATAAAACGATGTATTTTTAAAACCGTTATTTGCGTGGCTGCTGCAACATACCAACGTACTATGTATTTCTCTTTGACAAATGGATACTAATTAATTACAGTTTGTACAAAATTTTAGTACTACTCGAAATTACCAGCTGCGCCACCGGTACCAGTTTAATCATCCTCCACATAGGCAGACAACACATCGCCTAATGTCAACATAAAGTGCGTTACTACTCATCATTAACAAACCGTGAATTATTATTAACACACAAAATAAAATTACACTTAACAAAACAGAAAAACAGAATAAAAAAAATTATAATAATATTGTATTTAATAATAGTTATAATAAATAATACGTTAAAATTAACAGCAATTTAATAATTTAACGCAAAAAAAAAGGAAAGTGAAAAATGCCTAATTAACATGATCACAGGAGATCCTATTGATAAATAAACGAGTATCATCATATCAATAACGAGTTGCTAAAAATCGTAACAACCAACGGTAATATAATTTCAGATGTGTTGACATTAACAAGTTCCGTTTCCGTTAATTGTCGTCTTGATAATTTAAAGTGGCGCGTGACACATTTGACACGCAAGTGTTAAACGGTTTTATTTTTGTGTTTAATTTTTTTTTTGTTTGTAAGAAGTTACCAAAACAAAATCCTATAACCAAAACACAATTATAGAGTGCAAAATTTTATTAAAAGAATTTTAAAAAACAAATAAGCAATTTGAATGTAGCATATATTTTTCAAAATTGCATTGCCGTCGTCGATAAAAAGTGTGAAATTTTTTACAAGCCAAAAATGAATATGGAATATAAAACATGAACAAGAATAACAAAAACAAAAACAGTAACAATAAAAAAAGGTTTATGCCGAGTGTTAATTAAATTTATTGCCAAACATTTCAAAATAATTTTGTATATATTTTGCTACAGACAACATAAATTAAAAACCATACTACCGCTAGCAACCTAACAGTTGCTGCTGCTTCTGTTTTTCTACGAAATAAAAATTGTCTTCACCACACAACCGCACACATACAGTTACAGCTGGATAGTGTATAATGCGTAAGTTATTATAAAAAATCTTACACAAAAGACTTAGAAAACAAACTTGTTAAGAAGTAATGAAATTAAAGAGGGGCTTGAAATCTATTTCTCCTCCATGGAAAGGCAAGATAATTTCATATATGTACGTTCGCTTAGAATCTAAATCAATCATCGTATGCAGGTACTCATTGAGTTCGTTTAGCTTTTAATAAATATAAAAGTCACGATTATTTTTAAGTTAAATAAGTTTAATATCGTCATGAATTAAGAACAACAACGAGCAAAATTGGTCTAACCCAAAAATGGGCGGGTATTTCCGAATTTTTCCACTTTATGCCAGTGACTGACTGACTATACGCGATAGCAATTCAAGTCGTATTTGGATAGACCGAAAATTTGATTGAATTATTTAAATAGTGTAGCATACAAATTGTTTTTCAAACATCTGCATACATTTGTATGTATTCTAGTTCTTACTTACATAAACACACATACATACATCTACAAACATATGTACATACATATATCGTCGACTAGACGGACATTTGTCGGCATAGTCTAATAAATATATTTCATTAAATTTCATTCAATGGCCGTTTCAGAGCTAAACAATTCAATTATTTTTTATTTTCTTTTATTGATGCCCGAAAATGTTTTCAGAAAATCTGTCTGACTGCCCATTTCTATTCCTGCTCTCATGCTTCCTACAGCATTAGGCAACACTTAAAATATGTTGTTTGTTTATGATTTCCACAAAATGTTATTATTGTTGTTTTTTTTATTTTGTTTTGTTGTTGTTTTGTTGTTGTCTTTGTTTTCTTTAACCAAAACCAATTCCCTTATACAGACATCACTTTATTTTGATACTTTCGCATTGGTTTTTATAGACACTTTCATAACAAATATTTTATTTAAAGCGTCATAAAACACAAGGATTCCCTCACATTTATTACACCGTATGAAAAACACGGCATTGAGACAGTCAATCAGCCAACCGAGTGGACAGACAAATTTAATATGTATGTATGTGCATTGTTCGACAAGATTCTATGATTTTATATCTCTTTAATTCTTAACGTCTCGCGTATTGGATTGGATTTCTGTATGCCATTGTTCTCATACAGTTGTGAGCTACAGGCACATTTACACCCAGCGTGGCTAAAATGTGCAATATAATTTTAAGATACCGACATGCCGACGAGTGACTAATTCAGACAGAACAAAACGTTTTGGACGTTTGGATGCTTTAGCAATGGAATTCTTCAGATATTTTTGTGATTGCTGCGCTGATAAACATATAGAATTTTATTGGATTTGTATCATATAAAGCGGCGTTTTTGGTTGTTCTTTCAATAATCATATACTCTAATGAATTTAAAGGTTATTTAAATAAAAAAATAAAAAACAAAAGAACACATCTCATATGGGCTATTTGAACTTGAGTTGTAATTTCATAAAATTATGGATTTGTTGTACAAAGTTTAAATAATAAATTACGGCAGGAACTTTTCAATTTATATCAAAAAAAGTACTCATTTCAATAATACATGGGAATCTAGCAATTTGTGAAATACTCCTGTGCAGTTAGGTTAGGTTAGGTCAATTAAGACAAGTACAGTACCGGGAAGTCGAATTGACCCATTGTACAACGTCCCAGTTTCTCACACCACTTATGTTGTGTGTGTTAATTTTATACATGAGTGCAGTTTCTCTCACATAGTTGGCATTTAGCCAACTAAACATAATATAAAACAAGTTTGCGACATTAATCTTTTGTTTTTTGCTTTTCAAACCCGCTATAATTTATATTGAAAAATATGATCACGGCTCTGTTGTTCTTTCTGTATCCTTTTGTTTTTAGAAGATATGTCCACTTCACATATTCTATCAGCTGTTGATCCCCACGCTAATCAATCCACAAATGGAACCCATTCTCCTCAGCACTTGCATTCGGAACATTTAAATGTGAACGCTCATGGCTCTATGCAACAGCGTGCCAGTCCTAATGCTTTGGAGCGTAATTTGCATGTTTCTTTAGATGATCGTGAACTATGGCTGCGCTTTCAAAATCTGACCAACGAAATGATTGTGACAAAAAATGGAAGGTAAGAAATCGATTATTCTATGTACATATGTATAGTATATGTAGTATATATAGTATATAATATATTTAAGTGCCCATTAGTATTTGTTTTTAGTTGTATTTTAGTTTTAATTTTAGTTTCAGTTTTTAATTTTATTTTTATTCAATATTAGTATTCTTGTTGTACATATTTACACGTTTGCAAGGTGCTAAATGTTTACAACCACTTTTTTTTAGTCTGTAAATTACCTTTGAAGGTTTTGTTTTTGTTTTGAGATTATTTATAGTACTTGTTTATATGTACATACATACATATATAATGGGATTCTAACGTTTTCTAATACTTGATATTACAATAGAAAACAAAAGAAATATATGTACTTATTAAGTGCATATTGGTTTGAATATTAATATTCAGGTGATAATTAATGCAGTCATGGCTATAAGTAGTTATAATCAGATTTCAGTAATAATTTCTGCATTTGTGTCCTTAAGAATATGTACTTCAGTACAATGAAAGCATATACATATGTCTGTGTACACTAATATATTGGTTATTATTTTTTGTACAACGTAGACGTATGTTTCCGGTGGTAAAAATAAGCGCCTCTGGCTTAGATCCTGCAGCCATGTACACGGTTCTATTGGAATTTGTTCAAGTCGATTCTCACAGATGGAAATATGTAAACGGGGAATGGGTTCCGGGTGGTAAAGCAGAAGTGCCACCATCCAACCCCATATACGTTCATCCAGAGTCACCAAATTTTGGAGCTCATTGGATGAAGGAGCCTATCTCTTTCGCTAAAGTTAAACTGACTAATAAAACTAACGGCAATGGTCAAATTATGTTAAACTCTTTACACAAGTATGAGCCTAGAGTACATTTAGTGCGCGTTGGTTCCGAACAACGACATGTGGTGACATATCCATTTCCCGAAACTCAATTCATTGCAGTGACAGCATATCAAAACGAAGAAGTTACCTCGTTGAAAATAAAATACAATCCATTTGCTAAAGCTTTCTTGGATGCAAAGGTAAGTGAACTGTAGAATTGTTGGTATTAAAATTAGTATTTGAATTGCGCTGAATTGAAATTAATAAAAACATTAAACATTGCACAAAGGAGCGTCCTGATACACTATATTCACATGATGCACACTACGGCTGGCTAATACCTCCTCCAACGCATTACACAGCTGCTGCAGTAAATGCAAATCCCTCTTCGCTATCGCTGACAGATTCATCATTGGCAACTGGCAATTGTGACCGCTACGGAAGATCTCTTTCTAGCCGGACAACAGCTTCAAACAGATCAACTCCCTATAGCAGACCACGCATAGTGTCGGGTTCCGGCTCCAATGGTAGCACGGGAAATTCATCATCACCACAGCCGCCTTCAGCTCCGCACACTCCAACAAGCATGCAGACATCGTCACTCTGCTCTACCCCTGCAGTATCAAGCAGTTTTTCAAGTTCCTATTCTCAGTCTGGCTTTATGCCTGTTGAACCTACAACGAGTGCTACAGTATTTTCCTATCCCGGCTCTTGGCAAACTAATACAAATTACTGGAGTTCTTCGAGCGTTCCGGGACCAATGCCAGTAAACACAGCACGTGTATTGAGTAAGTTAATTAGACAGAGTGGTTTCAAAGCAAACTTCACATTTGTAATAAAATTGTTATAGCATCTCATAACTCGCCTTCTCCCACAAACAATGGTTCGCCAACATATACATCTTCCTCACCAGGGTACACAATTCACCACCTAACACCTCACAGCCATGGTCACCAATATAATATGTCTCAGCCAACTAATCACGTGACTGCAGATATGTATCAATCGGTCAGCTCGGCTTCTCCCAACCAGTCATATGCAGCACCAGCCCATCAAGTGTATCATCCCACACCAACTTCGCCCTCTTCACACCAACTGTACTCGAATGTATTAAATCCTCCCAGTGCGTTGACGTATCCAGCCAGTTCATGGCATAACAGCTCTGCTGCCGAATACGGTATCTATCAAAATCCAGCTGCGGCCGCCTACGCCTACCAAACGGAATATATACCGCTTGTATCAGAAATCGGGTAAGTTGCAAAATGTTGTTTACGTTAATAACATCACCTTTGCTTTAATAACATGTAGTTTAGTTACCAATGATTTTTCTATTCATTACAATCAATCCAGCACTTATGCTCCAACTCCTTTGGAACCGATTGAAGTTACTAAAACAATGGATACAGCAACCAATGATACGATATATCGAAATCCAGAAGAATCCTCAACGGTATTAACCCTGGAGTGCAATAGCCTTAAGTCAGATGCTGCAACACTAGTGCATGAAAATTCCGTTAAGTTGGAGTCAATTGTTACTAACAATAGTCAATCAGTTAGTAGAGTTCCATCTGCTGATGCCAACATGTCTATTGGGGCGGCTAATGTAAATACTGCACCATCAACGTCCACCAACTGGACTCCTCTAACCCCTCCTCAAAGTACTTTACAATAGTAAGGATTCACAAGTCATAGAACACTTACAAGCTTTGTATTCCAATTTGAATTTTTATCTTTAAAGCCTATAGATGCAAACGTTAACAGAATATTTCTTTTCCCTCCATTTTACCTCTTTACATACTACACAATAGTAAATTATGTAATTGCTTTTAAATATATAAAATAATAATATTTAAAATAATAATAATAATAATAATAAAAAGAATATTGTCACATACATAGTTGACCAATGAAAATTTTCTATTTTTTTTTTTTTTTAATTCATATTGTTTTTTCAAATATTCGTTGTTTCCGAAATCGATTGTATACTGTATATGAGTACATACTATGTATGTATATATAAAATACTTTTTATTCAATTGTTATTAATTAATTTATTAAGCATATAAAAAACATATTTATATGCATGTTCGTATATTTTACTTGTTTTAACATTTTGATTTTAAAAACGATAGCTACCCTCTGTTTTCACACGGTTAGTGATAAACGAGTATATTTCACACGATGTACTTTCTCATATTTATACACTATGTACTTATATCTGTGATCCCAAGAAATAGCAACCTAAGTCGACTTAGGACAATATGATCATATCATATCATATTCTATTAACAAAACTTTATATTAACGTGAATTCTCATTCCTCTAACAATGCTTTTTAAAAAATAAATTGATAAAACACATGTTTATCTAAGTCGCTATGAAGTCCCGTTACATATATAATAAGCGCCTAAATAAAACAAACGAGACTTTCATTATCGTTTTTGATCTTAGGATTTAACGTATAAATATCTTTAATTTTGCAATAAATATTTTCTAATGCACTTTCTCAAATTTTTCAGAAACATTTTTTTATAGAAAAAGTGATTTTCTCAAAAGTATCATTATCGACTTGGACTATTATTGTTTGGGACCTCAGATATAGTATGTGTAGTCAACGAACTTTAGTTTGTAAATAAAATGAAATAATTTTATTTAATTTTTTTTTTTTTTTTGATAAATTTTAATATCTAAAATTAAATGAACTTAAACATACGTATAGGAGACTCTTAAAAGTATTCACTGTATTTTAATTTTTGCCAACCCACTCGTTGTCTTTTCAACTCCCTGAAGCTGTTTGGAAGACCGTAAAAGAAGTAAATTGACAAACCTGGTTTGTAGTAGAACAAAAAAGTAAATATTATTGAGAAACGTTTGTAAATAAGGTATAATTTTGGATAATTTGCAAGTTAAGGACTAATTGGGTAATTACCATGCAAATCAGATGATATTTAAAAACACACATACATACATACGTGCACGTAACATGACTACATCTAATTAAGAAGTATTATTTTTTTTTTACCAAATGCTATAAATCAATAAGTTTTCCTTTGACTGGTCTTAGAGCTTTTCTTGTATCTTCTAATATGGATAATGTATCATTGAGATTACGTTTGCTTTGATTTGGATTATTTTTTTCTATTAGTAGAGGTATCTGTGAGGATTTCATTTTCGTTTCGTTAATACTTTGTTGGGTTTGCATTTTGTGGGATGGACCACGTATTAGAATAGCCTCTAGTTTTTGTTTGAAAGGTACTTCCGTTGTTATAGGTTCGTTTTGAGTTGGTAAAGTGGAAAGTGGTGTGATATTCTTATTTTGCAATAATTTATCTAGGCGAGGTCGTTCTTTAGGTCTTCCAATACTATTGATGGTTTTGTACAATATGGGATCAAATTTTGGCGGTTTAGGAATATAATGATCTTTCTCGGCACTATTGTTTTCTGCCATATTTATGTTACAGCCTTCTATGGCTTTAAGCACTAAAGCCCTGACATCTGCTTCACTTTTCGATTGTTTTAGCGTGGGTCGATCTTCTTGCGGTGAATCTTCTTTAGACGATTCTTTAATTGGTTTCGGTTCGGGAGGTTTTATTATAATTTGACTAAGTTTGTTTCTAAATTTTTCAGAATGCAGCGGATCATCCACGGAACTTGTCGATAAGACCGATTCTACGGACTGTACTCTCTTTATGGGATTAAATACTTTTTCTTTTACTTCTGTTGTTGTGGCCTGATGTAACATGTACTTGTGTTTTTCTAATGCCAACCACAATTCTTCACTATTAAGAATTTCGTCAACCAAATCTTGAGCGACTTTTTGTTTCGCTTCATAACTTCCCATCCCTGAATCGATACTTTTGCTACGGTTTGATTGAATAGAATCTTTCTCGGAACTGTCACTGCTGCTGTTGTGCACTGTCGCCACGGTGGTACTCCTTATGACACTGGGCATCAATTCTGAGTCAACACTTAATTTACGATTGTAAGCTTGCGAGAGTTGAGAATTATTTATATTTTCGTCCTCGTTTTGAAGCACATCGTCTAGCAAGGCTATTACGGATTTTTCTTCTTCAGAAGTATCCGTCTTCAATGCGGTCTCCTTAAATTCATCGTCATCCGGTTTGTTTAGTGAAGTCTGCGATTTAGCACTTTTGTCATCTTCGATGTAACAAATTTGACCGTTTGGATGTTTAAACTCTTTTAAATCATCCACAACTTCGTTTAGATCCATTATGTCATCGAAACTTTTAACAGAGCGTTCATTTTGTTGCATGATCAATGTAGACGCTGCAACCGATTGATTTAACTTGTTTTGGGAATGTGTTGTCAATTCTTTAGATGTGTGTGGGGTTGGTGTTTGAGAAGAAAGCTTCATGAGTTTTTCAAACTGAATCCTGTCGGGATGTCTAAGAGCGGGATTTTTTATATCATTCATGCACCAACATGCTACAAACATAGGGATACCTATTTGCAATAATGGTTACCATTATTAGTAGAGACTATTACACCGTACATGCAAAAGTTTTGTACATGATGAAGGTTAGAATATTTTGTTGTGTGATCAAGGGTGACATGCATTAAACAACATAAAAACCGTTATGTAGTGAAGGATTAATACTTACCAATAGCCATCCATACAGCAAACCTTATCCAAGTCATAATATCCAACTGTAGCATAAGATAAATATTAATAAAAATACTAATGGCCGGAACTAAAGGAACCAGCGGTACAGTGAACACTCGGACGCATACTTCACGCGGTTGCAGGCATATGCAAAGTAATACCAAAGCAGTTACTAGACATAGAACTATCATTAAAACCAACACCCAGGTTTGATTGTTAATTAAAGCATCGTATGCATGCATAAATATCAAACCGATCCCAGCCGAAAGGATGCCTTTAAATGGAAAAGTTACAACCAAAAATAATTTGATTTGATTGAGAACAATGAAATAAGACTTACAGAACAGAGTTATGAGTGTGCCTACAATTCTTGTTGAAAGTTCATTGGGTATGTGTTCCCGTCTGAAGTTAAAAAGCTGTCTTAACACAGCTTTGAAAGTGATACGCTCTCCCTTAGATGTTAAAAGTGAACTTTCTGAAGTGTTATGACCATTTCCATTTGTATAACCATTATGGATACCATTTCCATTGCCATTGCTAATACCGTTACCATGTCCATTTACTATGTTTGACGTCGCAAGGTTTCCGTTCGATTGATTAGTACCAAGAGTATCAGAATTATCCATGTATCGCAATATAGTAATGGAAATTGCGACGACACTGTAAGCCAATAGGGTACCAATTGATAAAAGACTAACCAATTGAGCCAGATCAAATAAGCCCGCAATTAAAGCTAAAATATAATTAATAATACCCTTATATGACGGCGTTGAAAATTTACTATAATATAGCCTTCTTTACCTGTAAGCATGGCAGCAACTACTGACCCAGCAACTGGTACTCTATATCTCGGATGTATACGCCCAAATACACCGAACATTAAACCGTCTTGTGCCATTGAGTACATAACTCGAGGCAAAGGGAATAGAGCTCCAAACAAACTAGCTAGCAAACCCACTAATCCTCCAATAGATACAATCCACATTGCGAAATCCCAACCAACCAATTTGAATGCACTGGGAAGTGGAGCATTTGGATCTTGTAAATAGTAGGGTACCATAAGAGTGATCACCGTTGAAACACCGAAATAACATAAAAATATCACCAGCAACGACATCAAAATAGAACGAGGAATATTTTTACGTGGGTTTTGAACTTCTTCGCCTGTTGTTGCTATACAATCGAAGCCAACGAAACCAAAAAAGCATGTGGCGGCTCCTTTTAACGTACCCGTGAAACCAAAGGGAAAAAATCCACCTGTACCCAACTCAGTATCCGGAGGGACATCGGTTTTATTAACGGCATCAACATCAATTGACCAGTTTGAAAAATTAGCTAAGTGATGCAAAATTTTCATCATTTTTATTCGGTTAAAAAAAAAAATTCATTAATATTACCCTTTATAGAACCAGCTACAATGACAAATAACAATATGAACAAATTTAAACAGGTGCAGAAATTATTTACTATTGCTGAAGTTTCCACTCCAAACGCTAGGGCAACTATAAGATGAATTAAAAAATTTAAATTAAATAGTGTTCTGTTGTTAATCAAATTAATATTACCGCCAAATACCACAACCAGACCACAAGCAAAGAAATCAAAGTAGCTACCAAGAAAGGAAATATTCATAGGTGCTACTTCGGCAAATGTAGTCTTCAGTGTATCATTGATTATTGTGTCCAAATAAAGACTGATGCCTCTACAAACACTCGCAGTTCCAATCATATACTCTAAAATCAAATTCCAACCAATGACAAAAGCTGCAAATTCTCCTATACAAACATAACTGTAGACATATGCTGAACCCGCTTTGGGTACACGAGCACCAAATTCGGCATAGCATATACCTGTTAATATAATATGAAAATAATGTTGAAATATATGTAAGTGAATGCGATAAGTTGATAAATTTTGAACATTTTATTCACCTGCTAAGAGTGAAGCCAGAGCTGCAATGGCAAACGATAACATTACCGAGGGTCCCGCTTGATCTTTCGCAATTTGACCCGCCAGTACATAAACACCTGCACCCAATGTGGATCCAACACCCAGAGCCGTTAAGTCATACAGGCCCAATACGCGATTTAATTTACTTTCGCCATCGGCTCCTTCCTGTGACAATTGTTTTCTTCGTGTCAAAACCTTCCAATAAGAAGGCTGTTGTACCATTTTTTTTAATCTACAAAAACAAAAACAAAAACGAAAAAGAAAAATATCCAGAAAACGCAACAAAAAAGTGGTTTTAATAAAACAAATTAATCCAAACAAAGAATATGACTTAAATTCGAATTTTGAAGCAATCTGCAGCAATGATTGGTTCTACCATTCTAGCGATAAACTTTAGTGACACTTTTTTTCTTCTTTATAAAGAAATACAATATTCATAATGTCCCAAAATGACAACCACAGACACATATGTAGATGGTCTCAGTAAATAACTAAACAGGGTAAATACTCTTTTTGTTACACGGATTTGTTTTTTTTTTAATTTTTAATTTTTACGAATAAACAAAATTCTACTGTAAATTGTGTGCTTTGAAAGAAACTCAATGCCAATAAACTATTGAAAATTAAATTTAATCATTTGAAAAAAATAAGTGTTCCGTTTAAAAAATACTACGACTCTAGAATTATACGATTTCTTTGAATCACTCTATTTCTAATCTACTTTTAGCGATCAGTGACATTACTGTCATTAGCATTTAATTATATTATTTCTTAAATGAATAATAAAAGTTTAATTATTTTATTAATATAATAATAATATGTTATTATTGTCTAGTTGAATGTGTGAGTGTGTGTGTGTTTGTGTTTTTTTTGAATTAATACTGGAGTAAGGATTTCAGTCTTTATGCTCTAGTTTCAGTTTTTATAATATTAAGACACAAAACGACACAATCATTACGGTTCAGTCCCAAGGCAGACAAGCAACAATGCAAAGTGCAGTTCATTTTAATTGTCTGCTAAAAATATATTTTTAATCTCTGAAATTATAAATTTATGAACACCCCAACATATTTTTTGTTTTAATAATTATGCTATTTCTTTTTGATTAATTAAATTCATTTAGTGTTTTTTTTTTTTTTGAAGAATTTCTTATCGCATGTCTAAATAATATTCATAGACTTAGATACAAGCAAGCGTTTCAAAGAAATGTTTGCTTTCAGACGGGCTCCGTGCTCAAATTATTCAACTCCTTTAATTATATTTTTTTTTTATTAAATTCCCTTATTTATCTGTACAATTTTATTGTCTAATATAAACAGTGCTTATGAGTCATTTAATTGAAATCTAAACGAATTTTGATTTCTACAATCAATAGATAATAATTTATCTTAATTACTTTAAATAAGTATTTCGACTATTTCTATTCAATAAAGGACTGATTTTTATTTACGCTAATACAATACAAAAAGAAAAAGTAATTCTAGCTGTAAATGAGCTCATGAAGATGTTGTACAGGAGAAATAATTTATTTTTAAGAATTATCTTTGTGTGACAATACATGCTCAGAAACATACATAGACACACTATGTATGTATGTATATGGTGTATTGAATGCGCACCACTATGTTTAGATTTGCGATAAGAAATAAATGTATGTCTAGGTAAAGCCAGGCAAAATATCATTTCAGTTTACGTTGATAAAATCTTTACGTATTCACTTTTATCACATTAAAAAAAGAAAAAAAAATTAAACAAATAAATAAAATTAAAAAAAAAAAAAACTTTTAAAACCTAGTCTTTGCTGTAAGTACATGCTTTCAAGAAGAATCAAATGTTGTTATTGTACTCACCTGTTATCAAATTAACAATCAATTGAAAAAATGTGCATTTTTTTTAAATACTTTGCATACACCGTTTAAAGTTAATTTCTTTTAAGTTGCAAGTTTTTTTAAGTTATTTTTGTTTTTGAACGTTAAAAGTTAAATTAAAAATTCATTTTAATTTTCGCTCAAGTTAGATGTTTCTTTACTGTTTAGTTCAACGTTTGATGTGTATTTAATTCGAAGACTGAAAAAATTTTGCAGATTTTCTCCTAATTGAATTCCAGTCAAAGTCAGATTATTATTGTATACTATACATATGAATATGTGTATATTTCCAATGCAAAGAACAAATATACCTACTCGGGTCTACAATAAAACATAGAGTAAAAACAAATATGCAGAGAAAAACTCTTTGCATCTGAAAGACAATATGTATTTCGTTGTGAGTATCTTAATGTTACTGATAAGAAGACAAAAGAAATTTATATACATACATGCAAACATGTGTAAAATATAAAAACAATTTAATTATTTCAATTTTTTATTGTTTAAGGAGAGATAGAAATATCTCATTTCTTTTGCGAGAGATTATTATATATGTACATATGTATATTACTCTGTAAATATTGAACATCTTTGGTAATAATGCATGCATATTTTTTTTTATTACTTTCATTTCATTTGCTAGTGTTCGAAAATTTGCAGTTTAACGAAATATGTAACTAAATTAATTAATTAAGTAAATGTACTTTATATTTTTCTTTCATCGTTATTACTAGCAGCTGATTGAAATATAAATATATGTACTATATGTATGTACATATGTATGTATGTATCATTTTAAATAAATTCATGTGCTCACGTATACCAACACATGAAGTTTTACTTAATTATTATACATTTAATGCATCTATCGATCCCCCGCAAATATTGTTAATCTCTTTGTGTTCGAGATCAGTAATTAAACACTCTGTTGTCATTCTAAAATTACATGGCTAGACTGATTTTAATTTATATGTACCATAAGCGCACTAAATTTTTTATTTCTAAATAATATTAATAAGAGAAATTTTCTCTTTGAATTTTTTTTTTAGTTTAATTTCCGTTTTTCAATTATAGTATACTTTTCTTTTATCAATTATTATTTAATACTTTTATTTTAGGCACAACTACCAATAAGTATGATTAGGTTATCTGGTGTTTATTAGTGTATAATAAATTATTAATTCAGCATAACTATTAATTGTTGATTATAATATATTTTACAAATCGAAATTAAAATCACGCTTGTAGCCATTATTAAGGCGAAGAAATTGTGTCAGTGTCTGGCAGAAATTTTGTTTTTGTATTGTTATTACTTATGTATAGTATGTCTAACGACTTTATGATTACTTTTGTTATTGCCACAGTTATTACAGTTGTTAACACAACTGTTTCTGACTTAATTCAAAACGTTTCAAAGTGTTCCTATTGTATTGAGTTCTAAAACAAGACTAATTGTACTACACGACGTCTGCGGCGAGTACCTGAGATACGCTATTCATATCTCGACAAGTTGATAAACATTAATACGTAAATACATATTAACAATTATATTATTAGCCCCGCAACTTCTTCGCTCTATCTTACTTTGCTGCGGAACAATTAAGTGTAGCTTCTTACGAATAATAATTATAAACAATTGCTCAATTGTTTTTATACATAATATTGAAGACATTCAGTTAAAATAAATCGAATTTCAATAAAATCTTAACCTGTTAATGTTTAGTTTAATTAATATTCTATTTATAAGCGCTAAAGTGACAGATTTTTACACCACTATCGCAAACAATTCATAATTGATTTAACACATGAGGCTTTCCTTTAGGTCATCTAAATCGTCGATGAAAGCGAAGAAAATAACAATATTTTCAGGTAAAAAAATAAAAAAAAAATGAACTGTGGCTCATTTTCGAACGCAATATATTTTTGTAGCATATATTTTTTTTGATACGTACATTAAGATGAAAATAGTAATTTTATTTTCAATAGAATAATTAGTGAGGAAGTAATTGTAATGGTATTACTACTAAATATTATTAATACTAAATATCCCGTTAATTATTTTAACCTGCTGTAAAAAAATATTTTTTGAAAAATATTTTTTCATCACAACAACAATATTGAACATTGATAGATTAGATACATTAAATCTTATCGTTTTAAAAAATAAAAAAATAATAAACAAGTTTAGCCCACTACTGAGTGTTATGAAAAGTTTTAAGAATTTATTTATTATTTAGTGTGTGGTATGCTCAACGTAGTATATTTCAAAATGTTTACATTACTTTGCGTTGTCTTTTAAACAATTATGCCTGAAAGTATGTCCTCAGGGTAAAAAATTATTAACATTCTATTCAAATGAATTATTATAAATTATTTTAACTTAAATTTGAAATACAATTTTTGTAAATACATACATACATATATGTACATATGTATGTCAGGCACAAAATATCAATGGACACAATTTTTGTTTAGCAGTTGAGTTTTACATAGTTAAGTACATACATTATTTTTGATATCTATGAAATAATTGTGCATATAATGAATAATAAAATAAAATAAAATAACAACAATAAAATTGTTTTAATGAAATTAATGGCAATGCTCTAAGTCTAAATTATTGAGATTAGTCATGTCAATGCTTTTATTATTTGGCTGTGTTGTTGTATCGATTAGCTAGTATTTTGCATAACCATGAGGGGAACTTGAGTACTGAATCTTTCATCATTTTGTAACGATGCCAGGGAATTGGATTCACTTCTACCCCGGGATTCCGAATCCGAAAAAATCTTTATATCTCGGCGACGTAAACTGCTATTACGTATACTGTAGACAAAGAATATCACCAAACCAATTGCAATCCATATGCTAAATCTGATCCATGTCATAATATCCAACTTAATCATAAGGTATATGTTGATGAGTAGGGAGAAACCAGGCACCCAAGGCACAAATGGCACCTTGAAGGCAAGAGATGATGATGCAACTGGTTGACGGGATATTATAAAAAGCGTCAAGAATAGTGAAAGTACAGTAATAGAAAGCTTTATAATGTCCACAATTGCAATTTGAGAAAAGTTTTCCTCAAATGTCTTCAATACCTGTGTCAGTAAAATGCATTGACATACTGAAAATAAATATATGTATGTATGTTTATAATAAGTTTGTTTACTATTTGATTGTATCATAAAATAGTTTTAACTCACCATATATGCAGATCATTATAGTTACTGTACGGGAAGTTTTTTTGGTGGGCACAATAGATCTAGTTGTATTGAATAACATTTTGAGAAGAGAACTGTTTGTATCATTATAATCCGATAAAACCCGCCCATTTGCAATGTGACGACTATCCCTTCTATCGCCACTTTCATAGCGTAGGATCAGTACACAAGCAGCCACCATTGAATAGGCCAAAAATGTTCCAATAGACATCATATTCATCAATTGTTTTAAATTGAAAATGGCTGCAAATCCTCCTGTTAGAAATCCGGTCAGCAGCGTACTGTTCAACGGCGTCTTGTGCTTTGAATTTATTTCCCCCATAAACTTAAATAGTAAGCCATCATTGGCCATGGCATAAACTATACGTGGTAAGGGGAACATGGAACCCATGAGACTAGTACACATGGCACATATAGCACCTATTGAGACGATGTATTTAGCCGTTGTCCAGCCATAAATGCTAAAAACATGTACTAAAGGAGCACTTTCGTCTTGTTCATAATATGGCAGCATCATTGTTAAAACTGTAGATATTCCAAAGTAAGCTAGGAATACCATAGCCAGAGATGTGATGACGGCAAACGGTATTGATTTCTTGGGGTTTTTGGCTTCTTCGCCAGCTGTTGCAATACAATCAAAACCAATGAAACCATAAAAACATATTGCAGCTCCTTTTATTATGCCAGCAAATCCATAGGGCGCAAACCCGCCGTCACCGTAACCTTCTGGTACAGAAGATTTTGGCAATGCCCAATTGCTTGTGGAAACTGTAAGAAAAATATTAATGAATAGAGGGGGATGCGCTTTCAATTTGAATGTATTACCCTTAAAGAGTCCAGCTCCAATTACAAACACAACAACGCTAAGGTTAAGAAGGGTGAAAACTGTGTTCAGACGAGTAGATTCCTTAGCACCCATGGCAATGGCCCAAGCAAAAATAATAGTTACGCCGAACGCAAATATATCAGGATATTCATTAAGTCCATCTATATTCATAGGCAAGTTTGTGCTTAAAAAGTTCTCCATAGCATGACCACATAAATTATCCAAATATGCACTTAAACCCTTCACGACACTTGCTGAACCTAGAAAAGAACAAAAACATTATGTTTGTAACTCCACATGGTTTTCTTTAATAATAAAATAAATTACCCAAACATCAATTTAAACGCATAAACAAAATTACATATGTATCTACGTAAATAAATCAATCAATTCAATTAAATATTGAATATATGTATGTACATAAACTTCGTTATATACATACATTATGCGTTATAACTAACTATGTATACGAAATGGAATGAACGTTTGGAATTAAAAATAAAAGAGTTTCTTTTTTACAAATATTCAGAATATTCGGTAAAATATATGGTGATTTAAACATAAAAAGAAAAATGTTTCATTTCACTCACCTATGGCATATTCTAGTATCAAATTCCAGCCAATTATGAATGCGATGAACTCTCCAATTGTGACATAACTATAGATATACGCCGATCCCGCTCTAGGTACACGTGCTCCAAACTCGGCATAACATAACCCGGCAAATATTGAGGCAATAGCGGCAATTAAAAAGCTAAAAATCACAGCAGGACCGGCATATATTTTGGAAACCTGACCCGCTAAAACATAAACTCCTACTCCCAAAGTCGATCCTATGCCTAGAGTGGTTAAATCAAAAGCCGACAACACCTTAGCCAACTTTGATTCGCTGGAGTCTTCGATAGGCTTCTTACGACTTAGTGTGTGATAAATACTCTTAAAACCGGGAAATGGCATCCTGAAATATTTCATTAAAAACAATACGAATACATAAAATAGTATCATTCCTTAATTAATAGCAAATATTATTGCTTTCATTCTGGAGCGCTGTGGGCAAAAATGGCATATTATCACGATTTTAGATTAATTGTTTTTTTTTCTTTTTTATTCAATGGCGATATATTAAGACTACAATTAATGGGACTTGTTTTTTCGGTCACAAGTTTCATTTTTACAATTGTTTAATTGATTGCTTATAGTTTTTTTTTTATTTCAAATTGACGCTAAATAGTATTTTAATTCACACTTTTTCGTTAATATGCGAAAATATCCATAAAATATGAGTCAGTAACTTTTCGTTTCTAGTCTTAAAAGCAATGTGTGTCACTTATTTTACATGTTAATTAAATACTCTATTTAATATCAACCATTTATTTGAAAGCAAAACTCCAATACTCCCAAATGCTAAATTTGTTCAATTAGCAATAAATATGTACTTTATTTTTGAACTTTATTTTTAGTTTTTCACTTTGGTATTCCATAAATTTATTACCTTAAAAAATATTTATTTTTATCTTTTTAACTTTCTCAACAGTTTTTTTTATCGTTCTCACTTAAGAATCGGAACTGAACTGGAATCTTAGGGAATTTTTCTTTAAATACTAATAGTGCCTCTGAAAGTCATGTTGAATGGCATTATAAATTGAATTTAAAGCCGAACTGATATTGGTGGTGAAGTTTTATTCATTTAAATCGTGTGTGGTGAAAGCTTTATTTTTGAATTCACACGCACATTTAACGGTTATTTATTTAGTGATGTTGCCATTTAGGTTAAGAAAAATTCAAAACTCAACAAACCTTGTATGCATATTTTATCGTTTATGTATTTCAGAATATCAAGAATCCGGAGAATGTCATATGCTGTAATGCACAGTAGTTTCTATACAGTACAGCTACTAAGAAGAGGTTAACTTTTTGGTGGACTGAGCGATTCGGTATCCTCTGTAGATAAAAGCTTTTGGGGGTTAGACCGTTGCATTGGTTCGAATGTTGTGTATTTCGTCCTATCGGCTTAGTGTGTTACTTAGTCATACAAGCGTGTGCTTCAAAGTTATAATGAAAGTTATAATGAAAGTTAGAGATATAACCCTTTTCCTTCCGGTCACAGCCCACCCAGTTTAACTATATCTTTTGTGAAAGTTACAATAAATCCTCTTATAAGTGAATAGAAAACTCTCAATAAATCTCTCTAACAATACAAATTTGTTTTGCACATTCACTTCCAATTTCACGTATTTTTTATTATTATTTTTTACATCTAAATTAAACTCTAAAGGTGGACAAAATCCGTTCATATAATTTATTTCTTCTGTACATTTTCTATTTTTGAACGGGTTTTTGATAAAAACTGTATGCCTTTAGAGCTTTTTGGCGATTTTAAATATCCCTCAACTGCTTGCCGCTCTTGTTTTTTATGTCTGGCCACACTGATTTATTGACTGTCAGTTTTTCTTAAAAATCGCGCGGATCGGTTGTGAAAATGTTTGTTAAAGTGTTTTTAGCGTAATCAAATATTAAAATTGAAAATTTAACAAGTTTTTAACGTATAACGAGTAACAAGTGAAATTCTTCATTGTGCAAAATATATCGCATTAATTTTCTAAACAAAAGCCGGTGAAAATACAAATTTTATACGAAACAACAAAAGAAAAAGAAGGACGACAAAAAACGAAGAATTTAGATTGAACAAAATGAACAAGAACAACGACATTAATAATGGGAGATGTCGATTTACATAACAGTAATAAAAACAGCACGGAGTTGAGCAAAAACAGATGAGAAGTTTTTTGATAGAAAACATACACGTTTAGAGCTTTTTGTTTTTGTCTTTTATGCAAGTCAGTATGTCAGTTTTTCTTAAAAGTCGTGCAGATCGGTTGTAAAAAATGTTTGTTAAAGTGTTTTAAGTGTTCTCAAATATTAAAAATATAAAATTTAACAAGTTTTTAACACATATCGAGTAACAAGTGAATGTCTTTATTGTTCATTATTAATTTTAAAACATATCGCATTAATTTTCTAAACAAAAGCATGTAAAAATAAAAAAATTTATACGAAACAACAAAAGAAAAAGGACGACAAAAAATGAAGAATTTATATGGAACAGAATAAACAAGAACAAAAACATTAATAGCGGGAAATGTCGATTTACATGACGTTGATGTAACCGAGTGATTTAGACAGTAACGAAAACGGCAACAACAATAATTAATCACGGAGTTGAGCAAAAACAGATGAGACATTTTTTAATAGAAAACATACACCTTTAGAGCTTTTTGTTTTTGTCTTTTCTGTCAGTTAATATGTCAGTTTTTCTTAAAAGTCGTGCAGATCGGTAGTGAAAACGTTATATAAAGTGTTTTTAGTGCAATCAATTGCTTAAAAATAGAAAAATTAACTCGCCTTAAACGTATGACAAGAAAAAGGTGTGTTTTTCATTGTGGAGTTCTAAATCTAAACTATATTTCATTTATTTTCTAATTAAAAGCCGGTGAAAATGGAAAAAAATTTGTACGAAACGACATAAGAAAAAGAAGAAAATATATTGATGACAATAACCGAGAACAACAACAATAAAAGCGGGAAATGTCGGTGTTAAATGATGTTGATGTTGATAAGACAATAACAATTAATCAGGAATAAATTGTTATGCCGTTAAGCAAAAATAAATAGCTTATACAAAAATACATACCTAAAACGAAACACGATTGTGCAAGCAAATTAACTAAAATTCAAAAACAGTACAAAATCTGAAAGGTTTTATTTGTCTATTTTTTATTGTTGTTGTAACATTGTCGTTGTTGTTGTTCTTAATATTATGTTATGGTAGCGCGATGCCACGTGCTTACGCAATGCGTTTATCTTTCATGTTCCATATTTCGATTCACATGCTGCAACTTGGGAAATTGGTAAATAATAAAACTTAATGTTTGTGAAATATCGAATGAAACCCGAAATAAAACTACGTATACTAATAGTCAACAATGACAAGTATAGTGCTTCTTATGCTTAATATAAATAAAACTTGGATTGAATTGGAGAAATGTTATACTAGATTCCTGTTAAACAGAATAACAACGATATGGCGTTATTTAAAGGTAAGTGGTTTTTATATTTAAATTTTTCATACACCATAAAATTCAAATTTTTTTATTTAGTTTGCATAGTTTTTTTTCTTATTATTTAAAAATTAGGTCTTTGGTTTAAATGGCAGTTTGTTAGCCAAAGATAGATAGAACGTTTCAGATAAAATATGATTTAATTTCTAAATTAAAAATCGTTTAACAATGTCAACACAACAACACTTAAATGTGAAAGAACTAATATATTGTACAAGGTCTATGTAACAATAATAATAACAACCACAACAATATTTTTAAAAGGCAATATGAAAGTTAGTCATTGTTTATAGTTTACAGGTAAACTATTGTTTGGCCCTGTCATGTTATGAAATTGTAGTTAATGAAATATAAGGTATTCATTATATGCCATACAGATATTTTTAGTCTTTTTCAATATAGTTCGACTGCTTTTAGGTAGTTCAAATCTGTGTTGTTTTTTTCCGAAGAGTTCTCTCTTGCAAAATTATCGTTTTGTTTTTTTTTTCTTTTTTTGCTATACAAGTATTATTACAGAATTTCTGTATTGAAATTTTGGTTATCGACAATTTTTCTTTTTTATAGAAATGAAATTTTTCTGTAAAAATAAATAGTTACAAATAAGAGAATATAGCAATAAAATAGAACTTAAAATTCATTTAAACGTTTACTATAGAACTCGAGTGCTCGCGTACTTACATATAATACATATACTTGCATATACATACATATGTATGTATATGTGTTTATAAACAAATATTTATTTTTTCTGCTGCTATTTTAACATTTTCAGACGTAACATGAGTTAAATATAATTAATTGAAAGTATTTTTTTCTTATTTGTTTAGAGACAAATAATTCACATGGATATGAAAATGTAATTAATTACAAATTAAAGATTTCTTATTTACACGTTTGTTACTCAAATTTCTTATAGTTTTGCATAGTGGTATAGTTTCTATCATAATAGTTTTATTACAAACTTACCCAAAGCTTTCCAAAATATCTTCCATTATGTCAATTATTAATTGATATCACAATTTAAAAGTTAAGAAAACAAAACACAAATATTTAGATAAACTTTATTTCTATGGAAAATGATTGTTTGTTCTTATTAAAAAGAAGAATATGATAGAATTTTAAAATAAAACACGCGGCATTATACACCGGCACTGAAAAATTACATTCGGCAGTGGCTACCGTCTGCCTATGTGCTTAAGAATTCTTTAGTCAACTAATTGGTATCTTTGAGATACACGTTTTTTGACAGCTGTTATTGAATTGATGGGAGAACTTAAGACTGAAAAGAGAAACACACCAAGCACAACACTCTTATACCCATAATTGAAGGTGTAAAGCAATTTAAGAGCATACAAAGAGTTGCCATGTCAAATTAAATATTTTATACAATTCTTTTTTAAAATAGATATAGCGAAAAGGTTAAAACAGATTTTAATACAGTACTATTATTTTTTTTTTTTTAATTTTCATTCAATCCTTTTATTTTATATTGTTTGAACACCAATAAGGAACTTTCAGGTTATGTATTGCATTAAATGTATCAAGAGCTTCGTAGCTCTTTTTGATGTATTTTTCTCTTAAGGGTTACTTGTCGTGTTGTTAGATTTTTTAAACTCTTAATTAAAATGATGTGTAATTTGAGAGTATTGCATCAGCACATACAATTTCTAAAGTATTTAATTTAAAGAAATATAATACATATGTAAAATGTTTAATAAGAGGTGCAGCGAAATGTTATGAAAGCAGAGCATTTGATACTGACTTCAGTTGCTTTGGAAATGCTCTTAGATTTTAACATAAACTGCTAAGAGAGTTTATTAAAGGTTTTAAAATGCGAATAATATGTACATATACATATTTACGATAAATTGTAATTACAGAACATTCATAGGAGATTAATGTTATTATTTTATTTTAATAAAGCAGAATAGGTTCACACCATTTATTTTTGATACTAGAACGTATTTATTTTCGGGGTAATTATTTTTATTAAAAAAATTATATTAATATTGAAATATTTTTTGTTACCGTTATTCATGTTTTTGAAACACATACATACATACAAATACAGTGATTTTTAAGATTTCAATTCTTTTAATTCTAACATATCTTCAATTTCTAATCTCTTTACCATAAAAAGTATTTTTGTATTGATATAGGTGTTTTGGGCTTTGGATAATGACGGATGCGTCTATCTTGGATAATTTTACTTTGATAATTTACTTGAATAATTTATTTCCTTTTAGTAAATTCGAGGATTGTAGGTGCCTTAAAATTGTTTATTGTTCTTTCTGTGAGTCATACATAGTTCATATTCATGGTATCCATATCGTTTGGTTACTTAAAAGGCATTTCCGTCTAAAAAAAACCCTGTTGACTACGGCATTTGTTTACGTATTGGCAATTTTTTGTTTATTAACATCAGCTTTTCGTAAACATATATTCTTTTGATAGATTTTTTTGACGATATTCAAATCAACAAAATCAAATATTCTATACCTTTTATACTAGCTTCGACTCCAGTTCTTGAACTTGTATCGAATATGTAGTAACATTCGTTGTATATACCATCCATACATATGTACAAAATATGCATAAACATATTTCTTGCTGACAAATTTAGTATATCGCTTTCTGTTGCGCATATTAATATTTGAATTATACGTACATAGATTTTATTTGTTACTTCCAATTTTTTCCAGTATGCCTTTTAATGTAAAGTTTAACAAAAGTATGAATGTCTAAAGACATGTTTGTGTACGTTTGTTGAGTTGATTTTTGATTTCTTTTTATCACCTTCAATTATAAACAATATAGTTTATGTTTTAGAGCCCTTTAAAACGAATAATACACATGTGTGAACGTAAACATCTATTAAATACGATGAATAATTTAGTTTCAATTTAATTTCTATTTCTATTTAAATCTATGCACAAAAAATTCCAATATTTTAACGTATTTGCTAAATGAATTACAAGTTTAAATTACAGATGGTCATATCGTACAGAATTTATAATCAATGCCACCAAACCTTGATATAAATTTATCGCTTTCAATATTTTATTATATTTTTCTTTCTATGTACACACATATGTATATACAGCAGAAATTGTTAAATAAAACATTCTTCTTAAAGTTCTCCAAATCTGTCATAAATGTTATGTTAAAAGGTTAAATGTTAGATGTGAAAAGGCTTATTTTTAGAATGTTAAGCTTAACTACTACTAAAAAGTTAGGAATTAATCGCGAATTAGCATATAACGTTTACTGAGCTGAGGTCCATAGGAGCAGATTGTTACAAATTCCTTTTGCGTTTTCGCTAAGCCTCACACTTTATTAAAATAATTTATTAATTAAATTTCAATACAATAACAAATTATATTGTAATTATTATGAGTGGAAGACAAATGGTCGATTATATTGCTCTTTAAAAAAAAAATAAAGTCACGAGACTACAATAGGAAAATAGTTTTTAATCCAATCATTTTTCGTTTTGATAAACTTTATTGAAATATAAACTGATAGAATATCATTAACAAACATATTTTTATTGCAAACTTAACAAATGTTTAAAGCTTTATACATACATATATCCATAGAACATATAAACAAAAACACATACACACACGTGCACAAACATGCAGAAAACACTTCCATTTAAATTAATACAGACGGAGGTGATACCTGGTCCTACAATTACTTGTTCGACACTTACGACACTTTGGCTAATGCAAAGCGTATATGAGAACTGGTTCCGAACGAATAAGTTCAACGGTGCTAAGTCGTGGTTGCATAGGTGCAATACGCTGGCGCAATGCTGCCGAATGCGAGCGCTTAGATGGTAAACGGGAATTTAGCGATGCTGATCTAGAACGTGATCGAATGTTCTTGTTTCTAGGCTGAATTAGATTTTCTGAAACGACATCTACATCAGATGAAGGAATTCTTTCGTCCTCTGGTTCTTCTATGTCTGGTTGGTCATCCATTGTGGGTGGACCGTACGTATTGTCGGGTTCAGTTATAGCAGGAACAGCATCAGTTTCTGGTGGCAAATACGTTTGGTCGGGGGTTGGTTCGGGTGGACCATAGGTTTGATCAGGTGTGTTTTCTGGAGGGCCATAAGTTTGGTCTGGTTCAGCTACAGGAGCTTCTGTGTCTGTTGGCAAGTCAAATGGAATTTCTGGGGTAACTCCGGCTGGAGGATATGGTGTTGACGAAGATGTAGTATTAGCAGCTTCTTCCTGGCGAGCAAAAGGTTTCCTATTGTTTTGTATTCTCAAATTGCCAAAACGTTTCGATTGCCTAAAGCGCGGTGGTTCACCAGCTACAAAAGTCAATGCAAAGGCAATAATTGCAATGATTGTGTAAAATTTGGCCATGTTAATGATTTTTACTTTTTGACTGCTAATGATGCTGCTGCTGTCGTTACCGCTGTTGTTCTTTTCTATTCGTTTGTTGTAAGTAATGTGTTGTTTTCGCGGTTCGGTTGTTTGTCTTTTATACCATAAAGCATTATTATTATTTCTAAGTATTGATTGCTTCGACATTAAATTAAATAAAAATTTGTTTGTACTCTTTACAAATCGCATTTTAACTGTTTTGCTAGCAAGTGTCAATGCCAAATAAATTTTGGTTACATTTTGTAGGTAAATGGCGATGTAGTAGCAGTTAATAATCCGTATAAGGAATCTGTTTAATTTAAACACAAGTTATTGCAACCAAATGTTTGAATGTTACTGCTGATGGGCTTTACGTGACTATAATTTTATTAATTTTTTTTCTTGTTAAAGATACGCTAAATCTCCAAGGGCTGTTTAGAACATTTACAAACTGCTATTAAGTGGTAGTACAATTAGTTAGTCAAAAAAGATTTGTAAATCACTTAATTGAATTTAATGTTTTCACTTGCATAAAATCCCTTTTGAATGATTTTTAAACCAACTTATGTTTTGTCAATTCTAATATTAATTGTGTTATCGTTATGTTTTCATTTAGCTTAAGCGGCCTTTAATTTAATTTTTAGTTAATTCTGAGAACCATAACCTATGAGTGAGTTTCATTAATATTCCATTAGCAAAGTGTCGCACCACGTTATTAAAAGCATAATTAATTTTTATACATTAACTATATGTGTTTGTGTTTATAACTATATACATATGTATGTACGTATGCATGTACATACGTATGTGCGTAAGTATTGTAATGATATATCATAATCGAAAAGAAAGTGTTGTTGTAGTATACATATTTAGCATCAATGCTATTTATGTTTCTTTTTATAGGGAAGTGGAAAGGAAGTGTATAATTTTATTTTAAGTTTCCGAAATTAAGCTTCTCACTTTGTCGGGGTTGATCCGGTATATGTATAAAATAAAGAAAATTTGTTTAAATCGAGTCAGTAAGCGATTAGAACCATTAACAGCAGTAACTGGCAAAATATTTTATAAAGCATTTGACTAAAGAAAGATGGCTCCGTTAAAAAAATTGTTTGTAGTTATCGTGATTTTGGGTGTTGTGGCTTGCACATTCGCTGCTGATCAACGCAGACAAAATCAACGTTTGGGTGCAAAAAAATTGCAACCTTTGAGACAACGTTCAAGAGTGTTACAGAAACGCGTGTCAGCTAGGCAGGAAGCTGTTACACCTTATCCCACTGCTGATGAATTAAAACCAGAAGTTACATTCGAGGAGGGAAACCAACCCGATGAAGTTTACGGTCCTCCAGATGAAACTTACGGTCCACCTGAACTCGATCAAACTCCTGCAGATCAATTGCCCTCCGAAGAAGCTCCTGAAGAGTTTTCCCCCAACCCCGACGCCGAAGAATTTCAACCTGCCGCAGAAGAGGTTGACCCCTTAGGAGAGCAAGCCTCTAGATTTACAACCCGTAGAAAATCGAACAAGAAGAGAATTGCTTCACGTCTAGTCCAAAAGAAAAAATCTCAAAAGTCTCAACGTTTGGTAGTCGCTCCTGTTGCTGCAGCCGCTGCTTCTATCACTTTGCCTTTTGCCACACCTTACGCTGCCCAATCGCAACAGTACTTCTTACTAAACCAACCGTTTGCCTACACTGCCCCCTACCAAGCTAGGTAAAAAAAAAACATCCAGTCAATTGTTTTGTTTAAAAACCAAAGATGCTTAGCAAAATCTCAGTACTGAATTAGATTGGTTCATTTTTAGAAAAATTAAGACACTTTTTATATTAATACTTAATATACATATATTCAAATAAAACGATACGAATATTAAATTCTTTGCTTTATTATTAAAAGGAAAAAAAAATACAAAAAATACCAAATAGGTTTAAACCTTATAACTAACTATTCACTTTTTAAAGTTTTTTATTTTTTATTTCATTGTACTCATCTACAACTACTTTCGTAACTCTTAGACTTTGCCGTTGTGTGATACATAAGGGATTTCTTCCAAGAGCAAAGTTTGTTCAAGATTTGTTTTTATTAGGGTTTTTTATGTCTGGGACTTTTTCCATTCCCACGAAAGCGGGAAAAATAAAAAAAAATATAATAAAATAATAAAATCTTAATACTTATGCATTACAGTTATGTACATACATACATATTTATATATTGAAAAAACAAACAAAACCTTTAAAATAAAAATTAACAAAAATAATTCAATATTTTTCTTAAAGTTTTTAAAAACAATTAAGCGATTTTATGTTTCATCCGATAATAGGATTCTTATTTTGGTTACAAAGAAGTTGAGCGAATTGTCAAGAGGACATTGTACAAATTTTCAATATTTGCGGTAATTTTTCCACTAGCTTCGTATAATTACATATCATTTTAATCGATGTGCGCTTTGATATTGTCTTAAAAGTGAAATTTCTTCATTTAATGTATTCTCAAAAGTTTTATTCATTACTTTGTGCCTTTGTTAAAAAGACGTCATTTTGATGTGTTATTAACAATATTATTACCTGTTTTAATAATATTTGGATCTTTGAAATAATTAATTTTTATCTCTTCTTTCACCCATTCTATTCTATCTGATATAATGAATTTTCTGTCCCTAAAAGAAACATATGTTTCAATTGGGCTTCCACCGCCAATTGAGTTAGACTGTCCGTAATTACGGTGACTATGTTCTTCTCAAATACCAAATTGTACTCTTTTAAGCGAGTTTCCATTAGAAATCTTTATTCAGCAACTCTACTTTTACTCGTTATATTTTTCATTATATGAAAAAAAATCCAAAAAAGCAAAATTAGTTAAATTTATAGGAAATTCAAAGCTTCATTTAGAATTAATACAATTAATTTGTGATCATATTTACATTTTGTTGTTTGGTTGTTGCTTTCATTTTCATAAGATCCAGATACAGACTCTGTTGATGACATATTTTGCATCTTTTGCTTTGCCATTAACATTGCTGTTATATTTAACAGGTTTTTCTCGTTGCCTTTGTTTTGCCATGCAGAGATAAGAGATTTTATAGAATATATAAAACTTTGGGACATTTGGAATATTTCGTTAATAACTCAATGAATACAATTTCTATTTATTAATTTAATACATTCTAAATTTATGAATATTTTTCTTTATTCTCAAGTGGTTATTTTAGTAATAATAGACTTAAACCGAATTATTCAATCGAAATTTTAATGAGTTTTTTTTTTTTTTAATACAAAACCCGTTATAGTTACCATATACTTACACGACACTGCTGTCGAAAGTGTCAAAATCGTTATCAATTATGTATACATTTTTTTTATTACCAAAAACAAAAACAAATTACTACTATAAGTTTCATAATATAAAATAAACAAAAAGTGAATAATTAATTGCGTTTCAATGGTAATTTAAGATGTCAAGTAATTTTTTAGTCTCCATCAAAAAAGAGAATACGTATGTGCATGATGTACGTGTAGGATTTTGTATTTGTGTTTTAAAGGAAATATAAGAATTTAAAAATGCCCATGGATTATTGTTTTGTAAATAAAAACAATTATCAATTGTAATTATTTTGCTTATTATCAAATATACATAAGAGTGTGTAAATATGTTTTATAGATATTTAATTAAATAAAAATTGTGATCTTAAACTCTACTTAAAATTAACGTATATTTTTAATTTATGTTTTATGATCACTTAGCCAAAAAATGAGCCTCGGGCACCCTGTGCTCCTGCAAAATTCGGGGATGTACCATTCCGTTGTGCTTCTATGGCTTGGTAATTAATAAACCAAAATGGTCTCTTGTCTATTGGTAAACTATTTAATTGATCGATCAGCAATTGGTCACCATGGGCGTCCAAAGGAACTCCTGGCTGCTGTGTTGTTGATGGCGATGCTGGTGATGAATTTGATGAGCTCATGGTGCTACTACTGCTGTTCCCTTCACCGAAACGATCTTGAATGGTTACACCAGTATTGGTATTACCACTGGACGGGGGATTTGATGGCGCTAATGCTGTATAAATAGACTCCGGGTAGACAATTGCGTAGCCTACTGGAGGTTTTTGTGTCTGACCAAATGGTATTTGATTTGAAATAGTTGGTACATCGTCACTGCCAAACCGATTTTGAATATCTGTATTGGAGGGAGTAGTAGAGTGATATTTATCTTTCTGATTTAAACCATTTGTAGGACGACTGCCAGCAAATGAAGGCCTTTGTGCCTCGATAGCATTGATGAATAGTAACACAATTGCCACAGCACTAATTTCGTAAATTTTTGTGGTATTAGCCATTTTTCGATTTATTCACAATTACTTGTTTTTTTTTATAATTTCTATATATTGATTTCTTGTATTTCGTAAATATTTTTCTATATAAAACTTGTTTGTCAAATTTATCAAACTGCTATTTAGTGTACGGACAATTATGAAATCGTAATTTTATATTTTTGATACTTTCACGTCTGGAACTCAACTAAAATGAACTCAACGAGTCGTTTATTTATAAACACAGATTTTGTAAAATGTTGTTGTGTATTATTTTTATTTAATTTCTTTTTTTTTTTTTGTTTTGTTTAAACTCTCATCTCTTTTTTTGCTTATGAATAATTTCAAGCCTGACAATTTTGTTACTCATCTCGAAGATCATGGCAATACAAACAGGCCATTCAGACAAACACCGATACTTACTCACAAATAGCCCTCGTTTTATTTCAAGTTTTTTATGGCTTATTGTTGTTTATTTTTTTATATTCTCTTTTGTAAACACCCTACGTTATGAATATAATACATCGAATTTATTACAGTAAAGATATTTGATCAATATTAGTGAAATGAATCAGAAATACTTGATTTATTTACATTCATATTACATTATAAACTTGTAGTGAAGAAGTGAAAAGTCGTCCGCCATATAAAGAAAAAGCAAATTAAACGCCACTGTGTCTCTAACATTCATTTAATAATTTTCGCTTAAAGGCAACTGTGTTTATCAGTCGAAATGCTGGCTCCATTGACGTATAACAACACATTTCGTAGTAAATAAAAACGAGAAGAATTACTTAAAATTCGTGTGTCTGGTTTGGGTTTTACTTCTCTGTGGTTTTGGGATATTCCCATATAACAGTACACATCACCTACATATATATATATATATAAATATATATATATATATATATACATACATCAATACATACATACATATATGATAGTACTTTAGTAAAAACTTCAAAAACATTACATTTAAATAAATAAATAAAATGAAACCGGTAAAAAGACAAAAATAAAATTTATTTAAGAAGCGTTTAATAAAATATTTTAATTTGGATAACGTTTTGTAGAGTGTGCTTTTTTCTCTAAAAAACGTAAAAAAATACAGAAGACGAAGCTAGCTCGCGCCCCTTTCCACTTGAGATGAAAATCAAAGTACTGATGATTAATATTGGAATACCCACTATCAGTGACGTATAAACTCAGAGTGATTATGCACACATTCATATTTATATGTTTGTTGTTCGGATTCATTCTGTTCTTTATGCAAAAAAACTTTGAATTAAAACAATAATGTTTTAAATGAAACAATGCATTTTAAAAGGCTCTGCCGACACTGTAAAAAACAAACACCATGCCTTTAAAAGTATTTGTTGTATATTCATTACTTGTAGACAAATAATAAAGGAAAGTATTCGTTTTTAAAGCATAATTTATTTTTCAGTAAAATTCATTTAAATTAAAATCTAGAGCGATATCGAAAATAATATTTTTTTTTTTGGCGATTGAGTACGTAGTAGTGGTAGCAATTGGCAGCAGTAGTATCGATATTATAAGGGGAATTGTAACAAAATTCGGAAAATCTTATTGACTTCTTTTTGAAACAATCGGAAGTTAACAGATTTTCGTTATAACCAGAGACTTAAGCAGATCGTTTAGGTTTGGCAGCACGCAACTTAGCCAAACGAGCTTGACGGTAAGCAGCCTGACGACGAGCCTGTATTAAACGGGCCTGACGTTGTCTTTGACGGGCCAATGTGGTGTCCACTGGCAACTGGTTGGCGTCAACTTCTGGTGGTCCGTATACTTCATCGGGATTGTTGTAGAGAATAGATTCTTCGGGAGGACCATAAACTTCATCAGGTATGGGTTCACTGGCAGTGCCTTCAGCGATTTCGTCAGCTGGAATGACCTTCTCGTCTTCCTCGACAATAGAAGGTTCGTCGGCTGCAACAGTTTCATCGAATGGTATTACTGGTTTCAGTTCGTCAGCGGAAGGATAGGGTGTAATTGGTTCCTCTTCCACTTCTTGGCGAGCCAAGTGACGGTTGCGTAGAATTCTAGCTGGCCGTGCTCTTTGTTTTTGGCCAGAACAGCTAAATATAGCTAGAATTACTAAGAGTAAAACGAAAGCAAATTGGAATTTGGCCATTTTCGTTGGAAACAAACTTTTTAAATCTGGTTATATGTTTGAATGATATGTGTGTAGCTTTGGGTAAGCCTGGAGCAACTGATAACTATTCTCAACTTTGCGAGCTCTTTATACTCTTTCAATGTTCTATGCATGCAGATTGCTAAGATCCTTATTTGTGATCGTAATCACCTTGAATGGTCATCATGGACATTTACGTTTTAAAGCCAAACAAAATTCTCATTCATTCATCCATTCATGCATTCAATGGTGACAATTAAAGTTATGCTGATTTTATGTGCTAACGTGACAAAAATCCCATACAAATCAAATACAATGCACACATACACCCCTACACACACACATTTACGCACTAAAATGCATGTTTAATAAACATTTGTATGGTACATGCAATCATTTCCTAAATTCCACCGATTCACCCATAGTAACATAACGCACTAACACAGATACACTCAAAGATACAAGCAAATGTAAATGGGGCTCTACATAAATACAAATAAGCTACAAAAATCGTGCCGGCTTATAACAATCAAAACCATGGCAACGAAAAATATTCAAAATGCATTAAAAAAACCCATTATTCTTTTAAATTAAGATTTTATATTTCATATACTACATACAGCCGTAAATAGAAATGTATAAACTAACCGGAAATCGAGGACGCGGTTCCTGACATGTTATATTAATGAGACAGACTCATGAAGCAAGTGTATGTACATACATATGTTTGTCTACGATTGCAATCTGGGGTATGTAAAGGATTGTGATTTGAAATAATTTGAATTTAAAATTAAGTTTTAGTGAAACATTTGAATTTTGTATGGCAATACATATATTAATACGTATATGTCGTTCGTAGAGCTGTCTGTTGTGTTTTAACTCAATCCAACAAACTTTTCAATTTGTAAAGTCTATAAAGAGTCATATAATGCCAAACATTTGGCACTTGCCCACAGAACAACAGTATAAAATGTTTAGTTGTCAAAATAGTCATAACTGTGAGAGTATGAATAAGTACGATTGTGGTAAATATCCGGTAAAAATACATTTATTTGTCGATGATAACAGGAAACCAATAAATAAATGCACAATTAAAGTGGCGTAAATACATAAATTGTTCCATACAGCAAAGAATGCATTGCTATTGCTGTGTTCGCCTACATATTTGTGTACAGAGATGATTACATGTATACAATGTATACAACGCGTAGAACACCGATTTTTTTTATTTTCATATGAATCGCGCGATATATATTTCTCATCATTTTCGGGAGTTCCATTTCCAAACGCTGAAGCCATAGGTAATGACATTTGGCTTTAACTATTTGTTTCTGCTTTCTAGATGTTCCTGTTGTTTTGCTTTTTAAAAACAAAGATTCTCAATGCTACAACTAATTTTGTCTGTATTACGTTTAATTTTTTTACAATTAGCCGACCAAACAAGAAACGAAAATTGAGAAAATAAAAGCTTTTTACAAGAATGCACCAACTCATTGTTTGTAAGTCTTTTACAAACAATTTTTTAAAATGAAGTTTGCATAATGAATATTATATTATAGACATTTAAACAACATGACCCGTGCGAACACGTATGCTAACAATAAAACCAATATTTAAACACAAATGAAATGGCAATAAAAAATACTTTTTAGCCCCTTAATGAAATTTACAACTACTGATGCAGGACACCCAAAGAAAACACGCACACACACACACACACATATATATATATATATATATATAAACACAATGATGGCCTGTCCGTATTTGTAAAATGAAACAAATGTTTAGAATTATTAATAAGTATTATAATAAAACAACAATAACAATAATAAGTCAAGTACGTAATATGAAATTCAAAATAATTAAACTCTTCTCGAATCTTGTGTGCCCTTCGTTTTCATTTTGAACAGTGAGTAACTAAATATCAATCGTCATTAAGTAAAAATTATGACTGCTGCCCCTCTACCACTCTATTTACCACCACAGCTATTTGAATTAAAGTAAAATAAAAATTGTTATACATTAAAGTAATGCATTCTTCTTCAGTTTGGCTTGATTAGTGTTACATTTCAAACAAATTTTTCAACATGTCTAGAAACGTATACCCAATTTGATGCACGTACTTTTGGAATTAAGCCATATTTGGAAGAGAAGCCATTCATAGATATGCTTATACTCCCAGTTTCAATGTATAATATTTAAATAATCATTTAGAACACAATTTACGAACAAAACGTTGTGGAAATATCGATTTCGTTTGAAAGTTTTTGTTTTGTTTCGTATAAAAATAATAAGTTTTGCATGAAATAAAATTAGTCTGTTTTAATTTTTTGATTAATAAATTTATAGAATTTGTGGGCAGTCTGTTTGCTAAAATTCGAAAAAACTGCAGGATATATATTTTTTTTTATAATTCTTTCTTTTATGTTTTAACATGTTTGTATCCAAAAAGTACATCAATTGTGTTTGGCTGTTGCTTTTAATTTCGTTCATTTGTTTGGCAAATGCACGTCAAATTCGCTACAGTCGATATAACACAGAAGTGATAGAAAATGTTCAAGTTAGTCAGGATAGTGAAAAAAATATCAATGTCAACAATAATCAAACATTAGACAGCGAAAATGAAATACAAGCGAGAGTACGAGAAATTAAATATCCTGCTAATGGCAACAGATCAATGCGAGCATTTCCTTTGTCAAACGAAACGCTGGCACAAACAGAACGAAATGACTTTGAGGCAGAAGTAACTGATGAGACACTCAGTGCAGCGACCACAGAAACCACAAAGATGTATGAAAATGAAACTACTACAGTAAGCGGTAGCATAGAAGTGAATACACTTAATGGCGATGATAATGTAGAAAAAGATGTACCGTCTCACAGTGCTAAGCCTAATGCTCCATATCCAGCAGCTGGTTTCAAGCCCAAAATTCCATTCCCTTTGCCCAACGACAATTTGCAGCAAAAAGTTGGTACTGCAGAGCTTACAGAACAATCCAACGAAACTATTACCGAAATACCAATTGAAACAGACATTAAAGCTCCATACCCTGCCGCTGGTTATCGTCCTTCTAAGGCTTTTCTTTTGCCATCGGAACAACTGGTGTTAGCAAATGAACAAGAAGAAGAGATTAAACCTAAAATGGTTAATAGTAACCATCCTCCTTGTGGATCGAGTACAAATCCATTAGCTCCTAAGCCCATGGAAGGTGAAAAAGAAGATCCTGATTCAGAATCAATTTTTGGGAATACCCAAGTTCAGCAAAAACGTGCTATCGTATTACCAGTTCGCTACGCAGTTCATCCACTATTGCTAACAAGACCTCTAATCTATAGTACTCCCACAATATCAGCGTGGTAAAGCGTATAAACGACTATTATTTGCGTGCTGAACTCTAACAGCTATTTAAAATATCTATCTTGGATCCTAAATATATTCAGTATTCTATTGGAATTTCGTTAAGTTTAAAAAAAAATGATAATAATAAAATATATAAAATTGAAATATATGTATGTTGTATACATGTATGTGTGTATTTTCTCGAAACAATGTTTGAATAAAAATTTTATGTATTTGATTTTTTTATTTTCGAAATTACCATATTTGTCGTTTTAATTGTAGTTTTCTAGGTCAGTATAACAATAATACAGATACCGATTTTCAAAATATACAAATCAATTGTATTTCTCTCCCACTCATGTAGTATACATATGTATGTATGTATGTACGTGCTTACATGTCCATATGTATGCATGCAAAGTGTACAAATAACAACTAAACTAATTATTTAAAGTGTAAAGATAATTTGTAACAAATATATACGACTGTGTACAAAAAAAAGGACGTTTCATTAGAACGGAAGTAGGAAGTCATTTGTATTCCATCAGATAAAATCTATGAAAAACAGCGAAAACTAACACATAACGTGTTGCATACAAATGATTTAATTTTAATAAATTGTTTTTTGTCTTTTCGAATTCAAATATTAAATTTTCGTTTTCAATGATTTTATACGCGACGTCTGCTAGGGACAGAAGATTTAGTTTCACAAACTAAAGTAAAACATATCCTTTTAAAATGAAATAATAGTTTAATTTTAATTCAATTTTAAATAATTGTTTATATATAATTATAGAACGCAATGACGTTAATCCTATTCAAATAAAGTTGGCATATATAAATTTTCGAGTATTAGGGTAGTTCATTACCTGCTACAGAAAAAATTATGATTAAAACTATTTATCGAAAATGTTAATTTCCAATAATACACTTTCATGATTAGATGTATGTGAATGTATAATATATTTATATTGGTCCGGTATGAGAACATATAATGTATAAACAATTATAACACCAAATACAAACGACCATCACATCATAGTCATGCCGGCGATACGTGCTTGTCATGTAAATTTTTCTATACAAAACTTTACAGTACACGTACATACATACATACATACATTCATATAGAGTGTCCCATATATATAAAGTCACTTCTTGTTAATTTTGAAAATGTAATTTATTCTTTCATGTACATATGTATGTGGTTATTGGGGAATACTATATTTATATGTGAATTTTATTGATTTTGTTGTGTAATTTTTGTTATATACATAATCCATTAATCAATGTTTCATAATTGTAAGCTCAATTGATATATTTTCAACAACAAACAACAACAAATATTATATTAAACTTTTTTTTGTTAATTTGTTTACTTTTATTGAAAATTAAACTAAATTTTCTATTTTTCATGCTACTGATAAAGTTTATTTTTAATAGTATTTTGGCCATGTCAGGTGTGAAACTCTTTAAGTACTGCTTAGAATAGGTTATGTTTTCCGTTATATTTAAAATGTATTTACATTGCGACCAAAACTTATATTTATAATGCGTTTCTTCTAGTATACTTTATACGAGCATATAAGAAGATGTCACAAATCTTCTAACTCAGACTTTCATTACGATAAATTGCTAAAATTATTTAGATTCAATATTTGCTATAGTTTGTAGCTATACGACAACGATGCAACGGCTTATTGTACCAAATTTTGCCTGATATGCTAAAGGTTTTCAGACACAGTTCAATAACAAATAATTTAGTTGTAATAATTTTCAATATTTTTTAATCAGTATAAAATGGATAAAAACTTGTCTATTTGTTCATTTTCTTTTATTTTTTATTTTCATTACAATGTAAATTTTCTAATATGGAAAAATTTGTATATAAAAGTTAGTTTTTGTATTGAGTCACACAAATTTGTATATTCTATATATACATACATATGTATGTAAATCACAAGTTTTAGAGTTGATTATTGAGCGACGTAGTAGAAGAGAGGCTGTGGCACAAATTGGGGCTGGAGTTGGAGACGGGCTGGAGCAGCTTTACGTAACTTAGCTGGTCGTACTGAGCTTCTGCGAACAGAGGTAGTACGACGGGCAGTTAAACGAGCTGGAGTAGGTTCTTCTTCCTCGGCAACAGCTGATTCTTCTTCAGCGGTTGGAGCAGGTTCTTCCTCAGCAACGGCCGGTTCCTCATCAGCAGCAGTGGCAATATCATCAGTTTCAACGGGAGCTTCTTCTTCTGGTGGACCATAGACTTCATCAGGTTGGTTAGGTTGTTCCTCAGCAGCAGCAGCTTCATCAAATGGCACCTCAGGTTTCAATTCATCGGCGGATGGATAAGGTGTAACTACTGCAGGTTCCTCAGCTTCTTGGCGAGCCAAAAAACGATTACGTTTAGCTTGGAAGCGAGAAGTGCGAGAGCGAGGTGCTTCAGCAGAGCATAAAGCTACGACGAACAAAGCAACAAATATGATTTGCATGAATTTTGCCATGATGAAAGTTGAGGTTTTCTTTTTCTTTATGAAAAGGTTCGTTTATTTGTATTGTCAAATAGACAACTGATATCGTTTAACAATTTCTCGCAACTATTTATACAAAAATGTTATTGAAACTTAGAATTTCTAGGAGGTATGTGTTGTTAAAAAATTATATTGTTTTTGTTTTTCTCGATGTTGTTGTTCTTTGAGTATTTATCCAAAAGACATGTTCGGCATATTGAGATTTTTCAATTCTTTTTTTTAATATTTAAGTGTATGAGCGTATGTACAAAATGATATTTAAAATAGTTGTCTTAATTCAACATAAAAGGCCTAAAGTTTATGTGGCTTTGATTAAACGTGAAAATTTGTTCAATTACAGGTTTTAAGACATACGTATTGTATTGCAGGAATGGTTTATAGCTTCAGGGCACGTTCATTGAGCACATGCCTAAATTAATAAGCCAAAATAGATATGTACTTATTCATAATTCAAGAAACATATTTGTTTATTTTATTTTCTAACCGTTTAAGTTCATAACACAAGTAGTGATAATTAAAATAAAACAAAGTTCATGTCCATTTTCAAATAATTTTGAAAACGTATTTGAAGTCACCTCTGCACATTCAGCGAATGTTAAAAAATAATAATAATAATTGTAATAATTGTATACATAAATAAAATGGTTTGTTCTCCTCAGAAACATTAAAATAACTGGATCCTTTTAAAAGTAATTTTCACAAAGCAAAACTGATATAGGCACGCATACAAAATCTTAAATATTTTTTTCTAGAAAAGAATTGCACCACATTTATAGAAACTTATAACTTCGTAATAGACTGAATAGCTAAAATTATAAACAAATAAACAAATAATAAACAAATTTGATTACATAAAAAGAGATGCCCTTTCTATTAGTGTTCAAATTCTTATTGTTCAACCAATAGCAAATTGATTACGTAGTCATGTAGTCGTTTATCCGATCGAGAAAAAATTTAAGCATAGAAAAGATTTACTTAAATGAAAAAAAATCAAATTCAAAATTAGAATTATACTAAAACACATCTGTTATATATCATTTATGGCATCAATACACTCTTCAATTTTTCTGCGATATTTAGCGAAGAAATATTGCAATTCCAAACAGCATTTTTTAAACGTAAAAGGCAATTTAAATTTTCACTGATTTGCTACACAAATTTTCAGCCATAGAAATATATTTCGAAAATTTAAAACTGAAATCATAATTTTGCTTTCCACATTAACAGATGCGTGCAAAAAATTGGAATTTTCATAATTTCTTGTCCCCTTTTTATATTAAACTATTTTGTTTAAGTACTATAAAATTAACTAATATTGTATTGAAATTAGATAAAGCGGAATTATTATAAATTATATCCAAGAAAATATGGTACATTGTATGCGTCTTCTAGAACCAAATTTAACAATAAAAAGTAAACTATTTCTGGCAATGTATATAATGTAAGGTTTTGTATGTATATACTAATACTACGAACTAAAATAGTTGTTGCTTTGGATACCACAAAAAAAAAGCAAGGCAACAATAGAAGTTAGAATTGTTTAGAAAATGAAAAGATCACAGCAAGAAAATCTTGCATAAAATTGCGTTGTCATACTAAACCCAAAGAAATTTATACTCCTCAAAGACATAATAACAATGATAATTGGATGCTTGCCAATAGTATTCATTTAATTTGGTATTTCTATCTCTCAACAAGAACAAAATCATTATGATTTACTACAAATAAACTCTCACAGTCGAATATATATAAAACTATATATGCATTTACATATGCAAACCAAATAAATGTCATGGATTTTTAGATTAATGTAAAACACCTTAACCATTTTTTGCACTCTTGCTTTTTTGCAAATTTTACTTTTTGTTTAATAATTTTCAGTAATTATGTACACACACACTAGAAAGAATAAAACAAAGCAGAATTCATTTAATTTAATGAAATTAGTTTAAAAAATAATATGAAAAAAGTCATGAAAAACAGAAATCATGACTGTTATTTACCCCTCCTTGTTTTTGTTTACACCTCTTAACTACGAACGAAATAAGACGTCGTAAAAGTCATCGTGTAAATCGGGTGATGAATGTACTGTAAAGTTAATGTTTATTTGCATTATCATGAATTTTTAAATACTTTTTTCTTTACTCTTTCTTCTTCAATATTCGATAGCGATAATCAGCAAATGTAATGCTCACTTGCTTTAACATTCCTACGTGCCACAAAAGTCTGCGGTTGTATCACTAGTATTAGTGGCCTTTCCTTTTATGTTTAATTTTTTAAACTCTCATACGTCAAATATAATGCAAAGGGTTTTGAACAAACAAATTCCACTTATCTTTCGTAAATAACATCATGTAAATGCAACATTAAAGAGATATAATATTCATAAAACATAATTTTTTCTACCATGCTCAAATATTTTTAAATTTATATACATATTACTGTTTTCATTAGCACATATACATACGTATGTATGTGAACTTTGTACACATACATTCAATCATTAGAGTAAAAACAAAACGGTAACGAAACTTTTTGACATATTGCCAATATTTTCAGTATCAATTTCATTTATTTGCACATGTATTGAACCTAGAGGGCAGACAGATATTGAATTTTGTTATCTCCATATGTGCATCCAGTTAATATGGACGAGTATTTATGTATATACATATGTGCAGACTCTAACACACACACATATATGTATACATGCTGCCATAGTCCAATTTTTTATTGGCGTTGAGTTGAAACGCGATATATCAGAAGAGGTGACAAAATCTCAATTCGCGTCTGTCGATGACTTTCACTTCAAAAAAAAAGGAAAAAAAAACGCACGAACGAATATTGTATTTATATTGAGTGTAAGAAGTCGCCGTAGTCTAGTAGGTAGTGTGTTGGCTTATTAGACGTAAAGCCAGGGTTCGAGCCCCAGGCCAGACATCAAGACAAAATACAAAAAGTATTTCTTCGGCGACTTCCTCTCAGCAGATTTCTGGCATAAACTCTGAGAGTAAATAAAATTGCCATGAAAAAGTTTCTCAAAAAATCTGTCGTTCGGAGTCGACTTTAAACTGTAGGTCCCACCACTCATGTACAAAATTAACACACACAACATAAGTGGTGTGAGAAACTACGACGTTGTACAATGGGCCAATTCGACCTCCGGGTACTGTACTTGTCTTAATTGACAAGTATACATCCTCTAACCTAACCTTGAGTGGATGATAAATTTTTGGAAAATAAAAAAAGGCAAAATTTTTGATTTGTCTACTGTTTTGTTTTTTCCTTTATTATATTCACAATTTATATTGTAATGTATGTATATTACATTTGATATAAACATACACACAATTATAAGAATTGTTTACAATTCGATTTATGTATGAATAATAAGGATATTGAATTATTGTTAACTTAAAACTATGAGAGAGAAAATACTGTTTTAATAATATATATTCCACCGAAACTGAAATAACATTGTTACCAACTTTGTACGTAATTGATAAGTAAAGTGTCGTCTAAACTGGAAGGCACTATTTCAACTGACTGCACTATGGGTTGTAAGTGTAATTCGCTGTCAACATCGGTGTATGAACCCCCCAAAACATCTGAATCAACTAAAACATAATCAACTTCAGTTTCCTCTAAGATAATGGATCCAAAGTTTGAGTTTGGATTTACGTTCGGTTGATCATACACAGCTATATCTGAGCTTTTGTTGGTATTAGTTTGAGATTTATTCTTATCGTCGTAAAGCGTATCATTGATTGGATATAACTTTGTTATTTTAGTTGTAGTTACTACATCCGTCTGAAGCGAATTTGTTGTTTGTTTTCTCTCATCTGCAGTTTTATTACCAAACAATTTAACATTGTCCATCGTTTGGTCATAATTTATTTCGGTAATACTTTCTGTAATTTCCCCAATTTGATCAATTATAGTCGTCGTCTCTATAGGAATTTGAGTTACGCTCTCAATTGTCTCATCTGTTTCTTCTGATTCGTCAAGATTTTCTTCTGGTTGTTTTGGTTTTTCAGCAATTTTAGGGGTGCTCAGGAGTAAAAGTCTCCCTAATTTTTCACCTTGCGGCATCTTCGCCTCTATTTTGATCGATTCTTCAGATGTTGGATTAGTTGGTGTTTTTTCAATGATCATTATCGTAGCTTTTTCGTCTCTACTTGCAGCACCCAATTTTTCTTTGATTACATTGGCGTTTTCGTTAGAGTTGTCATTTTGAACAGTGGTTATCTCGTCGTCCATAGTCGTTACCACATCATCTATTGGCACAGTAGTTGTTTCAAATACATTTTCCAATTGTTTGATTACACCCGCATGAGTGACAAGCACGTAAGCGAGTAGGATAACAATGGGAAAGTTTACGTTTAACATGCTGATATTTTATGTTACTGTATTGTTATTAAATTTGTAAACAGATCTTGAAAACTAAACTGAATGTTGATTGTTTTCGTAGTTATATATACGAAAATTTAAATAAATAAAACGTTTTCCAATTCAGAGAGTTTTTATGTTCGGTGGCTTCTTGCCAACATGTACGTTTATTGCCGAATGACCCTGAATATGACCAAAAATATACGTTCGACTATTAACATGGTACACATCATTCTGTTTCACTTTATTTTTACTCTAAACAAATATACGGAAGTCGGAAATGTAACTAAGTAAATAAATATAAGTGAATCATTTTTATTTATTTATTTTATTTAATTATGGTCATCAACAATAAATTAAAAGAGTACAAATAAATCAACAAACAAGTTCATTACACGAATTCAATAAAACCTCTAATCAGATCTGTAAAAGAAAGCATTCTCTCTACATATTGATGTATTTACAGCACCGCCAGTAGTTTAAGCGTTAGTGATTGCACCAGTAGCGAACAATTCTTTTCAGACAATCTCAACAACAAAATGAATTTATTCCTTTAGTTATACATGTTATAATATTTTAATTTTTCATTTTATAATTGTTGGATTTTTTCGTATTGCACGTTTACATTATTTTATCCACTTTTCGTTTAAAATAGTATATTGTTTGCTTTTTATGCAAAACACGTTAAATATGTTGCCAACTGAACATTTCGTTAATTATTTGTATATTTCATTTAGTTTTTAAACATTTTAGCCTTTAGCTTCCTTCCTTTTATATGTTCAACTATGTATATTGATATAATATTGAAACCTAATAAAAGTTAATTCAACTCATTTTATTCTTATGTCGAGCATTTCCACGTAATTTTTATGAAAAAATATTTTCATTTTTTAAGTTCTACAGTAACGTTATTGTATGGATACTAAAATTTCTAAAAGACAATAAAGTTCACTGCTAGATAGATAATTTTAGTTTTTGGTATATTCGCAAATGCTCCCACATGTATACAATAATGCCTTTAGAATTCTTACTACTGCCGTATTTCTATATAGTTACCCATTTTAGCATATCAAACCATATATATTAATGATATCATTTCATATATTGATCAGATGAGTTCAAACGTTCTTGCAAATTTATATGTAAAGTATCACAGTCACTACTTAATCCTTCAAAATATTTTCGCCAAGAAACAAATACCTATCGTTCACAGATACAGTCTGCAAAGAAAATTATTTAATGCACACCGCGTCGTATGATGTGAATTATCGACAACACTCATACGTCTCCAATGTCTAGTTCATCTTATAATAAAAAAGATAAATTGAATAGTATGTATGTAAAATGAATGAAATCAAAGTAAATGGAAAGTGAAAATCAAAGTTTTTAATTTTAATTTATAAAGTTAAAGATTTTGTTGATTTATTTATTATTTGTATTTCTTACGACTTTATGTATATAATAATTAGTTATTGCACATTATTTAGAAGAAAATATCAATACATATATATATTCATATACTATTTATATAATACACGCTATTATATAATTTAAATAGTCATCAGGACAAACTTCAGACATTCTTAGAGTTGTAGATTTTCCAGACTTTGTGTATATCAAATATTTTTCTTTTAACATATGAAAAGAATAATTAATTATGATAATAGAAAAGAAGTTAAAGTAGAGATTCACTACAAATTTACATTTTATTTATTGTTTTAATTTTTAATTGATACCTTAAATGTTTTATTAATTCATATTAATATTATTAGTCAATATATAAATTTGATTCATTTTTTATTCACTTTTTTAATGATGATATTTTGTAATTATTATTAGTTTTTTTTTTTTTTGTTTTTTAACAGAGGGATTTTGGGCTGAACACTATATCGAAGTTTAGATGTGTTCGTATGATGTACTAAAATATATATTTTCTATATTGTTTGATTTATTGTTATCTGCATGTGTTTGTATTCAAATTTTTGAACAAATATTTATGAGGCCCGTGGAACTATATTCCGATTATAAAGGTTTAAATAAATTCTTAAAAATTATTTATTTCTTGTGTATGTATGTACATATGATGGTGGTCTTCCAAATGGTGTTTTTTTATACGCTTGACAATATTTTCTTTTTGTTTTTTAAATTAATTATCGACATAGATTGAAATATGAATGAGACAAGAAAATACAAAAATAAACTTTTAAAATCTATCCATTACTGTTACAACAGCAGTATTTTAAAAATCAATTAAAATTTCATTTTTATTGATATTAGATGAACGATAAATGCACGTTAAAAAGGTTTTTTTATCAAATATTAAATATGTTTTCAACAATAATAATCAAGAACTAATTTAATTAGGTTTTTTCTATAATTTTTAATGCATATCTGTCGGGATATGTAAAAGGGATTTTATATAATTTTTTTGGGGAAGCTCCATTGTTTTTATAGTGATGTGTATTTATATTATTTATATTATTTATATATGTATATGTGTGTATGTATTTATGTTGTTGTAAATAGGCATAACTTTCCAGTTTTATATATAGAATAATGTTATGGGATTGAAATGATTTTTTTTTTTAATTTTTCTTCTAAAAATTTTACCTTAATAATTGTTTAAGTATGAAATTACAAAAATGTTTAATTTTTTTATTTTAATACTTGACTAAATTTTCTATGTTTTGCGATTATGATGGATTTTTGTTATTTTATGGCCTAGACTATGTTATGAACCTTGGCCGAAAGACAGTTGTGCAACACAAAAACCACGGGTTTGGGACAACATTCCATATCAATTTCCTAATAAATACCAAAATTTTTATTGGAATTAAAAAAAATATTTCTCATTTTGTCCTTAATAAAATATTAAGACTTACAATTTCTCCATCATCACCAAAATCTAAATACAACATACGATTACCATCGTCGGCAGAACCACGTAGTTTATCAAACGAAAATTGCCACAATTGTGTTTTGGTTTGAGTTGACGCCGCGTATCCACACTCAAAAAGACAAAAACCACGATTTAAATGCACAACCAACTGACACTGTCTGCCTTGATACAAGCAGCGAAAGGAAAATTCGCGCTGATAATTCACTGCATTATGAGACCCTTGAACTAATGCTCTTGCCCAAGCAGCCATATCACGATGAGTTTCTGAACGAAGCCAATATACTAAAACCCCTCGCGTAGTGCCACAGCGCACACAAAACACAGTTGACTGTTGACCCTGTTTCAATGCAATGAAAAAAATTAAATAATATGATTATATTATTTTTTTTTTTTTGTTTTTTTTTTTAACTTACGTTTAACGATGAATTATTACCAGCACCTGCCAATCGTGTTGTGGCTAAAGCGAAATTTTCTAAAGGCCGACCCCAAGCTTCCACCGACCAGGGTGCACTTTCATATATTCTACGAAAAGAATCATAACAAAATGTGTAATGTGGAGTGTTTTTTTTTTTAAGTTCTAAATATTATACTTAACACTATTTCTACCACGATTTTATATATACCTATTTCGACCAAAAGGTGTCTTTTGACACCTTTGCGTTTGGATGCAAATAATTATGGAAATAATTATTAAAACATGTCCTATTCCTATTCCTATTGTTCCCAAACAACAATCGAATATAAAAATTATAACGGGAAATTCGGCTCACCGAAAATTTCTGGCATTTTCGAAAACTTGCTAAACAGAAGAATATCACAATTTCACAGAATTTCCATGGCATGATGACATTTCGCAGAATTTTCAATTGCACAGAATTTCCATGGCTGGGTATAATAATACGAAGAGGAAAAAACCAAAAACAAATTATAGTTCAGTCCAAATGTATGTATGTATGTGTAGTTTCGTTATATTTTTTATTTCTTGCTGTAAGAAAAGTTGTAAAGGTGTGAAAAGCCACCTCATGGTAGAAATAGGTATATCATGTACGCATTTACTAATCCAGGATGAGCTGGAGGAAAATGATAACGCTAAATAAATTTAATAATTATTATATGAATTATCAAAACATTAACTGAGAAAAATTTATTAAACTTTGAAAAAAATTTCGAGTTAAAATTTTAAAAGGTGTCTTTTGACACCTTTGGTAGAAATAGTGTTAAATAATTTTTTGAAGTTTGATTGTTTGATTGAAAAAGTTACCATTATACGATATGAAGTAATAAATAAAAAATAAATAAAAGGACAAAAAATGAAGTGAAATAAGATAAAAGCAAAAAAGATGATCTGTGAAGAAATTAAAACCATACGCGCAATGTGCGTATGTACACTTTTTCAGACACAATTCTACAAATAAATATTTAACACCAATTACGATGAAAAGTACGATACATTTTTAACTTGAAATAAAATCGAAACAATAAAATGAAAAATAAAAACCTAATTTCCTCATTAATAGTATTTATTGTAATGCTAAAGAAGAAAATCAGCTATGGGCCGTACTTCAAATTAAAAATATTACGTCCTTAATACTGATAGTAAAAATATTTTCAACAGATCTCGTTTCTGCTACTAATTACTAAAATGAGTCTATTGTAGTGCTGTTTTCAAAGTGGATCCTAGTAAAACTAATTAAATAATCTAAGATCTTGAATACCCTATTAAAAATTATTCCAAAACTCAATGTAGAGTACGACATTATGAGTGAAAATTACTTTAGAAATGTAAGTAAAGTCACTACTATAATATACGAGTATTATAATTAATTATACATACCGTAACTCTCGTTCAGTTACAGCGACAAATATTGGCTGCCATTTGTCAGTCTCATCAGAGCTCTCCGAACTAGAACGACCACTTGGCTGAAAAAAGTTTATCGGAAAAAAAGATAATTTCTAATGAAACAAAATTCATCACATTGTAAAGGTATTTTTTACACAGTTGCATAAAGTTAATTCAAAAGCAGAATGCAATAGTGTGAGCAATAACTTACTACATCGCCAGCACTGCCAACACTTGTAGTAGTACCTGTCATAGCATTATTACCACCAACCGTGTTGCTACTATTAACATTGCTACCAACGCAGCCACCAGCACCACTACTACTGCCACTACCACTGCCAATACCACCACCGCTCAAACGTCTACTTAGCCAGCCGATATGCTTTAGCTCACCAATGACATTCATTAAGGCCCGATTGGCCTCTACTAAAGCACGTTGAGTGGAGCCACTCATTGCACTGTGCAAGGCATTAAACCACACTAATGCTTCCGCTGAATCTGATGCGCGCAATATGCACGAATGTACACCATCAGGTGAATGTAATTCCAAGCAACGATTTTCTGCAAATGCGACAAATATTAACTCACTATAAACTCTTATTGTATTATTGTATATTTATGACTTCTTTAATTTTAATATTTCATGAGATACAGAACAAACATTTCTAAATACGATATAATTTCATGCATTTGACTCAAGTCTTATGCGAAAATCATTATTGAAATTTTGATATTTTTAAATATGCTCCAAGTAGTTTTGGCATTAAAATGTTACTTTCAGTCCCATCCAGATGCGTTTTTCTAGAATTAATTAAGTTTTCTTCTTGGTTAACAATTTTCTTCCATTAACACTCCACTATCTACACATCACTGGAATAATGTGTTAAATTAAGCACGATTTCTAGGCACAGGCCCACAAACATAAAAGAACAATTATTCTACAAACTTTGGAAATTCATTTTATACTAAAACGTTTAGAACATACATGTGTACACATTTATACACATTTCCATACGATGCACAGACAGGCGGAAAATAAAAAATGTAAACTTATGTATATATATATATATATATGCATGTCTATATATGTAAATTTACAGTGATTGCAAAGTTTTCCAACTACAAACGAGTTTTAACTTTATAATACTGCATCGTAGTAAACGAAATAGTATCTACGTATGTATGTATGTATGTATGTATATACGTTGTATATACAATACATGTAACGGTTTAAATAATCAGCTTCTCTAATTTTTATTGCTATTACGAAAACATTACTAATTAGGAAAGAAGAATTAAATTTAAAAATTTAAAAATACACATTTTAAAATATGATATATAATTTGAACTCACCTGGATCTATATACTTAAGGTTCCGAGCCAAATGTGTTAACTGCAATGGTATATAGCGAGTATCTGCTCTAGGTGTGGTTTTCGGTGCAGGTGGGGAGGCTGAAACACCTGGTCCTAGAGGACATAAAAACGCTCGTTGTAGTTCCCAACCAACCTCAGAAATAATGCTTGCCTTTCTAAAATAAGGCGTTACTTCACGCAAAAATTTAACTGAAATTACAAAAACTGTTTATTATTTTGAATTCAATAAATATAAGGGGATACAAGACAAAATTTAAAATATTTCATTAAAAAACATTACAAACATGTTTCAACATCATCAACTATATTTGCTTTTGTTGTGGCAAAAATGATGACTTTCACTCAAGCAATGAAAACAAAAATAGTACAAAGATATGCCACTCTAAATATCCTAAAGATCGCAGGGAACATATATAATCTGCATTATACAAACGGCATAACCTTTCAATTGAATTCGTTTTTTTTTTTTTTTTTTTTTTTTTTTTTGTTTATAATTTAAATATATGTATGTATTTAAAAAAGAAAATGTGAAAATTCTCTTTTGCAACTAACATAACCTTATACATACTTAGATAACAGACTTTCAAATAGTCTGAGTACTAAGCAAATGCCGATAGTCGCGTTTTCGCAGTGATCATTACAATCATTTCGTATTTTCATATTCAAGAGCAAATCTGGTGTTATTAGTAAATGAAATGGTTCTTAAAACCAAAAAAAAATTAAATATTTATTACACATTATTTTATAACTTTTCAAGTGAACGTTTAGTTATTAACGGGTTTTTGTTTAATTTAAAATTATTTATTGAATTAGGTTTCTCAGAATATTTAACTAAACTGGAAAATATGTACTTTACTTGGGATAGAAATGTTTATATTCAAACATTAAAATTTCCAATAAAATCCATGTAATTTTCGTAGTCTAGTAGGTAGTGCGTTGGCATATTAGAAGTGAGGCCAAGGTTCAAACCCTAGGTCAGATATCTGGAACATAACGAAGTATAAAAATAATATTTCTTAGCGACTTCTTCTCACCAAATTTCTGGCAAAAAATCTGAGAGTCAATAAAATTGCAATAAAAAGTTTCTCAAAAATCTGTCGATCGGAATCGACTTTGAATTCTAAGTCCCGCCACTAATGTATAAAATTAACACACACACAACATTAGTGGTGAGAGAAGCTAGGTCGTAATCCTGCCTGAAGTGTTGTATTGACCAATTATTATGAATGTAAATTGCATTACGTAAATTGCGCTTTCGAAATAAGGCTATCAAAGGAAACAAAGCATTGTTCAATTACTATTGAACGGAATGTCTTTAAATGCTTCCGAACATTTCTTTTTTTTTACGAAATTACAATAATTGATTAGAAGAAAATAGCTTAGATATTTGAAAAAGTTTAAAATGTAACGTTCCCAGCAGACGAAAGGAAAATGAAATGTATGTGATTAATTCGTTAAACTACCAACAGCTTTATTTCAATATAATAAAAAAAATATAATTAAAAACATTAGTACAAATAAAAATTCAACAAAACAAATTTAAAGTTTCAATAAACGGCCATTTTTACGCTGACTACGTGTTGGTTGACTAGACACTAAACGGCCTAAATACAAATTTTTATCAATTGGCAGTATTACTAAGCGACCGCTTTTCATGCGAGTGAGGCGACTAAGTATCTCGAGCTGCTGTTCAACTTCTTCCAATTCAGATTCAATTTCGTTTTCTTCAACAAGTTCTGTTTTGGGAGCACCATAAGTGTCGGCAGGTTCATGGATTTCAGCCTCAGCAGAACCCTCATTCATTTCGAATTCAAAGTTACGCTCTTCTTGAGGTTCGTCTTCACTAACTTCTACATTAACCTCCACATCTTCACTAATTTCTGGTTTTTGTTCGATATCAATCTCCTGATCTACTTGCTCAGCATCAATTTCGGGTTCGCTTGATTTAACTTCGGGTGCTCCATATCTATTGGCTGGCAATTGATTATCGATAACATCTATATCTTCCGCTTCTGAGGTCTGCTCAGCGGTAGGAAGATCAACAATAACATCACTATCACTATTGTAAGTAACATCAAAGGTAGATGAGAAATCTTGAATCGATTCTTCGCTAGGGGGTTGAAAGTCCTCAGCAGGTACTGGTACTATCTCAGCTTCGGTTTCAATGTCATTCTCGCCAACTGACAAAGGTGGGCCATATGTATTTGCTGGTGTACGATTTTCCATTTCTGATTTAACAGTTGTCGGTACAATTTCATCGGAATCCTCTAAAGTCGATTCTGTTGCCTTGATCGTCACTAGCTCAATCGAGTCCGTAATAGTTTTGGGCTTTTCATTTGGCAAATCAAATGGAATCTTTGGACGAAAACCTGCATCTGGATATCCAGTCCTCTGCTCCACAACTGATGAAGGTGTCGTTAATTCAATTTGACGTGCAGATTTTACCTTTGATCTCTTCACTGGCGTTGCCAATGTGCAACTTATAGCTAAGGCTACAACTAAAACTGTTATCCCTCTCGAAATAGTCATAATGATTTGTAAGACTTCTAAATAAAACTGGTGTCGTCTTAACATTAGCTAAATGCTTTTATACTCAAAATTGGTCAATATATCGTTATATACTTGTTGGCAAAAATATAAATAGAGCTAAAAGTTGCTGAAATGTGCAACAGGTATCACAGTCATACATACAAGTATACAGTACATATACACACATGTGTATTAAATACGCTAATAACCCACAAATTGATCAAGAATTCAATTCTGGTTAATAAAATCAAGGCAACTTTAGTACAAAAAATAACGTTTTTAATGCATAGTTCCTTCAATATCGCTTCACTGTCTCACTAACTCACAAATTATATTCCGCTCATAATGAATCAAAACGTCCAACAAGTATTGACAATTACCTTTACAGAAACAAAACCAACACATTGAACCCAGCACATTTATTGTCTTCAATGTTAAATTATAAGAAATGATAATCATTCGAAATACTCGTCGTTTCATAAAATCTGTCTGTTCGAAAACAAGAACAACTTCCATTCATACACTCTGAAATGGGCAGATTTGTACTCTCTATATTCGATATAAGGCTAAAAAGTCTACATACATATGTATATTCAAAACTGAAAACTTAGTACATATGTATATAAATGCGATTGTGTTTTTATGTTTGTACATATGTACATATGTACATAAATTCTTCCATTTACAATAATATGCGTAAATAAATCAGTCTATTTTTGTAGGATTTTGTTTTTGTGCTGCAGTCGCCTATGCCACTCACGTACAAAACAGCGTATTAAATTGGATTTGAACGTTAAGGCGATCAATTTTTACTCTTTCTGTTTGGCCGATTCATTTAAAATGTTCATTGATAAGTTACCATTGATTATGTTTTAAAATATTTTCGTATTTACATACATACATATGTATTGTATAAAGTGTAAAGAAGTTAAAATTATATCCAATCATTGGGAATCTAATAAAATTATAAATTTTTATTGAATAAATAGTTGAACATACTTATATGTGCTTTTAACAAACAAATTTAATTAAATCAATTTTGTATGTGGCTAAAAATTCATTCGATACCTTACCTTCTAAATCAACGATGCGACCTGCTCTCTTTAATGCCCTCACGGCCTCGTCATGTGTCGCTTCCCGCAATTCCTCTCCATTAACAGAAAGTATAGCATCACCCACATAAAGTCCCTTAGCTTGGTCAGCTGCCATGCCACGAAATATTTTCGATATTAAAATGGGCATACGATTTTCACGACCACCCTTGATAGATATGCCAAGACCATTATTTTCGGATTTTATGATGCGTACCTTAAACAAAGATTCTAAATTGTAGTCTAAACAAATATAACACTGTACTTAAAATTACTATCTAAATTACAATCAAACTTCTCTATAATGAATTTCCATACAATGAATTGATGGGAAATGGCAGCATCCAGCAGTATTACAATTAATTTTAATTCAATTAATTATTTTTTTACAATAAAAATAATTTACATGAGGAAATCTCCAAATTCTAAAAATAAGAAGAATAAAGGAAGAAATACCAATAAAACGTCACCTACATTGCGCTTCGTTCCCTTATCATACATATGTAAGTATGTGCTTTAAACTTGTCGTAATACATACTTAAATTATGTACATTGAATCTTTGTGAAGATAATTCGCGGCATTCAAACTAATTTATTTATTGAATGCATTAATATTAGAGGCTTTTTAGTACGCGTAAAGATAACATAATTTCTGTGTAAAGAAGTGATACTATGCAGATTTATTATAGAGAAGTTTGACTGTATTTCCACATGTTTTTCTTATTTAAATTAACTAAGTAATTTACATGTCGTTTTTGATTCGCCACGTGATCAGGTACATCGCACATATCCATGCCACTGTCCAAGGTATTGTTATTAAGCAAATGATCACAATTCTCAGTTGCATCTGACTCATTAGTACTAGTGCCTCCACCTGCACTTTGGCCCATGCCCTGCATAGAGGTAGAAGAGGGTATAGAAGAGCCATTATGTCCGCTATGATTACTCCTGGGAAAATTTTCATTTATTAAAAGCTTTTTATTGAGTTCAGCAATCTCACCCTAAAGTGCCATTTAATGTCGTTGATTGATGATCACCAGTTCCAGGATTCTCACAAGTCTCATCTAAGCTAATGGCTAAGTAATCAGTTTCTAAGGTAACCAAAACTTTATACCAAGAACCGCGTACACGAGTTTCCAGTGTCCCACAACGCATGCCAGATGGTGATTGTGTGGACATTGACTGGATGGGAGCATTGTTTAACGTTCTTCCCAAACTTGATGATTCTACCATAACGATCTCCAGTTTTATTTTATTTCTTCAAATCAAATATTTATTTCAGCAGTTTTTTTCTTAAAAACATGATTTCTTTCTAAAATGAGTCATAAATAGAATTCTCATATTTTTAAACGGAAAAATTATTTCCTTACATTTGAATTTAAAAAAATCTTAGTACTATTTACTCACAGTATTAATTAATAGTAATTTATTTATCAATTTTCCCATTGGAAAAATGTGAAATTTTTAATCGCATTTTGTTAAGTTAATGTTTCTTCGATTCAGTCACAAAAAAAGTATTTTAAGTAATCTTCAAAAATTTAGTATAAAAATAAAGCAAAAAAGGTGAGCCTAAGGATAATTTTACATCAGTTTATTCATATCGTTGTTTATTTCGCAACCCCTCTCACAGATCTTTCTTCACAACTAACACAACTATGTGCATACATACATTATCCTTAAACTCTTTTAGAAAAATTTATTTTGTTCTATTATTAAGGTAGAGTTATGACTGAAATAAATTTTTGTCTTCTCAAGATTTCCCCTCCTCTCATATTATTAAAAATAGAAAACATTTCTTTTATAATAATAATAATCATGCTCATTGTGTATGGTATTGCTGCAAATATATTGTATGCGACAAGGAAAAGAAATTGAGAATTGTTGTTGTGTTTATGCTTATGAGTGAGTATTGTATCACTTTAAGTGCAACGAATCCTTCTACAATCACAACGCAGCAAACAAAGTTTGCATAAATGTATAATTGTGTATACATATGTATGTATGCGAGTGTGAAGTTTATATAAAATGCAACCATTTTTTATTGTATGCACTTGAGACTGTACAGGTAGACAAAATCATCAGCATCCACTCACAATATACATAAGTATGTACATACATAAACTTATGGTATTTTGTAGATATTAATATACGTTTTATGGAAAAAAGTAAACAAAAACACAAAGATTATGTTTGAAAAAAAAAAATCATAAAATAAACGATGTAAAGAATAGATATAAAAAAATTGCACAAAAAAGATTGCAGTTACAAATGTGTTTGCTTTATTATTTATTTCTTTATTTTATTTTATGACTTTCCGAATCTAACATTAATTTATTGCTAACATAGTAATCTCCAATGAAGAATACTGATAATAATTTTATAATATTGCATTCAAATATCAAACTGATATTTAATACCTTTAATGAAACCTTCACAAATATGATCATGTACATACATAAATAATATGAGAAAACAACTAATACTATAGAATGTAACATATGAAAGATGTATATGTTTAAAATTCTTATTAAGGACATACTTTATGTAGTATGTATGTGATACAAACAAAGAAAATTTTGATGGCGTGTAAAAAGCCCGGCTGCCGGAATGCAAAAGTAAAAATTAATCAAAAGAAATAAATAGAAGAAAAAAAAAACATAAACTGCAATAGAAAAAGGGAATAGACAGTAATAAAAACACAACATCAAGCCAAAAATATACTGAATGAAAAGCTCGCGCAGAACGTAGTAAATAAATCAGAATTAAACTTCTCTTGTTTGGGTAAAATGAAAAAAGAGAAAAAATAACACATTTAAGAGAATCACACTGAGGGTGATTTACTGAAGTTTCACATTTAAGGGTTGGCATATGTTGTTGTTACTTTTTATAGTTCATTCCTTTTCTTTTTTGTACATTAAAACTTTTCATAATAAAATTGATGGGAAATTTCTCCTACAATTAGTTTTTCTTTTTTATATCTTTGTTTAATGTTGAAAAATCAATTCCTGTTATATATTTCACTACTAATTAATATATAAATTATAACATTTTTTAATACACTAAACAAATCTCTTTTCGTTACTTTATGGCTCCAAAATTTAATGGCCAGACACCTTTCAGTTATTAAAATATTTTATTTACCAAATTATTTTAATTGGCGATTTAGTACTTATGTTGAGATTTATATATCTTTTTTCTTTTTAAATATATCTTAATATATTTGTTAAAATAATATATAGTTTTGCCACTAGACCGTGTTAACGCCAGTATTTCTGTTTCTTTATTTATTTAAGAAACTATATCCTATTAAATATCTACAATAAACCGATTCGCCCCAAATTTATTATTGCTCCGTTGCTCGTCAAATATAATTTGAAACTGACGTATTTCCTCCATTAATGCATCCTTATAAAAAACGCCTGAATGCCTATACCGTGCTCTTAAATTATTGGCAAAGGCTCTCTTTATATTCTTATAACGATTACCAAAAAACAACCCTGCTTGGTAGTTTATGTATTACAGATTCAAGGATAATACAGTACACGTCGCTTAAGTATAATGCAGTTTCTCTTATCTACAATATATATGTATGTAGTTAAAAAAGAGAAATTACGTTATTAAAAATATTATTATTATTATTATTTTTAATAATAAAAAGATTTGGGGAGTTAGTTTAAAATGTTAAAAAATTATTTTGTAAATCAAATTCACGCATCCGTACATCCAAAACCCCACTTCACTATGATAGAAAAAAAATTTTCAAAATATACAATTTAATATTTTAATTCTCATATAAATTGCCAGTTACACTGTTTTGCATTGTCGATAACGTTTTGGATGTGATCGTTAAAAGCAGAAACATGGGAAAGAAAAAGAAAATATTGATAAAAAGCATGAATTATCAAAACTACATTTTATTGTATGTATGTATATATAGTTATTTGTATTTTCATATATGTATGTATGTACATACATATATACTATGCGTATGTTTATTTAACATTAATTCTTAGAAGAGAAGATTTTGTTCAACTTTATAAAAAATTTTAAAATAATTTTTTAGATTAAATTTGACCTCAAAAGGGCTGATAAAACATCTGCCTATTCCATTTAAAATATACATACATACATATATACGAACATATGTGTAAATTTTTTTTGTGCTCGCATGACTGAGGGGACGTATCACATGGAGATCATTGCAACACTGACTTGATCAGAAAGCAAAAATTATTAATAATAATAATAATAAAATCAGTTTCACTTTTTCTATGAACGCAGCAACATGAATCGGTTTTTCACTCAGATGTATTTAAAACTTTTGCTGATATTGAGTTTAGTACTGTTGCACTCTTCCGCACATCAAAATTTTAATTCATATTATGATTACGATGAACCGGGAAATTATAATGACCAACATCCTTTAACATTTTTTTCGTCTCACAATCGAGATGATACTTATGAAAGACAAAGGTCATATCAACCTAAAAATGATGATGAAAACTTAAATCATCGAAATTATGAATCTCTTCTGACAGAGCAAACACTTAATAATGAAGAAGAATACTATCCTACTGATACACGTCAAAATCAACCAAGAATATATCAACCGCATCCTGTGCAACCACCACCAACCCCGCATGATCCTAATGTGATTTTGGTGCCTCATTTAGGCCTGGTGCGGGGCAAAAGTAATTATAAAACAATTAAAAATAGGCCGATAAGTGCTTATTTGGGTTTAAAATATGGTCAAGTGAAAAACGGTCTTGGAAGATTTCAGGTAAACTTAAATCGTTGGCAGAATAAAAAATAAAAGTTGATGTTATCATGTTTAATTCTAGAAAGCATTACCTCCATATTTAAACACAAATTTAATTGATGCTACAACGGAACCTAAAAATTGTCCACAGTTCCCAGATTTGGAATTGATTAGACAGAGGGAAACACTTGGTGAAAATGTTGACGATTGTTTAACATTAAATATTTTTACTCCAGCGGTACGGTTATCAATTAAAATAGTTATAATTGTTTCAAAATCCTATATACTATTTCTTTAGACACCCGGTTCTTATCCGGTTATAGTATTTGTTCATGGGGAAATGTTATTTGATGGCGGAGCTGAAGAAGGTCAACCAGATTACTTTTTGGAAAATGATATGGTTTTGATAACCATTAATTACCGTTTAGCACCATTTGGATATTTATCGACTTTAACGGATGACATGCCTGGTAATGTTGCTTTATCAGACATTCAAATGGCCCTAGAATGGATTAAAAAATATATAAAAAATTTTAATGGAGATCCAGAGCAAATTACTTTGATGGGCCAATCAGGTGGTGCCACATTGATACATGGTCTGAGCTTAAGTGGAAAGGTATTTTTCATATTCAAACGCAATAAACTCCGTTTCCTTATAAAGCTATAAAACAAATTATACATATTGCAGGCTGAGGGTCTTTTTCATAAATTAATTTTACAGTCCGGTACAGCTTTAAATCCCTACTTTATTGATGAAAATCCCTTAAGCACTTTACGTAGTTTCGCACATTATGCACGTTGTCCTCCCAGCAGGACAATGGAGGGTATGGCCTCTTGCTTTGAAAAGATGACTACTTCGGAGCTTCTAAACTATTTTAAAAGATATTTTGTATGGATTACTTCATTATTATCTTAAAATTATACTTATATTTCCGTTTATAATAATACTAGGAAAACAATGAATTTCGAGGCTTGCAATTTGTGAGTGGCTTTAAATTAATAGTAGGCGATAAATTAGGATACTTTCCGCAACATCCTGCCTCCATGGTAGCTAATAGTACCAAACCTTTAATTGTAGGCGTAACAAAAGATGCCGGTGCTTTTATTTTATCTAGTAAGTTGTGAAACACCATTTAAATATTTTGCATGTGCATATGAAAACATAAATAAAAACAATTTAATTTGATAATTAAGGGTTCTATGACCAGTTGGTACAATTACGTTCCCGAAACATATCTGACTATATAAACATAGTTCTGAAACATACAACTATCCCCAGACATTATACGTTATGGAAGCAATGGGCTTTGGAGCACATATTCACTAAAGAAGATATTCGTAGTCCATCTGTCAATATTTTAGTACAAAAATTGTTAGAGGTAAAATAAATATGTATGAATAGCAGTTATGTATATAACATTGTATTTAAATTTTAGCTTATAAATTTGATTTTATATAGAGGCCCTATAATAGACAGCATTCGGCTTACATCGAAAAATTACACGACTTATATGTATTGCTTTGATTACCGTGGCGAACATCATCGCTTTAGTCACTTGCGCAACCCACTGCCTTTTGAAATAGATGCCACTTTAAGTGATGACAACATATTCCTATTTCCTTACCCCTTAGAGGTTAGCGTACTGAATCCAGAGGATAAATCTATGTCCAGAGCAATGGTTACCATGTGGTTTAACTTTGCTCAATATGGCGTACCCAATTTAAATGCCGGTATATGGCCAAATGTTTCTTCAGAATACGGACCATTTTTACGTTTCACCAATACTCAGGAGAGTAAATTAGAATTAGATTATCATTTTGGAGAGGGCATACCAGTACCGAATTTGTATCCTGAATATTTTAATGTTACAAAAGTAAACACAATATCCGCAAGCAAAACAGTCATGCCAACGACAACAACGATGACGCTTCCTTCGAACTTCCGTGTCAATTATCCCCAACAAGACTCACGGACGTCATACCCAAATTATGGACAATATCCAAATTATAATACCCGATCACAAGCCACTCACCTCAACTACAAATCAGATGAACCCATTTTGAATGGTCAACGTAAAGAAACTCTTCAACCATATTACGTTCAAAATAATTATTCAACTAATTTACTTTTCAACAACTAAGAAAATCACTCACCATCATATACGTATGTATATGTATATAGAAAAAACGAGATATGTATATGAATGAAATGCAAAAATAGTCCATGTACCACGTATAGAGCACAAAAATGATTATACTTATACTATATACATATGTACATAAAGTTGTATGTATGCACAAAATTGATAAATTGTCGCATTATACATATGTATGTATATATGCAAGTATGTTTGTATGTGTGTATATTACTCAAGCAACATTCTATTATTTCTAATATACATATGTATGTGTGTAGAGAGAAATAGAATTGTTTATAAAAACTTGAATGTATATTTACACATTTCTTATCAAGTTGCCTACTATTTGAAAAAACTAAAGTCTTCTCAAAACTCTATACATTATCGTTCATATAACAGTTGAAAAATGAACGTCTTGCTAATATTTAAATACAATCCAAATTTCTATCGTCTGTTCTATTTTTTAACATAATTTGCTATTCAGTACAAAAAGATTTTTAAAGATTTAACCTTCTTTTAACCATGTTTATTATATATACATACATAATGCATTATTATATACATGTCATATATTTTATTTTATTATACATAATATAAAGCTTAAATAATTATTTAAAAGTTCACATTTCACGTTCGGAAGCGATTGGAATATTTAGATTTATGATTTCGTTTTAGCTGTTGAAATACAATTGGTGCTTTATAGGGTCAATGTGGTGCCCTCTGTATTTTAATACTTCCAATCGAAAAGAATCTATAATCAAAATCTTTACTTTACATAAATCGAACAACATGCATACGATATATCATAAAATTATACAGTTGTACTCAGATTACGATTCAATCATAAGTTGGCTGAAATACTAGGTGCATTCCATAGCTACTAAGCTTTAAAAATGGAAATAGAATAATTATTTTGTTTAAATCGATAATATTTATTTTTTTTTTTGTTCATATTTTTATTTAAATATAAATATGAAATTCAATAAATAAAATAATCTTTTGGGATAGCGATCTAAATAGTGGTCCTTACGAATAGTGGTCCATATCACTTTAACCTTAAACAAATATTATTTCAATACATAAATTCAAAATGATTAACTTAAAATATGAGTAAATTTTATCAAAATCTAAATATAACTTTATTTCTACTGGGATGACGTCTAATAAGGCTATTTTTATAATTCGATTTTTTTATTGGGATATTCTCCGTCACATTCTGTGTGGGTTGATGGCGATTTATAGTAAATTTCTTTCGAAAATTTGAAAGTCTGTTTTTATTTTTTTGTTGTGGTTGCTTGCGTGTATAATTTCGCCTAAGATAGTAAACTTCCCTTATTAAGCTGTGACCATTTTCTTCATCAAAAATAGTGGCAGAAAATTCCTTGAAATAATTACCAGCTATTGTGAAGGTTTCATCTAGTTTTAAATATGGCCCATATAAAGTTGTCATGGGAGGCCAGTAACCACTGCGATGGCTACCGAAAGGATGACCGTTAATCACAAATGAAGACCAAACATCTACCATACGTTTTGCCATTGCCTCATCGGGAGGGCTAAGTTTCTTCACATGATCAGGGTAAGGAAATAAATATAGGGCCTCATCTGTTAATGATACTCCGGCTTTAAATGGACTCTGCATGTTATGCTCTTCGTCCATATCACGATAACGATTAAATTCACCTACGTAATCAAAGGAATATAAGAACGTGCTCTCCGGAATGTGTTTATTATTCATATTTAAGGCTAACAGAACAGGTAATTTATGAAGTAGAGTACCAGCAACCTGAAAGAAATCAAAAATTGATATTTAAAATTGTTTGTATACTGACCAAACAACTAAAATACTTACATCTATTAGCCTAGGTATGAGTGTGGAAAATGTTCCATTCTCCATAAGTTTCCTATTGAAGAAATCATGAGTCACAAAGCTTGTTAACAGCATAGTTTTATCAGTACCCACAACTTGCCGGATAACATGATCTATGTAGTCATAGCTATTATAAGTGTCGTCTGGTATTTTGCTCTCCCAGTCGTTTTCAACGATTTCTATAGTCATAAATAACAAATTATGTGAAACAGCAGGTTCTAATAAGAACAAGTTGACATATACCATTTAGTGTTCTTGATCCAGCGTTTCTCGGACATCCACCCATAGCAGGATAAGAATAATTTGATTTAAGCATCAAATCATATGGATGTTCCGGCAAAACACCACTCGGACCACCAATTGTAAATTGTATGCCACCAGTATGACCAACACCCAAATCGGATTTTTCAATCTAAATTTAATTTAGAAAACAAATATAAACAAAAAAAAACAAAAACAATAGAAAATTACCCCTCAGACATACCCCGTGCTCCATAAAAGCTTCCAATAATTCCAAAGCGGACATGTCCATCAGACACTGATTTAAATCTCTTACGGTTTTCATCGAACAATCACTCTTTTTAGCTATTTCTTGCGCAAATTTTCTGGGATTTTCCTCCAAGAAAGTTGGCATTAATGCTGAACCAGAATGGTATATCACTTGATGGAATAGTCCTTTTTCGACCTAACAAATAACGTAATCATGAATTTTAATTTAATATAGAGTGTTATAACTTTTTTGTACCTTAGGTGATAATGTCAACAAGTGAGCGATAGCTGCACCACCCACCTGTCCGGCAACCGTAACTTTATTGTTATCTCCACCAAAATATTTTATAAAGTATTTTATGAACTGCAATGCTAGAAATATATCTAAAACGCCAGCATTTCCAGGAATTTCTTCTGTTTTCGTAGATAAGAAGCCAAATGGTCCTAATCTATATTGAGGCACAACAAGTACTAAGTCCTTTTCTAGGAGATAATCAGGTGGAGCTTCCGAATTACTTCCCTCATATAAATACTCGCCGTGTATATACACTAGTACGGGATAACTGCCGGAAATATTTGGTGTGGTAATTGTCATTGACAAACAATCTTCAATATCAACTAAATCATCTAACTTTTGCAATGAGTCCATAGAAACTATTGATGGACATCCGATTTTTTCTGCTGTAGCATCCATTACATCATTCCATGGTTCAATCGGTCGAGGCGCCTGCAAAAAGTATACATACATATGTACATTATACAAATATGTATATACAATAGAAATTTAAACATTGAATATTCGTTCGTACTCAATTAATTTATGATTTTTCAAAATATAAAATTAAAACACCTTAAAACGAAATTTTCCCGATGGTGCCTCCGCATATTTGACATCAACAAACTGTAAAACTTCCTTATGAGACCAGGCGGTTTCAATTATTTTTCCTTGTATTAAGCCCAAGTTTGGTAATGTTACAATCGTATCCTTTTCTTCATCGTACAAAGCAACTGATATTGACGTTAAAGAGACGAACACAAAAAGTTTTAAAAGCATTCCTTCTCTTTGAATAAATGAACCGTTTTTAAACAAAACACGTTAACAACTGATTTCACAAAATACCAAAAAGCACAGTTCTACCATCTTAGATTGTGATTTAAAAAAAAATGCAAATTTCACTTTACAAATTAATTAACGAATTATATTTTTTTTTTTTTTTTGTTTTCTTCTTTCATTCCACTAAATCACTTGTGTTAGTTTCGTTCGCATAAAACAAAAATAAAAAATTATTTTCGCCAAACAAAGTGAAAGAATGCGTGGATATAATTTACAAAATTATGAGATCTCTATAGGTACATAAATATATCTAAAATAAATCTAAAACGAATGTTATTGACTCAATAATAACGTAAACATACAAATTTGTTACTAACAACTGTCAGCAAGAAGTTTGTCTTGGTTTGTGGATTGCATTGCGATATGTTTTTTAAAACATAAGTTTTCAATTAAATTTCGTTCTCATTAAAACCGATAAACATAATTCGAAAAACATTCATACATAATTATAATCAATCAAATGAAAGTGGAAACATGAACATGAACATCACATTAAAGAATTTGCCATAAGCAATAGATTTTCTACACAATTTCGCTAAAGTTTATCACCCATCACCCAAACATAATCACATCAAACATAATTTTATAATTAAAGCAAAAATATAATATGTTCGTGATATAAATAGAATTGAAGAAAAATAGTATTCATCTATTCTACCGTATCAGTGGTTCGAGATGTTTCATATCATTTCGTCGAGGTCACTGTTTTTATTTGGAAAATTAAAAGAACATAACTAATCTTTTACAGACGAAACATTCAGCGATTGATCGTATTAGTTCTTCTACAAAGAAAACTTTCTAAATCCGTTAACAGGTTTGCTTTCTTTTTTATAACAAAAAAAAACAACAACAACAACAAATATCTAAGCAATCGTAACAAATTAATTATACGGCTAAAATTAATATTTCATAAATCATTCTATGACCCTACTGCGGAATGTTTTTATTTATGTTCACAAAATGTTTCATTATAAGGTTCTCTCTTGTCTTGGCATTTTACCACCTTTCTAATATTTACCACAAATACATTCATATTTATGTATACTACTAGATACAGTGGTTTCAATTCTTATTTGATGTTTTGATATTTTTTTTATAAGTTTTATGTATGGGTATATTGTTTTAAAGAAAGAAAGAACATTATTTTGAAATTTTTAAACAAGTAACGAATTTTTATTTAAACATTTGTGTCTTTTGTATCTTTTAAATAGTCGAATACTTCTTCGACCTCTTAGCTATGAGTATTATGTTGCCGCGACCCTTCTCATCGCCTTCATGTATGTCATCAAGATCTGGATTAGCATCACTGTTACTAGAGACTTCTATTAAACTGTCAAAGAAGTCCTCATTCACTAAATTAAACCCTTGTTCGGCTTCTCTGACAGCAGCTGTAAATTCATCGATGTAATTATCTTCTATTGAAACTGTTTTACCAATTTTGATATACGGTCCTGTTTCATCGTACATTGAAGGCCATGCAGGAATGTTAGGGGCCATTGGCTTTCCTGTAGCGGCAAAAGACGTCCATAGGGCGACCATACGTTTAGCAATCTTTAAATCTCTATTAGAATTTAGTAGAAGATGTCGAGGCCATGGGAATAAGTAGAGATTGTCATCCGTAAGAGAAACGCCTAATTCAAAAGGCATTTCTTTCATTTCGTTCACTTCATCATCTTCATCGTAATCATCCGATGTAGCATAACGATTTGTTTCGCCCTCATAATCGAATGAATATAAATAAGTACTGTTTGGTAGTTTTTTTGCGTTTCCCTGCATGGCTAATAAAATGGGATTTTTAAATGCGATTGTACTGCATAGCTACAAAAAGAAAAATAAATTAATATTAATATATGTATATACTCCAACATACATATATAGATATATGTATATTAAAATATAAATATATTCCTAGGAGCATGGAATACCCTACATCAATTAAGCCGGGAGTCATGGCATGAAAAGAACCATTTTTGATTATCTCTGGTTTGAAAACTTCTTCTTCCGCGTATTTCTTCCAAGCTTCTGTAGGATCAGCGCCATTGGTATTCGAGATTATTAAATTTATGTAGTCAATTCCATTCATTGCATCATCGATTATAGTTTCATTGAAGCTATCAATATAAATTTCTAAGAATACGAACAAATGAGTTTTGAATAATTTTTTTATGCACTATGTTCACCTTTTAATATGAAAGTTCCACCATTCTTTACACATCCTCCCATTGTAGGATAGGCTCTAAAATTACCGGATGTTAATATTTTTGCTGGGTATTGTGGCAAAATTCCAGAAGGACCGCCTACAACAAATTGCACGGGCCCAGAGGCTATACCTTGGCCTTCTTTTGAGGAACCATGCAATCTAAATGCTTCTAACAGCTCAGTGGCATTTAATTTTCGTAAACATTTATTTAAAGATTCAACTTTGTTTACATTTTTGCAACCAGCTTTTTGACCAACATCTCTAGCCGTTGGCAAAGGATTATCGGTAACAAAAGCAGGGGACAGTGCAGATCCCGAATGATAAATAACACGATGAAAAAGACCATCTGGTACAGATGGGCTCATGGTCAAAACATTTATAAGAGCAGCACCACCAACTTGGCCAAACAAAGTGACACGATTGGGATCACCTCCGAAAGCTGCTATATTATCCTGTACCCATTGCAGCGCTAAAATGACATCTTTTACACCTGCATTTCCAGGTATTTCATTTGACATAGTTGATAGAAAACCAAAGGGTCCCAGACGATAACGCACGCCAACCAATACAATGTTTTCTTCTAAAAGATATCCGGGGGCAGCCTCTAAACTGCTACCGTCATATAAGAAGTCACCATGAATGTATATCATAACAGGAGCTTTTCCAGAGACCTAAAATATTTATTTGTTAATATACCATCGACATTATATGTTTACCCAAATATAGTATAGCATAATTAGTCGAATATGGATGGTAGCCGAATCGCTCAAGTTGCCTGCCAGTTCCTCGTAAGTATATTACAGATGGTAACTGGCCAACAAACATCTGTACAATTCTCGGTTCCCATACATAATAGACCCATAAACTTACAGATTTAGTATTTATAGTCAATCTTAAACAATCCTCTACGTCTATGTTTTTTAATTTCAGTGTTTCGTAACTGATTAAATCCTGTAAGGAGGGGCACCCGTGATGGGGTTTCTCAGCATTTAAAACATTCGTCCAGGGGGTAGCAGGTACTGGTGCTTTAAATCTTAAAGATCCAGAAGGAGCCTTCGCATATGGAATATCGAAAAATTGCAATATAGTTTTGCCACTCCATTCAGATTTAATGGTACGGCCTTTTACTGATCCTAATCCTGGAATCTCTTGAGTGACCACATTTTTACCTTTTATTAAAGGTTTTTCGGGCCTTTCCTTTCGGATTTTATTCGGGTTTTTATTAGCCTTGTTACCCTTTGACCTATTGTTTTCTTGTTTATTAAACTGATTCTGGTGCTGTATTTTTTGAGAAACTCTTTTTCGCTTTTGTTGTTGCTGACCATCTACGCAAAAACTACAAACCACAAGGATCAAAAAAACTAGACACACCGCTCTCAATTTAAACATCTTATAAGTTGAGAGGTTAAATTTCAACTAATTCCTCGTCTAAAATATCGTTGACCAAGAAACTTTATCGTTAAAGAATAGAATATTTGCATTGTGTGAAGAAAAGTAGATAATAGAGAATATGATAATTTATGTTTTTGATATCTTACCGCCTACTGTTTTTTCTAAAAAATGTAGGTCAGTCTAACCCAATTTTAAAGCTTTAGGGCATATCGAAAACATTAATTAGAATAATTAATTACGTTTCATAATCTCAACCAATATTGTCGACAATAACTATATACTAACCAAATTAAATCCTACGAATAGTTTTTTTTTTCTTCCTTAAAAAAATATAACGGTATATCTATTAAAAATCAAGTTTTAACAATAATTTTTTTAAGGGAAATGTGTGTTTATTTTAATATTTCTGATATATAAATTTTTAAGTGTTAATATTTAATTTTTTTTCATCTTAGAATTTGTAAAGATTTTATATAGTAATGATTTGTAATAAAGAAATCATTATAAACATAGGAAATTCATTTAAGGCTATTGAAAAATTAATAAGTATAAACCTTTCCTTAAAGTTTACGTATAAGTTCAAGAAAGTAGAAATATTGGAACAAAAGAAAATTTATTAGTAATTAGAGCTAAAATATAGACAAAGTGGTGACAACAATAAATTCTGAAAGAACTAATGAAATCATGAGAATTTTGTGAAAACTTGAAGCAAACATATTAAATTTCTATTTAAAAACTTTACAAAATGCAAAACAAATTTTTGAATCAAATCCTTTATAGATTTCTATATATATTGTTAATTTAATTTCTTTCCTTTATGTTTTCTCAAGTATGTATATGGGAAGCCGTCATAGGACGAAGTACTAGAAATTAAACTTAAGACATTGCCTAAGGAATAAAAACTAAAATTCATTGTTAATAAATAGTTTTAAATAGATCAAATTTGTTTTATTCTCATTATGTTTGATTTGTTTATTTGTTTAGAGAAAAATTTTATTTACGTTGTTATTTTATTTAAATGATAAGTAAAATTTTAAATATGAATGACAAAATTTTATTTCTGTATGCATGGTCTGCCTGTATCCCTTTATAAATAAAAAGCTCTGCATTAAACGGTTTATTTGCTCTAAACAAAATGTCTGCTGTGTGCTTGTCTTAGAAAATCTATACATTCACATACTGCTAACTAGCTAATTTTAAATCAGCACTATCCGCTCTATTCTACATCCATCGTTGAATCGTCTGGAACATTATTGGGTTGTGATGATTTATCGGCATCTGATTTATTGGCATTTTCACCGTTCTGTTGCTCTGATCCACCGGCATTGTCTTTGGGTGGTGCGGTTTTCGATGCTGGTTTTGGTTTAGGACGATTAATAACCGAATTAACGCAGGTGTTAAGAGTTTGAACTTCGTGGCGTATGTCAGAAACCTTAACTGGGCTATCTACTGTCCTTGGAGACTGAGCAAATTTAGCCATATTGGTGTCAAACCATTTCTGAGCTTTATCAGCATGTTCAGCTATGTTGATAAATTCAGTTTCAGTTAAGTGATCAAATCTGGGAGATCCCTTTTTATACTCGTTAACGGCAGCTCTAGCATTGTTAATGGCATGTTTTAGCTCTTCAAACACGCCAGGGCAAAGTTCATAATCGTTAGCTCTTTCCTTAATAGGATTTGTTTGGTTATGCAAGGCTTTCAATTTATTGACATAAGTATCGCGGTCGCAATCTTCTCCATCCTCATATAACCAATTCTCAAGTTCGTTCAGTTGAGAACAGATGGCATCGCGTTCAACTTCTACCACAAATCGTTCTAAGGGACCACCCTAAAAAATTCATTTTTTTTTTATCGTTTTCTACTTCATTTGAACTAACTATAACATTATTTCTACCTGTAATTTGTTACGCATTTCATAAACAAATTCTTCCAAAGCATTTTTAGCATCTATGCGTTCCGTTTCCTTTGCATCATTGGATACCATCTTAGCCTCCTGTTGAATTAAATTATTTAAATCATTTGGCGAATACCCATGTGTTTGGTAATCCATTGGTAGTTCAATTAATTTTGATGTTTTCTTCTTCTTTTCGGTGCCCTAAAAAGGTTAAACAAATTGTTATTAATGACTTATAAAAACAATGGAAAGAAAAAGAAAAAGGAAATTTGAGAACGAGTTAAATATCAATTAGCTCTAAAACCAACTGAAAGTCCATACTAATGAAAATTTGATTATAGAGAAATACCTATACTTTTAAAGAAAAAAAAAATATAAATTAATTGTACCGATCTGAGTGTTATAGCAATAACAAATAATTAATTATATAGTGTGTAAATATTAATAATTAAATGACAAGGTGAGTAGTTTGTTACTCAAGGGTAGGCTTGTGAGCGGTTTTCTTCTTTTGTCTTATTCTAATTAGTTGACATTATCTGTATGGAGATGTTCATTCATATACAGTTTAACAAATTTCCAATTTCTTTTCTTTTGTTTTATAACTTTAATGTCTTTAGGAGAGATGTGATTAAAATCTAAATAATATTTAAAAAAGCTTTAGTTTGTGAAAACGTACCGCAGTAAACCAGCCCTTGACCCGTTGAGCCCACCCTTGTCCTTGTCCAGGCGATGAGGCTGTTGTATTATCATCCTCATTTTCATAAAAAGCCTACGAGATTGTGTGTAAGTGGTTCATGGTACATCATCAATGATGAAAATAAGATGTGGTTTAAAACGAAGAATCAAGAAGACAGCAAGAACAGAAAATTCAATTTCAGAAGTGATGATCTATTTGTGTTCACACTCAATGTACCAATATAACAAAATAATTAATGTGCGTCAGTTTAAAAACTTTACTTAATAAAAAAAAAAGTGTACAGTACTGTTCAGAAGAAAAGCCATAAAATACTTGCAAAAAATCCATGTATACTGTATATAGTATGTACATTTTGAAAATTATTATACATTTGTAAAGAAAATGTAATACATTATTTACATTTGTATTCGCAAGTATTTCTATTTCGAAAATTAACGAAAATAAATAAGGTCTTGTATATTTGCTTTTCCAAAATATTTTGTAGTAATTCGGCAACAATTTTTAAAAACGGCTACTGCTTTTGAAGCATTTCCCTAACTCATTTTAGTTTCATGTTTAATAAACAAAACTTTAGAGCAACTAGCACTAATTATCTAATGAACCTCTTTCGTAGAAATACTTTAACGCTTAAAAACGTATTACTATTAAAAATTGCACTTTTTCGCATTTGCTGCAAAACTACAGTTTTTGTTTTTATTTTTGACGGGGGCTTTTGTTCTGTACGATACTGTAAGTTATATATTTTAGGTATAAAACTATAAAATTAAAAAGTCATTTGTTGAGGAATATAAGGAACCTCTGAGAATTTTAACGGATACAACTTGTTGAACAGACAACTACAGAATGCATTAATTTATCAACTATTGTTTTCGGATATTTTCTGATATATCATACCTCTTGCGATACCTCCATTGGTTCACCAGCATTTGGTTGCTGACCTTCACCGGCAGTATGTTGTTCAGCATTAAGCTGTTCACCTGATTGCGGTGCAGTTGACTCTTCTAGTTCCTTTCTATCAACCAGAGAGGCACTCGAAATCAACACTATACCATGATGATTAATTCTAACTTTTACTTTAACCTCAGAATATTCTCCCTTATCGTTAGGCTTAATGTCCTTAATAGTCCACCGACCAATCGTAGCATCTGGATAAGGAACGGGTTGAGCGTACTGCACTGTCATTGTGAATGGTTCTTTTCGATTTAGAGTCAAAAGACGGCTAAAGGGAGCTGCATGGAACGCTGGAAACACCTCTATTCCACCGCCAGGAAGTGTACCTTCTCCTTCCCAAGTTACTTTCACGGGATAATTCTGAATGTCAGTTACACCAAATTCTCGAACACGGACAGCAGGTGACATAATAGCACACTGCAAAGCTGCTCCCCTGGAAACAGACTCATCTTGATTTAAAGTTGTGCTGGCCGGTTTTCCAAACACTTGTTCTATTAAATGCTTAATAGCAGGAATGCGAGTGCTGCCGCCCACAACTTCAACTGAGTGTATGTCCTCTAATGAAAGTTTTGATTCTGCCAACAATTTTCTAAACGTCGCCTCTACACGTTGAAAAACAGGAGCACACAACTCTTCCATTTCAGATCGTTGCATACTTGACGATACATCTACATCTTCCATGAAGCACTCAATACACAAGGGCAGCTTAGTGCTATTGGCAGACATTTGCTTTTTCATTTTTTCAATTTCGGTAATAAGGCGCAGCCAAGAACGAGCATTCGTTTTAGCATTTATCTTGTAGCGGTCATTAAATTCTTTAGCAAAATGATCAGCTAGAGCATAATCTATATCACGACCACCTACTTGATCCCAGCTACTGGCTAGCATTTTTAGTTTGCCTTTCGTAAAGGCACACGCACTGACCTGCAGCGACGAGTGACCACAATCAACAAATACTACATTCCGAGGTTTGTCTTCTGGCAAATCCTGCTTATAGAATCCAAAAGAAAGTGCAGTTGCGGTCGTTTCGTTCATTAAACGCAATACGTTAAGGCCAGCAATTTGGGCGGCATCAAGAACTGCTTTACGTTCAGCATTTGTGAAATACACTGGACAAGTAATAACGCAATCATTGACCTAAAAAATCCAATTTATATTCAATTGATTCGGTCTCTTTAATATATATTTAGCAATATTCATGTATACCTGTGCACCTAATGCATTGGATGAAGTTTCTTTCAATTTTGTAAACAACATTGCGGTCAACTGTTCCGGTGTGAAACATTGTTCTTGATCTAAATAACTTACACGGAATCCAATACTACCATCTGGTAAAGACTCAAGTTTTGTTGGAATGCTACTTACTTCTCGTTGAACATGGGGATCGTTGAATTTACGTCCCAATAAACGTTTGAAGCCACTTACTGTGTTTTTCATATTTGTGACTTGTTGGTTTTTGGCAGCCACACCAATAATGCGTTTTTTTCCATCGAAAGCCACACATGACCTGTAAGCAAAAAAAAAAACACGCGAATTGTACAAGACCTTTTAATACAATAAAAAAAATCTATAAACAGTATGTTTATAAATCATGACCGAACGAGTAAAAATCAAATGAAATGACGTCATTACAAATTTGGTCAGAAGATACCTATAAAAAGAAAACTAATATACCAACATATTATTGACTCATTTAGCGTATTAATCTACTTCAAACTTGTTAATTTAACATTAACAGCAGCTGATCACGTAACCAGTAGCTATACAACTACAACTATTATGATACAAATAACAATTTTTAAAATCATTTATTTATTAATTATCCTTTCGATCATTAATAAATTTTGTTCTTTGCAACATTGAAATTTTACTTTTTTTAATAAAAGTAAAAACAAAAATTGGCGCACCTTTTTCTATAATTTAAAGTACACCCACTTTTTTTGTTGTTTTTACTAATTCGAATTACACTCAAACTCATTTTGAAAAATAGATCTAGTAATATTTCTAATAAATTTATTTACAAAGATTTTTCTATGATAGCGAACTCACGTTGAAACCATGTGCCAATCAAGATATTCTCTAACTGTCTGTCAAAATCATATTTTTAGAGCCACACTAATGTTAAATCTATAAGTTTGCCTTTCTGGACTAAATGCGATGTTAAACTCATGGTGTTATTTTTCCAATGAGCCGGCGTATTAAAAGAAATTTGAGGGCATTACCATTTCGTGTGGCAACCACATAAAGGTTACACTCAACCCCATAAAAACGACACAAAACTTCATACCCTAATATGGGCAAAAATCGATAAAATAAATTCTAAATTTTTTTTCACAATTCTAATAATTTCCAAATATTTACGATTTGGAAATAATTTTAGAGGAATTTATATTTTCTATGCATTTTTAATATTACAATCTATTAAAGCGAAAATTCTGAGCGCATTAAATATGCTTACTGTTTATTCCACTTCACACTCTCAAAAATAGAGAGCAAACATAACAGAGAATTATTTAATCTAACCTCACTTTTTTACTCTTCTGTAATGCTTAATCACTCTATGGTTTTTACATTTTTGCTAGTTTCTTATTTAATTGATCAAATAAATAAAAACGTGAATATAAAATAAAAAATCAATTTGAAATACTTACGGTGTTGCTCTCAAACTGTAATCATTAGCCAGAGTCTCAATACCACCAGCCTTTGCGGCGGCTACGTAGCAAGACTCATTTCCAAAATCAATACCAATCACAGACATTATTCTTCTTCTGCTATATAATGAAAGCTAAAACTTGAATTTATCTTTTTCAGTTCTTAATTCGCTTATATATTTTCTACTTCTTATGACCAAAATCACAAACTTCCAGAAATTCTGCAAAAAAAAATATAAAAATTCGGTTTTATAGTCTGAAGTTCATTTAAAAACACTAAGAAAGACATTTTTGATTGTTCTTTTGATTATTCCAGAAAATTCGTTGTAATTATACACACATGTATATTTTACTAAAATACACTAATACAATAATTATAAAAAAAAATTGCACATGGAAGACATTTCAATGTGTTTGTTTTTATTTAAACTTTTTTATCCATTTTACCACTTGGTATTTGTAGATTATTCCCAATTCAGTTTACTTTTTATTGTTTAATGCAAAAAAAATTACTTTTTATTGTGATATATACCTTTACTTTTATTAAAAAGCGGAAATTTCTTTCGAGTTGTTTTCTTGAACGCGTTTCTTTCTCAACTGTGTGGTTTGGCTCCTCTCACGAATTTTCTAGAAATTTTTGACGTTTTCCCTATTTTCAACATTCGCTGTAAAAATACACTTAAGTTGGTAACAATGGTCAAGTTAAAACAATTTTGTTACCATTTCAAAGAAAATTATTTTGTACAATACAAAGCTTAAAATACAGGACGAATAAATATGTACATATCTACGAATTGGAAAAGATAAAATATATGTAAATATTCTGATTTTATATCCTACGCTTTCCCAATTTTTGGATTATTAAAATATAAAAGCTACAATTAAATAAACTACAGAAATAACATTTTGTTTGCGACTATAAGTATATAAGATTTTGTGTTGGCGTTTAGTGGATTTTTATAAAAAAAATGTCAGCACTTAGCAACATTGGTCTTATTGAAAACTAACGACTGAAGTGAGCCGGCACCTTGACGTTGATCGGCTTTGAAAATTTATTTTCTTCTAGACACGAGCTTATTTAGAATTAAAGTAATTTTAACCAAGAACCTTTGCCTGCATTTAAAACCACAAAATACATTTAAAACTATAAAAGCACAATGTTTCGTATGCCCCCGCAAATTGATCCAGCTGAAGAAAAGAAACGTGTTCAGGCCGATGTACGTAACAATTTTATAATGTTTACTGTCTTGTGTGCGGCTATACGATTGGGTATGTTTTTTTTTTTACTGTTTTTTCAAGGAGTTTAATTTTATTTTTTATATTTAGCTCCAATTGTCTTAGAAAAAGTGCAAGCCTAGCATTTGGAAAATATCGCAATAAATTGGCCAGGGCACGTAAATTCCTTATTTAACAAGACAAGATACTTACTGCCGTCTATGTTAAGAAATCAAAACAAATCATGTTGATTGTGCTGTTTTTATCTTTTAAATTTATTAATCATATGTAAAATAGAATTACCAAATGTTACCAATGATGGATTAAAATATAGAAATGTTTACGTATTATTAAATTCTCTGTTACAAAATTCAGAATAGTCAATTTATTTATGGCTTAACAAGAAATAATGTGTCACAATCTTTAAGAGGCTGTCCTAATATTTTCAAAACTTAACTATGAAATACATTCCTTCGTTCAAAATTATTTATGAGTAGGAGCGAATTTCCATTACAAATTAACTTGAAAAATTATTCGGTTCGAACTGAATGTAGTCAGGAATAGTTCACCTTTTGTTATAAACTTTATTTAAATGTGGAAATTTCTGCTGTTTTCTCATTGGGATGTACAATTTTCGAGTTTACGGTTAGTTGTTTTGTTGAAATATGTACATACGCAAATTAAATAATATAATGTTTACATAATTATCGTTTTTTTTTTATTACAATTATAATTGTTAAAGGTACTTCAATTGCATATTGATTAAAATAATTAATTAATGTCTATTATTTATAATTTTCCATGATATAAATGGCAATATTTAACATATAAATTTATCTCTATTAATAATATTGAATGTTGCTTTTCTCTTAAGTTTAGATTTTTAAAAGGCTTTCTAGCTTAGCTTTACCTTTTTTTCTTCTGAGCTTTCCATTTTTTTTTTAATTTTAAACAACTAAAAATATAATTTACAAGCAAGCAATGAGAGATGTTGATAAAATATTACAGAATCATAGAACAGAAAGCTTCGACATCTTCAGTTTAGTCATTCAATATCTATACAAAGTTCATCGGATATTGAAGAGGGAGTCACTAATGGTTCCTGTTGAGTAGAGATCAATTTTAAGCGGACATGTGAGTGCGGTATGCATATATTTTGCTGTTGCACTGAAGGTAAATTATTTCCATAGCTGTCACTATAAAATGGATGATCAACTTCGGGATCACTAAAAACACACGCTTCTTCCACAACTTCAGTTAATCTGTTATCATCTATATTTAGAGTTGATGTATTTGCATCTGTGTTATATGAACTTTTGCAGGATATTTGAGAAGTGGCGGTTACAGTTGACATTTGATTCAAGTTTTCATTTTCACATGTAATAAGACCCGAACTTGATTGTTGGTCAATAAAGAAATCTAGAACATTAAATTTATCATTCATAATTTAAGTATATATTTAGTTGTCATAAATTATACTTTATGCATTTTTATACGTGCGACAACAATATCAAAGTCAATTTAAACATTTTGAAAAAAAAAAAATTAACGAAAATCTGATCAAAATTAGGAATGTGAGAATAATGCATGCATATTCTTATTAAATAAAACTAAACATTAAGTTTAAAGTGCTAATAACCAAATCGAGCCAAAATTTTTTTTCATTATTAGAGTGTTTATTTTATTATTAGAGAATTCAATGGGATGATTGGTGGTGTTGGTTAATTGAAGTGCAAATTATAATTAATCGTATTAAATGATGTAAATTTTAAAATATATCTTTCCGACAATCTGGTGGTGTAGGTATTATTTGTACTGTAAAAAATAAATGTATGAATTCGTTTAGAAAGATGCTATTTTAGTTATTTATGTATAAATGTGGGTAAATATTAAAAGTATTATTATGTGCATAAGTAACATTATTTTAAATGAAATTTAGTTTTCGAATAAAAATTACCAGATTCAACGCCATTCCATTCACTAACCACCGCATTGTGATGGTGTTGATGAGGATTTGGATGGTCCTCAACCGAACCCTCATATTGCTTTAAATCTGTCGCTAGTGCAACATTTTCCGTCATATCAAATATTTCGGTAACTTTGACTTTATTTGTGTTATCATCAGTATAGTAATAAGCATACAATGCGTCGTTGTGGGTTGTAACTTTCAGAACATGTTCAAAATGATCAACATCATCTTCCAAAGGCGCAGCTCCGCTATAATAAGCAAAAACATAAATTTAATTTATGCAATGTAATAAAATTAATGTTTAAAAACTCACCATTCATCCACTAATATGGAAACTCTGGGACCATATAATCTCTTTGAATGTAACAAACCTGTTGTATCGAAATGTGGAGGATCACAGATCTACAAATAATAAGAAACATATATTTATTTAATTAATTGCAATACAATTACAAATTATATCCAATTATTTCGAGCTAAGTGACTAAAGACAATATGTCCGGTGTAGTGTAACAGATCAGAGTTCCTGATGAGAATGAAACCCACGATCCTCAGACAAATTGACTAGCATACTTACTATACTACCATATGTAATATATACATATATTTAGTTATTTACAGAAAAATTTATTAAATCTACATACCGTAAACTTATTAAATATGCGTACTTGCATAGTATTATTAATTTGATTTATAAATTCCTCTACAAGCTGGCGCATTTGCTTAGTTAATTTTGGTGTCAGGGAACTAATTCTGAAATGTAAAATGAGGCGAAGAACATACGAATATATTATAAAAAGTGGATATAGTTGTAAATATTACAATATAATACATACTTGGATACTGTTGCTAAAAAGAAATCCATGGGTACGGTTGCTGGTAAGGATAATAATTTAATGCCACGATGTTTAAATATCCAATTGGCCAAACCCTTATTTGCCTGTTCTATATAGTCCTGTATGACATCTAATACAGTTTGAGGCATATTTGAGGTTAGAGCGTCTTTTCTATGTTTTTTGCATTCCCTACATTCGGGGTCGAAATCTTGCGGTTGAGATATAGTTTCTGAGACTACGAATGTTGATTGAACAGCCACACAGCGACGACAATTTATTAAATTATTTCGCGTAAGAAATTGCAAAGCATCGTCAAAACCTTGCTGGCAGAATTTAGATAGAAATTCTGGTCTAGGCGGAAAAAGGATACGGACAAATCTATTTACATTTTGCCGTGATATTTCAATACTCGTATTAGCCCAATTCAAATGAAATAACTGTGAACTTTGATCACGCGGACAGATATCACTTTCTCCACAAAAAGGAGACACAGTTATTGTGTTTTCATCTAAAATGGGTAAATTATTTGAAAAAGCACCGTCCATGTAGCGAACACCCCTAAATCGTGGCGGTAGAATGCCAGAAAATCCTGGAATAAAACAAGCACAAAGTAATGCTTGTAATAACTCATCACGTGAATTAAAATCGGATACAATAACATTTTTCCCATCGTATACACGAGTCATTGAGATGTGCAAACGGCCGCTGACCCGTTTATGAGCATCTTCCGGTAAATGCTTTTGTAGACCTTCAAAGAGACACGTCTGTATATTGAACGAGGGACTAAAGGGACCCAGGGAATGTCGACGGGCTTCATTGACAACACGTAAAAAATCAGAAGTCATGCTACCTGTAACATATAAAGCATTTTATTTTATTTGCACAACTATTATTCATAAATATAAAAATTAGACATACACATGTATTTAAAATTAAATATACAAATGTACATGAATACAATATATGTATACAGAATATATTTCAACTTCACGTCAATGTAAAAACATTATAGAACTTCCATGAAGTATTTCAATACCTCAAGGAAATATTTACCCTTTCTTTAAGCTGCCATTCTTTCTAATCAACCTATGCATGTATATTACCACAAAAATTAGTCAATACTAAGTATAAGAATATATAAGAATTTAATTATATTTGTGCAATTTATTAATATGCACTGTTATTAACATTTCTGTATTTTAAAAAATATATAAAAAGACTACCTATAATTCAGGAATTAAAAAAAATTAATTCTATTCAAATATTTGATGTTGACAAAACAATGGAAACTTTTTTAATTTCTGAATTATGCAGTTCATTTTTATACATAATTTTAAAATACAGAAACGTTAATAACAGTGCATTTTAATAAACTCCACAAATATTTTGCCGATTTTTAAAAAACATTTTTAAATTTTCGTCTGATTAGAACACATAAAATGAGTGAAAATTAATCCATTCTATGTAATGATTTAATAACTATTTATAGTTCATGCTTTGTTAAATGTACGCTTATTTCAATGGTTATTAAGGGAAATTTAAAAACGATGTACTACATAGAACAGTCACACATATATTTATACTTTGTAATATATATACAATATATATATATATACTTATATATATATATACTTACGAAGTCGTAAATATTTTGGAATGATTTTAACTTTTACACACTTACATACATATGTATTAACGTAAATATATTTTCAAAATGAAACGACAACTGAATTTCAACTTTACATTCAAACTATAACTATACATATAAAAGTACTTCTTAAGTTCATATACCATAAGTTTAATATTCGAGAAACCAGTTCAGAAATTGAAATCAGGATCACATAAGTACATAAATACATATGTGCAATACATACTGCTGCTATAATAACTGCGTATCAAAGACGAGCCTCTATTAACGTAGAAGCAAAATAAATATTCAGTACAATTTATTTTTTGTATATACCTATTTCACATTTAAACAATATATGTACGTACATACTTAAATTATAATTTAAAATTAGAATAATACGCTCGCGATTAATAATTACAATGGCAATAGAAGCTTTTTTTATTTGTAGTATGCGCAATAGTTTGCTAAGATTTAAGGATAATTTATAATATTACAGAAAACATAAAAATTTTCATTGGTCATCGTTTATTTTTATATCCAAACATATGACTTTAAGTTTGTAATACAAGTAGTAGTATATGTCCAATATATTTTTAAATTTAGAATGGAAGCAATAGAAGTGAATAAAATAAAAATGTTTAAGTGTTATTGCAGCCAAAAATTCGTTAACAAATTTAAAAATAACTGAAAATTTAATTTACACATATGGTCACCCCTTGGTTCGAAATTCGGTCAACAACCTTAATTTAATGCACAGTGGTAAACGGTAAGAATGTTATATGTTATACATACATATACCTATGTATATACACAAGCATACTAATTTACAAACAGTACTTTCTCAGGGACACACCCCCTTTAAAAGTAAATTACAGTTTATACACATACAGTATGTATAACATAAATATTTTTCTTAGGTAGAAATGAATTTATCTATTCGTTTTCGATCTATTTCCAAAAAGTAAATACAGATGTATACATATATAAAATTTTACGATTTTCTTTATTCGAAGGCCTGCTGTTTGAAATATACATATAATATGTGTGTACAGATATATTTCTTTCATACCGATTGCTTAATAATTTCTATTACACATGGTTTCTTTTCCATTTGCTTATCATAAATGCTCTTTTCAAAAAAATCGTATGATGCAGTTCTATTTATTGTAACCACATCAACAAATAACATATTAAAAAGTCATACGAATTTTTTTCTTTTACTAAGCTTTTGTAAACATTAATTTTCTATACTAATATCTGTTTGTATATCAAAATGCGTATCAAGAACATTTCTGTAATAATTTTATAGGGTGTTGATACTAATGTGTGTTTCCGTTTATATTTTTACTATACATACATATTGTATTGAGATTTAATTATTTGTTATTTATATTTATTTGTTGTTTACTATTATATTTTACACCATACCAAGAAATAAATTACAACGTATCAAGTATACATATGTATACGTATGTACTTTAATTCAAAAACACACTGATAACAAAGAGATTATATGAAACAATATGATTCTATTACTTATGTACCATCAATTCTTATCAATATAAGGAAATTTACCTAAATATACTTTAAAACAAAATATTCAATTGACGTCAGAGTAAATTGAAAACATCTATTTTGATTTTTAAATTTCTAACTCTTATTTTTACATTTCGTTAAATACAATTATTCTAGTATGTAAGCATAGGGATTTTAAAAATTATAACATTCATGTCATCTCAATAAGTCAGTGGTACGTAAACACATATTTACATATGTATATTGTGTGTAGTGAAGAAAGGTCACAACTGTTATCAATATTAACCTACTAATACCACTAGCAAAGTTGAATTAAATTAACAACAGATGTTTGAAGTACAAACGAGTATAGTAAAAATTTAATTAGTATTTTAGAATCTAGGCTTTATTATAAAAGCCAATGTATTGCTTATATTGCAGTAATGTTAATGGTAATGATATATATGTAGTATGTATATATATACATACATATATGCACATTGTCCTATTGAATTGAACTTTAATACAAAGAGAGAAATAAAAATTTATTGAATCACCGTCAATGAATCTATTGACGAGTTTGAAAAGTTAACTTTTTCAATTATTTCATATATTGTTATCAATTTCACAATCAAAGAAAAAAACCCAAGAAAAAAGATTGGCTTATCTTTGTTTCTTTGTGTTACACATAAATTTAAAATATTTATTTAGTTTATTTAATTATTAATACTTTTCATTTCATTTGTATGCCTTGAAATTTTTGCAATTCGAGTGTGCACTTTCCTATTTTGAAAATTTTTTTGAACATGTTTTTCTAAATATTAAATATTATTGAATAAAGAAAAATTATGTTTTTAATATCATTCAAGTTTTGTGATGATCTAATATTGAAAATACAAATTTTTTGACGTGACTTACTTTTATCAAAGTAGTAATAAATAATATATGGTACAATTAATCCTATCGGTCAATGGTATCAATAATAACATTTAATTACCAAATATAAGTGTGAACATATGTATATGCATATGCATATGTATGCGTATGCACACAAATAAATATGTACCTGTTTTCTAAAACGACATTAACAAAAATAGAGGACAAGACACCTTTAGAAACAAAACCAAAATATTGTTTAATATTAAACACTTACATATGTATGTCAAGTTCCAAATAAAAATTTTAAATAAAAATAGATTACTTAACTTGTTTATTACTGAAATTACGTTAAGTGTTTTCGAACCTTTGAATTCGCAAGTTTTATAAAAAAAAATCAAAAGAAATTAGTCACGTCAGTTCTTATATCGCCAATAAAAACTAAAATAATGTAGCTAACCGTAATCGCTCATATACGCATATATATTTCCTTTTATTAAACATTAATTATTTGATGTAGAAAATGAAGACGTTTCGGTAGGTGGGCCAAATAAAAATTTTACTTTAGATCACGAAACATTATTAACAGTCAAATGCTTCAAAAAAGCGGTCGAACAATTACATTTATAGTTATAAGTTTACTCTACAAGGAACGGCTTCTTCTTGTCATTTAAGAAAAAAACTTTAAAATTTAATTTAACATCTTTGAAAAAAAATTTCTATCTAAAAAATTGATTTGAACGCATTTCGTATGTTTTTATGGACAAATATGAAACCACAGAATTTTTAAAACTAAAAACTAAACTACGCATAACTCATGTTATTTAAAACTGCAAATAGCATTAAAATAAAAAAGTCCTCATTTCATACATGACCTATAATCATATGTGTAGCAATGGAGTGTTGCTGTTTACTAGGGGTTTTAATTAAAAATATGTACTATATGAAAACAATAGCATGTGTGAATGTGTGTATATATTCTTTCATAAAAAATTCTTGAAGCATTTATATGTACAGTAAAATTAAGAGAACATTATTGCGTCTTAAATGTTTGTTTTTGGTACAAAGTTTGTATGTACTCACGAGCTCTGTTGGTGTAAAAGAAAAATGACAAGCCCCCATTTGTGGATATACAAACATACTTGTGTATATGTGTGTGGTTAGAATGTATGCCTTGAGAAAAGTATTTATTTTAGATTTTTTTACATACGCAGTTGTGTATTTTACAAGCAATTGCTTATATTTTTCCTAATAAACTATGAAATCATTTATTACATTTAACGCTTTGAATGTCCAGCGAATTAAATTCAGCAGGAATAATTTTGTATAATGTACAGAATATATAAATGAATAAATCAAGTAAGGGAATAAAATAATTACTTACCTAAAGGTAAATCGCACAGAAGACAACATGCTGCCAAAGAACCAGCTGATGCACCAGCAATTTTTTCCAAAAGTAAATGTGGAGCATATTTTTTGAAACAAACGGCCACGCCGACATGATAAATGCCCAAAAAACCGCAGCCAGCGAATGAAAGATTCATAATATGAAGGAAAGTTCAAAAGAAATGCAATAAATTCCGAATAAGTTTGAAAAAATTTTCTTTTTGTATTTAGTTAATTTTCTGCGCTAGAGAATATATGTACGTAGGAGAGAATTTCAGGAAATTTTACTCTCAACGCGTTTCTCAATGTTGATTAGGTTTGTTCGTATTATGTATGTTTTTTGTCGCTGCAGCTGCTAATTTATTTTCTTTGTTGTCGTAGTTTTTTATTTTTATTGAGACTATTTTTTGTTAGTGTTATTGATGTAATGTTTTAGAATATCTTGATAATTAAGTCAGCAAAGAAATCAGATCTTTTAGTTTTTTATTCTAGATGTAAATAATTTGTTTTATTTCTGAGGAAAGTTAAAAAAGTTTCAGTTTCTATGAAAAAACTAGTTTTTAAACTTTTACTTTGGCACTATTCTTTGTTGGTTTGGTTGTTAGTTTTTGCACTATTTTGATATCTTTAGTAAATTTCGATCTTAATTTGAAAAATGCGTTAAAATAAAATTAATTTAAGCAGGAATTTTTAAACTTAAAAAACTACAGTCAATACAATTGAAAGCACCGTATTCCTTTCTTTTGTTAAATAAAATGTTTTATTCAAAATTTCACTCCAAAAATTTCAATTGTAACTCAGCTGATGTTTAAATTCGTTATGTTGTTGGTATTTAACAGTTGGTTATATTTATAGAATTTTTGCTACTCATAGTTAGTCTTTCTCTTTCAATGTTGTCGATTTAGTGCTTTTTTAAATGGTTTAGTGGTTTTTAGCAATCTCGTAAATAGCTCCTAAAATTATTTTAATCGGTTTTCTCAAATTTTTATTTGAAAAATAAGGATTCATTAGTTAACTTACTATTTTGAAATAATTGTTTCTTAATTACTTTCAGTCATTAAATTTTCTTTTTGTTCTAAAAAGCGCTAGAACAAATGATAGAGAGAAAATAACAGCGCTTCAGCTTCTTCAAGACTCTATTACACTCACAATGCGATGAGAAAGAACGTTAAGGCTGCCAGATGTTTTTAAGAACATAAAAGATTTTATCTGGCAACTTGATTCCCAGATAGTAATTAACAGTTCTGTTTTTTTTTTCAATGCTACATATAACCTTTTCTAGCACAAAATACGCAGAATTGAAACCATTGACGTTTAAAAAACGCTCAAAGCAGCACCTTAACCTTCCTCGTAGAGGGAGAAAAAAAATATAATGTTTTGCGCATCAAATGTGTTAGAAGCAACAGATATACAGAGTGAAAACTGGTGGTTAAAGTAGAAAGCCTAAATGTAAATAAACATTTATTTTGTGTTAAAAAAGGGATAATTTGGAATATTTTTTAATTTCTACAATGAAAAGTTTAAAGATTCTTAAATATTTAAACATTAATCGAAATGTGTGTGATTTTCGGTCACAATGAATATAGTTTCTTGTGCAAGAAGTAATTTTTGAAAATGTGCAAGAGGTAATATTTTGTGTTTTCTAGTTTGTTCAAAGAATTAGCATGAAATGTTCTATTTTAAATACGATAAAACCAAATGCATTATAATTTTTACTACTGTATACTTACTATTTTGTTTGATCCAAAAAAGTCATCCACTGTTTTGCAATATTTCTCTTTTTTATATGTACGACACTTTTGTACCTATGTTAACGTATGAAGTTAAATAAAGTCAAATATGATCATTTGTCTTTCGAAAAATAACGACAAATCTCGTCTTAATAATTTTCGAATTCTTCTATTTTAAAAATTGCATTTAAACGTGTTTTTATTTTATTATTAAACATTTAAAAATTTCAATATCATTTACTTATAAAATAGAGAAAGTAATTTAATATTATTTTTGTTACTATGGTTGGACTTTTGAGAAACGGAATTTAATATTGGTGAGAAATTCTGTAATATTATAATTAATTAATAAGGATTTGAATAATTTTAGTACTAATAATCTATATTTTTTTTTACCAAGTTCTAAATTAAATTACGGTGGTAGAATCTGTTCTTGACGGTATAGCAAAGAATCATGATATTGAGTTTGTGATTGTGATCTTACTGGGTGTCAGTTGTTACCTCTCTTGTTTGGTGGTACATACATTTGTCTTTCGCCTCGATAACGTTGATTGCTTACAACACCACTGCTTATTCCACCGGATGGTATGTTATTACCCTGTTGAAAAGATGATGGTGGCTGTTGCATAGGTGGAACAGTTACATTGGCTTGATAAGCATTCATCGGTATGTGTTGGGCATCAGTAATTGGAAGACAATCAGATTTTAATACCTCCTCGTGATTACCGTAACCGAGAAATAAGACAACACAAGTCTTTTCCGAAACTGCTGTGATTTTTGCATCATAATACTATAATGAAAATAAATTCATATACTATTTAAATTGTCTAAATAAATTTTAATACACACATTTCCGTCATCCCAATACTTGGCTAAACATAGATCTCCAATTTTCCAAGGCCAATTAACATTCGACATCATATTGAATTGTGAAGGAGCTTGTTGAGATGATGCTATAAACATGCTTGAATTTTGGGCCATAAACGCGATAGTAGGAGGTGTTTGAGGGTTAAGAATTTGATTTGAAGGATGTTGCTGTTGCGTCGGCACAAGCGGAGGCAATGATGTTACCTGTTGTGATTGGGGTTGAATTATTTGTGGCATTGTCAAACCTTGACTTTTTAATAAATTCATTGCATATTCATTAGCTTCCTTGCTTTGGAATCCTACTATTTTGCTATGATCATAGACAAAGCCACTTCCGGGTTGATCTATATATCCCACAGATTTCTGATTTTGGGGTACAGATTTCGAAGAAAAGATTTGCGAATCTATAAATGGCTTTTTATTATCATAGTTATGTGGAGTATTTTGCTGCAATAACTTTGGTTTTGGTGTTGGCATTTGCTGTTGATTACCACTTTGCAAATTCTGTTGATTTCTGTTTCTACCTTGTGATATATTAATTTTTGAAGTGCTTTCGACCAAGTTATCGAATTCCTTTTCGTAATTATTATCCTTATATTTCTGCCTTTGTTGAGATGGATAGTTGTTAGTGCTATTCCTATTTTTTTCTCTTGACTGGTAAGGCTTACTCTCGGATATTTTGTAGTCATTGCTCCGTTTATTACCTTGTAAATCTCCAGATGACTGCTTTAAAATTTGGTCGCTTTCCTTTTTAACTGGGCGATCACTCTTTCTATTATTACTATTTTTATTTTCCTCCAGTATTGATGATGGTTGACTAGTTGCTTTGTCGACATTTTTATGTTGAGACTGCATTTTGTTTGTGTTTGTACGTGCTACAATTGCATCATTTTTATTACTTAATGGCAACTTACGATCTACTTGCGTATTTTTAGTACTATTAGCATTCGAACGTGAATGTGTTTTAGAATCTTGAGTTGGAGTGTTGGTTGCTCTATTGGCAGCAAAACTAGACGACATGTTATTTTCAAATTTATTTGCGGCAGTAGGTAAGGTTTTGTATTTATTGTTAATGACTTTCGAAGAATCTTTTAAATTTTGTTCATTGTTCGAACTTACTTGAAGGGTTACGCTTGGATTAGAAATACTCTGTAATTAGATAAAAAAAATATAAATACAAGTTGTAAGTTTCGTATATTTGAACTTTGCCTTACCACTGGTAGCTTATCAGTCAAAAAATCGAAGAGACAAACGTTTGTCTGCGGTTTCGTTGAAGAGGCTTCCTCCTTGGCAGAAGCGATACCACCTTTTTCTCTGGCACGTCCTCCATTTAAAGGTACTACTGGCTTTGTTTTATTTTCTAAAATATCTCTGTTATTGTTTTTCCTCTTAAGGTTATACAAAGCTCTTTCAAGATTATTATTGGTGGTCTTAAGAGCATGTTTAGCTTCCTCCTCCGTATATCCCTTTTCTAAAATTTTCTTAACGTTGTGGTCTAATATGTTTTGTTGCCCACCACCAAATATTTTCTTTTGTCCTGCCCTAGTTGCTTCGGCAATGGCTTGATTACGACTTGCATTGAATTCCTCATTTTCCTTAGAATTTTTATCCTTTTCTGTAGCCGTTTGTAAGCTTTTAAAATTTCGATCTGCTGGAAGAGAATCTTTGTGAGCATCTAAGCGCCTACCAAAAGCAATCCATGGGGGAGGACCCCCTGAACCCGATATTCTTCTATTACTGCGGGCATATTTTAAAATTTGTTTGGCCACTTCCCATTTCTCAGCCAATTGTTCAACCCTTCCACCAAGAACTTGAATTTCTGATGGTTTCAACACTAAAAACCCATGCAGTAATTGTAATTTATCGGCTTTTAAAACTATTTTTGTTCCGGGTGGTAAATTAAGGTTAAGACTAGAAATGCGTTCAAATTCTAAAGCCGCTATGGTGCTGTTTCCATCACTTAATTCCAACTGCAAAAATCTAGGTGCAACTGTAGATTCTTCGTTTGCTTTCGGAGCGGAAATATTACGCATTTTTTGTATTTGGAGGACAATAGGTCCAGATATGGTTCCATTGCTATCCGATTTTGTAGGCAAAGCCCCAGCGGCTATATCTTTTAAGTCCCACTAAAATATTTATATAAGAAATTATTGACTTCTTAAACCTGTTTAATATGTTAGATATTTTACGTTTATTGCTAATGATATTATTTTATTGACATCTTCCACTTGTAAATTGTTTGTCGTCGCCAATTTTTTTAAGCCCTCCTCCGTCAAGTACCTTTAATTTCGTAAAAGATATGCAATCTAAAAGTTTTTTATTCATATAATTTCATATTTTCTTACCAGCCTTGTTTTTTCAATTCTTCAAGTAAAACCATTTTCTAATTATTGGAAAAACTTATAAGGCCCAAAAAAATTTTAAAAAAATTAGACCAACATTAAGAAAGTGCTCAAAGCAAAATGTCACAGTAAAAAATGTCTTTGGTTATGTATTTTCATGATAAACAGCTTTTGTGTATGAGGGTTGGGAGATATATGCAGGAATAATAACTTAGCGGTTTTCTTACCGTATTTAGCGTGTTTATCCAATTGATGTTAACATTTAATGCAATAGTTTTAAGATTATCATACAATACTGTTATACAGTACGTACTGTTAAATGTTAAACGCATAAATAGTTTAGTACTCCGCTTTTAAATTCAGTTATACTTTAGCGTTCAATTAACACGGTTGAATTGAGTTGTCAACTCGAGGTAAAAAATACGAATGCGAAACGGAAGTAAAATAACGGTAAACAGTTTATTCTTCAAATGCATAGATGTATATATGTAGGTCCGAGTGTTAGCCAAAATTAATTTTGTTTCATTTCTTATAAATAATGTAATAAATACCCAATATCTGTAAAGTTAATGACAATAAAAAAAATCATAATCTCAGTTGCAATTATGCCAAGAAAATAATGTAAAATATTTTTTTCTTGTTGTAAACAAATGCGTTTCTCTTCGGTTTGTGGCATATTGAAATGCATCGAGTCGAAAGAGCGGCAAATTGTGCACTGACGAGTGGAATTTATTTTAGTTTTTTGATGAATTTCTTGGGAACAGGTGTCGTTTGTTAAAAAATGAATGTAATTAATGTGCGAATAAATGTGATAAAAAATGTATTTTTATAATAATTTTCATGGTATTAAAATTATTACCACATTTATGTAGTTTTCAATGATAGTGACGTTCTCTGTGCGTTTCTCATACAAAAAGTAAAATTTTGACTATAAATGCATGAATATATGCCAACATAGTATATGTGTATGTGCCTACGAAAGTACGTATGTATGTGTTTAAGTGTTTTAAATATTAACTGCTGAATATTATAAAACTTTCGATGTGTCATACACATCTTTTATTGTGTATTCTATAAGAATATTATTTAAGTTTTTTTTTATTTAATAGTTACATATACTAACTATGAAACAGTTTGAATGAAGATAAATATGTACATATATGCATGTATATATGTAATGTTTGTTGTTACTATAACATAAAACGTGTCATAGATAAATATAATATTGTTTCTATTTAAATCGTGATTAAAATGTTTAATTGTTTTTCATTTTTATATTACAAATACTTTATAAATATTAGCCCATGTTTATACGTTTTTTTGTTAACAATTGCAAATATTGTTTGTTCGCCTCTCCAATATATCCATTTAAATGTCTAATAAAAAGAATCTCCAAAGTGTTGTTTTAATTCTTCGTCTAACAAAGTGCGTTTGAAAATAACAAAAAGTTAAATTATTTTCATAAAAAATGCTGTTGTGTCCGCATCCATTTGAAGAATAAAAATATGCTACACATAAGTATATAAATACTTATTACATACATACGTGCGAATGATATTGAAAATGTACGCGTACTATAGTTGTATATTGCCGTATGTATGAATGTATATTATACATACATATTATGTTGAACATACATCGTGAATATAAAATATTTATTGTTAAAACTTTTATTTAATTATGCTTTGTTTATTTATTGTCTGTATTTGAGTTGACATGAATCTTTTAAATGTATATTAATTAATTTTTTAAAAGTTGAAGATGCCTTTCAGATTTGACATTTATAATCATTATTAAACCTTTTAAATGGTTAATTATATATTGCAAATATTAAAGATACGTTATAGTTTATTTGTTTTATTAAATTTGATGTTTATTAGACGTAGTTAAGTGCTTTTAGGAATTGACACATTTAGGCAACATAATGCCACAGAATTCTTATTCGAAAGATAGGAAGATTGATTATCATCATCCGCAATGGTAAACTTATATTTTGTTTGTGGCTTGAACTCTAGTGTTTGTTTGGATTGGTAATATGTATTTAACATCAAATATGTAGCCATATCTTTATGTCGGGTGCACTTTTGGTGATCGGATGTGTTGGATAGAACAATGTTTTCTTATTACTTCTTTAATTATTATTATTATTATTTTCATATTTTGGTAATTATATTTCATTAAATAGAGTATACGCTTTTAGTTGAACAAGATGGAGAAAATATTAATAAGATTTGTCTGTGTTATACGATTTTAATCGATCATCCATCCTTCTTAATATATGTATGCTGTAGTTTTAATTTAAATAATTAAGTTGAAGTATTTGTAAATAACTACAAGGAATGTGAAATATTTTAATTTTGAAAGTTATTAAGTTTCGTTTACCAATTAATTATATACTAATTATTTATAACTATACTAATTTGATTATTTACTATTTATATACTAAATATATAACTAAAAAACTTTACTATCTATAATGAACATAAAAATTAAAAGTGTACAGCATTTCCATATTGCTGTATGTACTATAAAAAGTTTTATTTGAAAATGGCTTTTACATATGTGTATACCATACATGTATTTTATCTAGTTCTCAAGTCAATGGGACAGTTTAAATAATTTTATAAATAAGATTTATACAGAAAATACATTTTCGTATATTCGTATGATAAAGTAGGTTAAACGTTCTTATCATTTCACGCCCGCCGTATTTGTTGGCCTTATACCTGTGTTTGCACAATGTATCTGCCATAATTAACATATATTTTGCATATCCATCAAACATACGGCAGTTTCGAGTTGCGGGTTAAATTGTGATGGTATGATAGTGGTAAATTTTGTCTTTTAGTGTAAACTTTTTTTAAAAAAAAAAAGAAAATAATTAAAAAAGTTTAAAGTAAAAGGTCATTAATTTGACTGAACCAGTAATAACTTTGTCGATTGAAACGATAATGAACGACGTGTTTTCATAATTAAATATCAACTAATGAAACTGGAACAAAAAAAAGGAATGTAGACGCATATGTACTTTCGATGCTACAATTGTCAAATAATAAATTTTGAAGTCTTAATGTTCTTTATTATTGCGTGTGTTGTAATAAGGGTTACAATAGACAGAAGCTTGAAAACCAAAAATCAGCAAAGAACCGCTAAAACCACAATTTTTTTTAAATGTTGTCCGTTATGGACAGTCTTAGAAATACGTTTAACTTAGTAAATGAACAAATTTTTAATCAACATGTGATCGTTGAAATAAAGGCGAAATATCTTATTTACCATAATTTGTACGGCTAAAAGGCAGAGGCGTGTGAGAGGTGAACTTTTTACTTACGCTAATAGAGCTCTGTTTTTATTGTTGTAACTACGGTATCCCAAAATCTCCAGCTATCCGCTGAAAGATGTTTAAAAATCTATCAATCTATCAAATTTCATGAAAAGTTTCAAAGAGTGGTACAGGTGCACCGTCGCGAAAAAGTCAAGCCAAGTAAAATGTGAAATTATTAATATAATAATACTCGATATTACCGATCAAATACTTACTCTCTTCAAATGAGATACAATATAACAAAAGTTCCTATACTGCTTTACGTATACCACATTATGATTATATCTGACAACCACAAAAACACCAGAATTTATTATTAAGATAAATAAAAATTGAAACATTGTATACAAAGTTTAATAACATAGTTGTTAATTTACCTTTGTTTTGAAATATCAAGACAATATCTATTAAAAAGGTTTCCTTCATTAGACAACAAAATTCTCAAAATATAAATAAAAACCATACATTTTTACTTACTTATTTTTATTAATTTCTTAATTTGTAAGAATTTTCTATTTACTAATTTTTATTTAAAAAAATTGCCATTCGAAAGCCCCTTTACCATAAGGTTTGTCGGGATTTGTCTCCACATAAAAGACACCATATGACTGTTGATATAAATCCCCCATTTTTGCATTTACCCACCGACATTTATGAATATTTAAAATTTCTGTATTTAAGCATTTAAGTAGCAGAAACTCTTGGTTTTTAATCGGAGACCACATTTCCGGTACAAATTCATACGAACGCTTATGAGAGCAAACATGACTTGTCGCATTACAACCTGGTTGTGTTTGTCCTCCATTGGGATAGTAATCTACGTGGCCGCAAGGACTAAAAAATCCTAATTCACCACCGTTCGTGTGTACAACTTCAACAAAATTGGCATCGTCGGGTGTTAATTTATCGGTGGTTGGAGTTGTCTCTGAAAATGGCACACCAGTAGGATCTAACGCTGTGATACGTTTAATCTTTTTACCAGAATGTTGATAAAACTCTTGTCCCACTATACCAGCAATGTGCGCACCTAAACCAAAACCTATTAAATGAATATTCTTCGAGTTTACGTTAAATATGAAGTGTAACATTTTAAGAAGATCATTAACTGCTTCAGCTACTGAATGAATATAAAAAGTTGCCATTTCAAGCCCTTTTCCGTTAGGAACTAAGGAGCTATAATCCACTACAATAATGTTGGTGTCTTCCACATTTAGCATAGAATTCTTTATTATGGTATATTCATCGGCATTTTTATCGCCTAATATATCGTGAATAGCCAAACTGTATAAACGTGTTAAAAATATTGGCAAAGCATTTTATATATAAGTACGTTTGAATTTTTAAACCTTTAGCCAAGTATGATATTTTTACTTACGTAATTGATTTTGTTGGATTCAAAATATTTCGTACTATGGATTCTACATCTGGTTTTAATGATTGTGCTACCTCGTTATTTTGTCTCGTATATACATAAAATGCAACAGGATCTTCAATATTTCCTTTATACTTTGATGTTTTACATTCTGTTTTTGCAAAACAAATTAGAAATGAAGAAAGAAAAAGAATTATTCGGCCCCAAAAGTTACACATAATTGGACAACTTATAAAGTTATGAATGTTTCCATTAAGAGAATTCTACTTATAAACTTCAGTTTGTAAAGTCTCATCAAAATTGTATCAAAGAAAAATAGATAAGATTAAAAACAATTTTAATTTAATGCACCGATATTTTATGAGTTCAAGTGCTTCTAATAACTTTTTAATTTATGGTCGTATTACAAAAGTCTTTATATAAAAGATATTTATTGTCATATGGTTGTACTTTCTTTATAAAGGTGAATAGCTAACAACTCTAAAAATACGGTTCAAAAGACGACAGATCTTTAAATCCCAATATGTAATATGTTTCATTATCTATAATAAGTTATTGTTGAATATAATATTGTATATTATATACAATATTATTGTATATTATTATTATTGTATATTATATACAATATTATATTGTATATTTACAATATATTAATTTACAATATAATATCGTATATAATATACAATATTATATTGTATACTATATACAATGTACAACAACATACTTATTATATTGTATATTTACAATATATTAATTTACAATATAATATCGTATATAATATACAATATTATATTGTTTATATACAATATTATATTGTATATTATATACAATATACAACAACATACTTACAACTATGCACTTACACCGAAAATCTAAATCGAGAAAATACAGTTGAAAAAAAAAGCAGTCTAACTGTTATTCAGCTATTTATCCCAAATCGATACTTAATATTCGTTCTATAATTTTTAGAATTAAATTAAGTAATATCAGTTGCTTAAAATATTAGCAACATTTCTTTAATGTTTATTTTTAGTACCGTAACATAGTTTCAGTTATTTTTGCTGAACAGAAATGTGTATTTAAAACTTTTTTGTATATTACAGCGATTAATCCAACAAGTCTATGGAACGTAATGAACTTAGTGTTTAATGAATTTCTCTAATTGTTTTGGTCTTAGTCTTCACTTGTTACTAAATGATACGAGAACCAGTTAACGAATTATTATTTGGTGAACAAATGAAAATGAAAAAGGACACACTTGAAAAATATATTCCAAATATCAGTATTCAAAATAAGCCAAGAAGATAATTATGATGCGGAAAATGTTCTTACTCGATTATTGGAAGCCAATTTAGATGTAATGTTTTCACAAATATGAAGAAATTGACATTTTGTATACAGTAACATTTTATTTCTCATTCTCTTATACACACATACTCGAAATATCTTGTAATTAGTCCTTAATATAACAAATCGCTGTGACAGACTGTTTGCATACAATTTTATGTTAATTAAACTGAATTCTATTTATGGAATCGTGTATGTACTTTCTAGAAGGAATAGGAATAGCAACGGCAGATATTTTTCTAGCGGCTATTACAAAAACAAGAAGTTATCCACTATAAGTTGCTCTATCTCTTAGTCCATTTATCATCTATCCGTCCAACTATATAATTAATCATTATTAATTGAGCATTGTCGCACGTAATGAAGACATTCTTATGCTCTGCGGTGTTATTATCTGTTTACAAATTATTAGTTGTTATTGCAGCGATTTTCGTTAATTTTGAAATGTTTGTCGAAGCCGAAACTTTTACGTTAGGTTACTTAACTGGCTCTCAACGAACACCGGGAAATTTGGATTACCAAAGACCTGGTAAGAAAAGTACTAATATATTAATATGATTACAATAAATTTATAAACTATATTTGTAAAATCGGAGGTATCACTATTTCGGGTGCTATTACGTTGGCCATAAATGAGGTTAATGAAAAAAAACTTAAAAGTTTGGGTCATTCATTGGACTTTATTGTTGCTGAAACATATGGAGATGAAGTCCATAGCATAAGACAAACAGCATCATTGTGGACAAAGCAAGTGGTAGCGTATATTGGGCCGCAAGAAACCTGCATACACGAAGGGCGTATGGCAGCTGCATTTAATTTACCTATGATATCTTATGTAAGTTTATCGAGTTACGTATATTGTATATTAAAAAAAAAATTAAAAATATTTTTAGTATTGCACACATCGTGAGACATCCAATAAAGAGGACTTTCCAACTTTTGCTCGAACTAGACCACCTGATACACAGATAACCAAGTCTGTAGTTTCGTTACTGTTGGCATTTAATTGGACTCAGGTAAGGCGTGCGCTTGTGTTCATCTTTTAGTATATGTGCATAGCTATAAATTACAGTTCTTTTAATTTTAATAGTTTACTTTTTCATAATTCATTCATTTCATTCTTGTCTTCATAAAAAAATTCATTTTGTTTTGCTTTAATTTTTAGATAACTTTTTTATATCTTGACCATCCTGATAGTTTATATCAGCCTGTTGCTGATACCATATTAAATATTTTAAGAAGTGCTGGTATTATTATACGTGACGTCAGAACTTGGAATGCTATTTATCATCATGGTTTCATGACAAACCCATTCGATTCATTAGTGGAGAAGACTTTTGAAAATACGAGAAGTAAGTGATACTAACTATCTGTGGTCTGTTTATAGATTAAATTAATACTACTAATCTGAAAACAATGTCTTTTAGTCTTGATAGGAGCGGAAAAGCTTATTTGAATCATAAAATTCTTACATTAAAGTTTTGCATATTTTAAAGAGTTGCATACTTTTATTGCACTACCGTTTTCTGTTTAGTTTACCTTATATTAGGACATTATTATGAACATGTGGGATTAATGGTGGCTTTGCACAATAAGGGTCTCCTGAAGAAAGGTGATTATTTTGTTGTTGGCATTGACATTGAACAGTATGACGCTGATAATCCAGATAAATACATGCGCGGACTTCTATTGGATAAAACCGATGAACGAGCTGAACAAGCATTTCAATCATATTTGGGTATATTTCCATCAGCCACAATCGCATTTGAAGAGTTTGCCAAAAAAGTAAGTTATTAAACGTTATCTATAACATAATAACTAGAAGACTTGGATGTTTTGTTTTTATTTATTTTAAAAATAATATGTAAAAATAATACAGTTATAAATGTCGTCATAATAAATTTTATCTGTAATCAGAAATATCTGACCGACAGACATATTACACATTTGCAAATATTTATTTTTTTTAATAGAAAGGAAGGGATTATATAAATATTTTGCCAACAAATTTTAACATTTTTAGGTAAACAAATATATGGAACAACCACCATTCAATTTTCCGAATCCTCTAGGCTATTTTGGTGGAACCAAACAGGTCGGTAATAAAAGTAACTTCTTATTATTTGATTATATTGATGTAAATACATATATGTATACATATTTAAAAATATTATTTTTATTAAAGATAAGTGCTGAGGCAGCTTATTTATACGATGCTGTACATTTGTATGCAAACGCCTTGCGAAAAGTTATAGAAATGGGTGGTAACCCCAAAAATGGTACAGCTATAATAGAGGTTTTAAAAGGTTCTAAATATCGCAGTGCTATGGGGTAATAGACAACACATAAGTTTATAAATTTGTTCTACAATTTATAAGAACTATCGCTAATATTATTTAAGATATCATGTTTACATTGATGACAACGGTGATGCCGCCGGAAATTATACAGTATTAACGCGAGGTTTAACATGTAATTATAAAAATAAGATAGTTCTTGGTCTGGTTGCTGTGGGAACATTTAGTCAGACCCAAAGTGATAAATTGCCAGTAAGTAGCTAATGAAACCATAAAAAACAATATATGTACAAAGTACATAATGCCTTAGGTTGAATTTATTTTATTATAACATCTAAAAAATAATAAAGTAGTATGCATTAATTCAAAAATGTAAATACAGAAATGTAAGAAGGAAGGTTTAATACCTTACACAAATAAATACCAGCTACCTTTCATTACTTGGTTTTAGATTGTTTCAAAACTAACTTATTCTAGGAACTCAATTTGTATGGGAAAATTGAATGGGTAGGCGCCAGTCGCCCCACAGCAGAACCCAAGTGTGGTTTTGCAGGAGAGAAGTGTATAAGTATGTGAAACATATTTTGTTTTTTTTTTTAATAACCCGAACAATCAATATATTTCATTTAGGTTACACTGGAGAAATTTCTGCAGGCATTGCCGGAGGTGCATTACTGTTACTTGGCATTGTGTCATTAGTTTTGTATCGCAATTGGCGTTACGAACAAGAACTGGACAGTCTCTTGTGGAAAATAGATTTTCGTGAAGTCCATATGCACGAAAGTGAAAAGGATTCAAGTGCACAGAAACAAACGAGAGTAAGTACTTGTGAGTTTAAATATAGACGTAGATATTGAAGTAGATATAATATTTACAGAGAATTTGTTCAGAAACCAACAGTTATATAATTTTATATGTAATTATCTATTATTTTCAAGCGCCTGCATATTAGTAGAACTATTGAATTTTTTAAAACAAAAGCTCAAAAATCTTTTAAAAATCTTTTTAGAGTATACTCTAGAAAATACTATCGTAGTAAAGACAGTCGTGAATAATTGCCTTAAAATACAAAATGAATCATATTATGATGTCTTAATATGGACAAACTTTTCACTTTTATATATAATATAATTTTTCAAATTAAAGAAATTTCTAAAAGTGAAAGTACCAAATTAATACTTTTCCATTCTGTTTTAATCTAGCTGGCTGTTATATTGAATAAAAAGAAAGATTACCTATTGCGACGAAATTTTCCTTCAAAATTTGTTTGTTGAATTTTAAATTTTAACTCAATGATGTTTCTTGTATTTCTAGTCAACACATCCCTTAATTCGTACTAGTCAAGTTAGTTTAAGTTCAAATCCAGATGCCGATTTTCGTTATACAACAATATTTACACCAATTGGTTTGTACAAAGGTCAATTGTATGCTATAAAGAATGTTCGTAAGAAATGTGTAGACATTACAAGAGAAATGAAAAAAGAATTAAAATTGGTAATTTGTCTAACATGAGTGAAAAAGATTTATTATTGTTCACAATTCCATTTCTAGTTAAGAGATGCTCGTCATGATAATATATGTGCTTTTATTGGTGCCTGCACTGATCCACCTAATATATGTATTATAACTGAATATTGTACCAGGGGAAGTTTGAAGGTAAATATAAATATATATAACATATGTATATATAAATATATATATACACTCAAGGAAAAACGTATATATAATTATATATATATATATATATAGATATTTGTGCGTATTGTGTTCTTGTTGTGAATATATTCGTTCTTTTCGTTCTGTTTCCTTTGTTTATTTTCAAATAATTGACTGTAATAATGAAAAAAGGACATTTTGGAAAACGAGGACGTCAAGCTGGACAACATGTTTATTGCTTCTATTGTTGCCGATATTATTCGAGTAAGTCGCAGTCGTATTTATTTGAAAGCCGCATTAAAACTTGCTATTGTTCTTTGACTTTTGCTTTTGTATCTTCATTCGAATAGGGAGTCATTTATTTGCACGAATCTCCCATTCGTTTTCATGGTTCGTTGTGTACATCGAACTGTTTAATAGATTCTCGGTGGGTGGTCAAGTTAACAGATTTTGGCTTATTCGCTTTTAAGAAAGGTATTGAAGATAATTCGACAGACGTTCATTCAATGTCAGCAAAATGTTCAAGTAAGTATTTTTAAAAAGTGATCCGAAAAAAGATTACTGACACAAAAGCTTCGTTTTTACCCACTTGTCGAAAGCATAGCCTATAAGAACAATATCGGTAATAAAATATTGTTAGTTGCTTGTAGTTATTTTGTGCTTGATATTCCTTAAAAATAATCAAAATTGTATTTTTGTTTTAGAAGTTGAAGAAAAGCTACAAGTTAAAAAAAAACCAAAGGATCTTTTATAAAATTCTTGTTATAAAAGAATTATGAATTCTTTATTATTTGAATATTCAAAACGCAATTTTTCAACTATGTCTCATTTATTGCTCGCTATAAATTTTTTTGATGCCGATGACTCTACGCGTGATCTGGACTAGTTTAAAACCTTAACACTTTTTTCTTCTAAAAAACTTTTCACAAATTTGGAATATGTTTAGAGTCATTATCATGTTAGAATATTCGGAACCCCGTTGATTTTTTGTACAGTCTTAAAACTATCCCCTGGGAAGTAACCCCACAACATAACATGTCCACCTCTATTTATAAATGTTCCATAATCAACAAAGTTAACTTTTGATTCGATGGAAAATAGAACCGTATTTCATTGCAATGTAGCCCAATGTTTTTAATGCTCTCGAGCAAATTTTATGTGAGCATTTCGATTTTTGTACTAACCTGAAATAAATGCTGTTCTATAACTTTTGAATCCAGCTTGAACTACTCTTGCTTGATCAGAATCAAGTTTTAAAATAAAGTAATGTTTATTATTTTTGTTTCTTTGTAGAACTTCTGTATAGAGCTCCTGAACTTCTACGTCAAGGTCCAGCTTCATTAGTAATGGGTTCTCAGAAAGGTGATGCCTACTCATTTGGAATAGTTCTATATGAAATTCATACAAGACATGGCCCGTTCGGAGAAACTGGTCTGTCAGCTATGCAATGCTTGCAAAAAGTATTACAAGTCCAGGACATTTTATATCCGTATAGGCCGTCGCTGCAACCACTAGAGACCTCCTTCGACTGTGTACGAGAAATTTTAAAAGAGTGTTGGTCAGAGCGACCTGATGAACGGCCTGACTTTAAAACTATACGTGCAAAGTTAAGACCTTTGCGAAAAGGAATGAAGCCCAATATATTTGACAATATGATGGCTATGATGGAAAAATATGCAAATAATTTAGAGGCTTTAGTAGATGAAAGAACTGATCAGTTACAGGAAGAAAAAAAGAAAACGGATGCATTATTGTTAGAAATGTTACCTCGTCCAGTTGCAGAACAACTCAAGAAGGGACACAAAGTTGATCCTGAAAGTTACGAACAAGTTTCCATTTATTTTAGTGATATTGTAGGCTTTACGGCTATGTCTGCTGAGAGTACTCCTTTGCAAGTGGTCGATTTTCTAAACGATTTATATACGTGTTTCGACTCCATTATTGGGCACTATGATGTATATAAAGTTGAAACTATAGGAGATGCGTACATGGTGGTGTGTATAAAAATTAAATTGGTACAGTGGAATGAAGTGTTTATGATTTAAAATATCTTGAAAAATATTTTTAAGGTTTCTGGTTTGCCGATACGTAACGGTAATTTACATGCTGCAGAAATTGCTTCAATGTCTTTACATCTTTTAAGCGCAGTTTCAGAATTCAAAATCAGACATCGTCCCCATAATAAGTTACTTTTACGTATAGGCATCCATTCAGGACCTGTATGTGCTGGTGTTGTTGGCTTAAAAATGCCTCGATATTGTCTCTTCGGTGATACTGTAAATACTGCTTCCCGCATGGAGTCCTCTGGGGTACCTTTGAAAATACACTGCAGCATACAATGTAAAGATTTATTGGAAAAACTAGGTGGTTATTATTTTCAAGAACGAGGTTTTATTAGTATGAAAGGCAAAGGCGAACAACGTACATTTTGGTTGCTTGGAGAAGAAGAAGAGACTAAAGCACAGCGAACCTACGAACGATCCCAAAGAAGAGGTTCAAGAGCCTTAAACAAGTACATACAAGGAACGATAAAACAACAAAATCAGTTATCGGTGGCCAACGATTTGGGAATTCGTTCTTCATTAAAAAACAAAAGTGTTCCTCGAAATTCTTTGACACGTTCTTCTAGTTTAGAATCACCAAAAAAGTTGAGATTTGCAACAGGTGCATTATTGGAACACTATCGTTATCACAGGCACGTATTTAACTAGTTGAAAGTAGTTTTTATACATAAGTGGCTAGCCTTTACAAAATAAATTGATTGTTTCTACTTTAGTGACGAAGCTCTTCTTGAAGTTGTAACTGATTCATATGCTGGAGTAAGACGTTCTTCAGGATCTTCTTCTCAATCGCGTAACGAGGAATCAACAATATCTTGCCAAAGTTGTGAGGACCTAAGCAATTTTCAACGCCAAAGACGTTCATCTTTATTTCCAAATGCTAATACGCCTCTCTTGCATAACCATAATGAATCATAAGAAATATGCATCCTTTGAATTTGAATTTTAAATTGTATATTTCAGTTACTTTAAAGAAAAAAAAAACTTTGCAAACCTAAATTTATATATGTATGTACAGTCGTTTATATACATACATGCATCACATTCTTCATGAAAATATCAATCTAGTCTTTTTGTAACTTAATTAGTTTCATATATTATAATAATTTCATACATACTCATATGTACTTAAATTATAGTTCAAACAAAAACTTTTGAAAGGATATTAACGTCCTAAACTAAATATGTGTATGTGATAGTGTTTGTAAATTAAAATAAAAACTTTCGAAGGGATAGTAACGTTCTAAATTAAATATGTGTATGTGATCGTGCTTATAAATTAAAACAAAAACTTTCAAAAGGATATCAATGTCCTAAATTAAATATGCGTATGTGATCGTGTTTGTAAGTTTAATGTTTATGTTATTATTTAAAATGTAATACAGCATAGCATCAGAATTTGTGAAATCAATTATGTGACGTATAACTATAAATTCGTAGTAATACGTATAAACTTGAATAATTTTAGAACCATCCGTAACATGCTAATTTTATTCTCCACAAACCATTACTTTTTTGTGTCAAATAGTTTCCTAAAAATAGAGTGGCAAGGTCTAAAATTTGTTTCTATAAACTAATTGTTATTTAATATGATGTTTTGAATTTTAAATTACAATAAAATAAAATAAATAATTTGTTTGCCACAAGAACAAAATAAGTAAAAAAAATTGGTGAACTTGGTTTAATAAAGTGAAAAGAAACTTACTAATCTGTCTAAAATATCTAAACTGTGTTTTTATGTAAACCAAATTCATTTTGCATTGGTAACTCACATGTAAAAAAGACAGTAGAAAATATAACTATTTTTCTTTTAAGATATATTCTCCTGTTTTCCAGAAGAGGTACAGTTCATATAAGTGAGAAATGTATATATATTCAGTTCAAAGTTCAAAAATATTTCTTCGCCATCTGTTACAAATATTAGAAAAAATGCTGGAAGTCAAACATTAAATTTTACTTACTCTATGCACATAAAACTATTTCAAATAAAACTTATTTACTTAAGCTTTGTTTCGATTTTACAAAAAATATATATAATATTAACATTTTTATTAAAAAATCAATAAAATAAATTATTAAAAACTCTTCGATATTAAATTGTCTTTATTTCTTTAAAATTGTAACATTAATCTACGAATTATTAATCTGTGCAATTTTAATTTAAATTAAGTTAAAAATTAACATACGTATATATATATATATATATATATATATATATATATATATGCGCATCTTAAATAGTTTCTAAAAATTCGCTTTGAAATAGAGTTCGTGAAAGGTCTATTAAGGATAATTATTGTTGCGATTAATTTTGTTTTCAAGTACAAATGAAAACTGTACTTTCCAATTTTTATATTATTTTTCGAATTTCGGATTAAATTTTAGTGGAGTTTTCTTTAAGCATCTAAGAATTGTTATGATTTTCAATTATTATGAAAACCATATTATAAATTATGCTGCTATGTGTTAAAAATTAATATCTAAATAATGCTTATGTTTTAACAATAACAGGTAACAATTTTTTAGTATAAAAACAATAGTAATATAGGTATAAAAATCTAGAATTATTTTAACAAACAATTTAGCATAACTTATCGAACTATGCAAACTATATCGTATAATGTATTTATTTGAGCTATTTTGTTCTTGTTTTTATTTTTTATTTTTAATAATTTCGTTTTTTTATTTTCCATCAGGTAACATGTATTTTTCATGGAATTTATCTGCCTCTGTTTTGTTTTACATTTTTGTAAAAGGTACGAACGGTGAGATTGTTTTTAATACATATTATATTTTAATTTAAGCATATTTAATAATATTTTTTAATTGCTTTTTGAATATGCATCTTGATTGTAAATAATTAATTTAATACAAGTATGACAATTAAGTTCATATGTGTTTGTATAATTAAAGCTTAAAGAGTAGTAAATATTATTATATTTTTGACAATTGCTCTCGATTGTATTGATAAGTTCTTCTTACATAAATTCACGTGCAGATCCAGGGAGAGGAAAAAAGGAAATTCTGCCAATTACCAAATGCGTAAAAATATATATAATTTTTATATTTTCCATTTTCTTTTACTATGTTAAAGCTGAACCTATGTCTGCGTAGAAAGAATTTTTATTAAAACGACATACATATTTATAATATTTTGTAATAAATTTTAATTGATTTAGGCATTAATTTGTAATTAAGTGGTTATAATTTATATTTTGTCTTTCATTTAAGCATTTATTCGAAATTCGGCCATTTATCCAAATGAATGTTATTCAAATATTTTTATTTACATAGAGTTTTGGAAAATAAGTAACATTTCGGCCAATATTTCGAACTTAGTGAATAACGTTTATTTATTATTTTTTATGTTTGTATATAATATGTCTGTATGCATACTTATTATTTCTATATAATTCTTCAATAATATGAGTATTTTTTTGATAAAATGCCCGTTTGAAATTGTCTTAATTGTTAAATAAAAATGCCTTCTAATAGCGACTTTTTAATATGATCCCATTACATTCGAGCTTAATTTAGTATTTAAGCATTTGGTGACTTAAAATATTTTAGAAATTGGATTTTTCTGTTCAAGTTTTTGTACAAAACCTAGGTTTTTTATTTTTTCATCTTTGTTTTTTCATCAAACTGGCAGATCTATGTATAAAAATTCAGATGGTTGTAAAATTGACTAAAAGTAAATTGGCTTAAATACCTTCTAACTCCCTGACGAGGACTAACAGGAGGAGTTCTTGCTGGTGAGGGTGGCGCCGATGATCCTGACGAGCCACGTGACGACGCTAACGACAACGAAGAGTTTCGTGGTGCCGAACAACCTAAATAAATAGCTGACCCTTTATCAATTTCTCTTAAATCTGCCCGTGATCCATGGACGGATGATGGCACGGAACCTAAAAAAAATATAAAAACTAAAAAATCTATGGGACTAAAATAACAGAGTGGAACACCTGTGTAAGAGTGTAATCCAGCTGGACTACTACGCGGTCTTACTGCTAAACCACTAACTGTACTGGCACTTCGTTGCAGATTAGGAGATCCATTATTTTCGGAGACTCTAGATGAAGTTGGGATGCTATTAGTTTTCGCCGACTTTGAATTTCCTGTCAATCGACTGCCAGCACTACTGACACGGGGAGATCTTTCAGATGATTTTTGTTGTTGCTTTTTTTGTTGTGTAGTTTGTTCCTGCTGTTGCTGTAATTGTTGAGCCTCAAGACGACTCGCTTCTATTGCGGCTGCATATTCTGCAGCCTCAGTAGAAGTGGTGGGTGAAAGGTGGGCCTCTTCATCATCTTCAAGTATTTTTTGTCCACCTAATGAACGGCGAGAACCCGTAACATTTTGCGTGTTATGCTTTGGTGAACTAGGACACGACTGTGCGGTGGTAATTCCCCCAGTTGAACACTGAGGTCGGAGGCGTGATCGTGTTGAGGCAGATGAAGGTCGTCTGCGAAAAAGCCCTTTAGCGGGGTCCATATTGCAAACACCTATTTTTACAAACGATGTGTAAGAAAAAAAAAACACATGAACAAACCTACGTATTCTTGAAGTATGAAATGATAAATGAGTTATTTTGCTGTAAGAATCTGACCAATAGGTAACAATTTATTTTTAAACATATATATATTATATATTTTAAATATTATATATATATATAGTATATATATATATGTATACACATATATATATATATATATACATACATATATAAAACTACGAGTTTTGACTACGTAATGGTTGATACAATTTTACACCATCTAATAACATAATGCCGTCGTCGCCGTCATAGTCATTTTTTATTTTATGTTTATTATTCATTTCCTTCGTTGTTTTGAATTTTTGTTTCATTTGTTTTGAATTTTCGACATTACAATCGTTCCAATCTAGTGCCGCAAATGATAGCGTATAGCTAACATTAGTACTTGTTGCAAAAGTATCTGTAGTAGTACTACAACTTTCTTGATTCCCATTTGATTTTCTTAAATTTACAATAATCGCACCTGTAGGACACTTTTCGCCTCTAACGCAATTTCCTTCACATATATCTCTATTTTGGAGCAATTCTTCGTAGTTATCTAAAGCAGACATGCATTTTGCCCTATCTAGTTTCTCTAAAGCAGTCGAAGGAAATCTTTCTCTTAAACGCCTGCGTTCTTCACTCAAACGGTACATTTCAAATTCTTGCAGCTGAGTTTGAAAACCGACATTGGGATTAGCCACCGCGCGACCAGCACGTACTACTTTCAAAGCATCTTTCCAATTTAAATTCGTAGCAGTCATTATGTAAGCCACAGCGACCGTAACTGAGCGTGACATTCCAGCCAAGCAGTGTATAAGAACATTTCCTTCTCTCAAACGAGCTGCGTGTATAAAATCATTACAAACACTAAAATATTGAGATAGATTTTGATCTGGCGTATCCGCCGCCATAACGCATAAATAATGCTTGTCCTGAAAGAGTATTATATAGTTAGAATCAATCACTAAAACTTAAAACTCTTAACTTACAGGTAGTAATCTCCTAGGACTATCATGTATAGCTACTATATGAGTTATTTGAAATTTGTCCAATTGTTGAGTATCCTTTGAGTCTCTATAGTTGCCCACATACAAACCAGGTAATACCTTCAAATATAAAAATAAATTCCATATTTTTAATTAAAAATATTTAACTTTCAAAATAAAAAATGGCGTGCCGTGCTCATCCTTCTTTAAAAGCTTTAAAAATATAAGTACATATGTATGTATCGTTCATTAAATTGGTTCTAATCACATCAGCAACAAACAGTTCATGTTTGCAATCAATTAATTCAGAATATCGTTCAAAACAGAAAAAAGTGACAAATTCTAATAAATAATTTTAAATATTATTGTATATTTCAAATGTATGCTTTCATTGTTGCAAAATTGTGTCGTAACGACAGCATATTACAAACGACAAGTATATAAATATGTGTATTTGCATATTATATAAACCGACGATACTGGTTCCTAAGATATACATACATACATATGCTATATAGTTGAATTATTATAATATTTAAAACTGATTTAGTATTCCCGTTAGTTTTTCATCTAACGCAGCGATATTTTTTAAATTGTTGTAAATAGTGTCAAACTAAAAGTAGATTTAGTAGTTGCATATAATTAAAGGTAGATGTATTACTAATTTTGGATTATTAATAAAATATTCAATAAGAAGTGGGACTAAGGAATAATAAAAACACTTATTGTTCTCGGTAATGTTGTTATTTTGGTATTTAAAATTTTCAAATTTTTAGCTATTGATAATTTAGCTAAATGATATAATAGGACACGACAAAAGCTTATGGGAAAAAATGTTGTCATATAGAAAGAATAGTTTCGTTTGAAAACGTATCAAATTTTTAAAAGGTCCTGTCAAATTATTCAGATATTGAGATAGTAATAAACTCTGGGAAAACAAAATAGAATATATGTATATATTTAAAAACGACGATTTTTTTTTTTAATGAAAAAATTGTTGGACTTCAATTTTGTTTTGTCATTAATTTTTACTTTGTTCATTATAGAGTTGCAAGCTTATTGTCAGTATATTTATTTACAAAATGAACTACTATAATATTTGATAAGTTAAACGTACTATGAGAGGGCAATTGGGTTAGCTTGTTGAACATTTTTTAAGGCCTAAATATTACTAATTATATTAATGCCCTGACTGCTTTGTACAATATTAATCTTACAACACTTACCTTATTCATGCCATTTCCCATGTTTTTATCATAAGGAATCCTTTACCAGTGTAATGAATATAAACACGCGATTATTTTAATGGACTAGCCTGAAAATGTAAAACATACATACATATATGTATATACATATATATATAAATATATATATATAGATTTGTAAATACATGTATATACAATAATTTAAATATGAGTTATTCATAAAGAATGCGAAAATTTTTAAATGCACATACATATGTATAGTATATTGTCGGAGAATTGAAGTGTGCTTTCGTAAAAACAAATTTTTCCAATTCCGAAAAAATGTGTAGTACTTACAGATATTTTTTGCAGATAAGAAATTAGAAACGCAAAAATATTTTGTTTTATAAACCTCAGCTCATCAAAAAGTGGCAAAGTATCATGAAATGATACTGGGAGCGAAACAACAGCTGTTAGTCTGCAAAATCCGACTAGTACTTAAGTTATTAAAAATGTACCTCTGTGATTGATTTATTTATTTTATTTATTTATTATCAATTATTTTTCTACAATTGTACAATTTCTCTACAAATCACAATTACTTTGCAGTTTACATCAATATATAAATTGTCAAAAGTACTGTGTTGAATGCAGTGTGATCTGATCGTATAATTCTGATCTATTAATTTTAGTTTTGTTATTGTTACTACATATGGACTACACTTTTACATTTGTATCTAAATTTGAAAAATTAAATTTGGTCTTATTGTAGCGACGTACGAATTTTGTTTTCTATAAACACAAATTCATACTGCAGAAAGAATAGGAATTTTGGCAGACGAATATTTTTATTGTCGTCTTTACCTCTGATTTATTATCATTTTCTTTTTCTATTATAAATCAATATTTGTCGTCAGTGGAAAGAAATTTAACTGGAGTTCACAAGGCAATGAATTTTAAAAAATGAAAATTTGGTAGTTGTTTTAAATTTGATTGACAAAAATACTTGTCCTTGGATTTCTATGCTATGCACAAACTTATATATGTATATATTTATATAATACATATGTATATATACATCTGTATATAAATATTCTTACAATTACTCATACGTACATATTTGTATTTTAATTTGTTTTGCTTCTGAGCTACTGATTCAACAGATTGTTGTTGATTTAAATGCTTATGACTTGTTAACTTATATTATTGCATAGTTTTAGACTTATATCATGGCATTGAATATAAAGGACTGTTTACACAGATCTTTTGTTTTTTCTTTTTTGTTAACATACAATTGCAATAGTATTTAAATAATGAATATTTACGTAAAGTAAGAACTGAAACAAACATACATGTTTCGCTGTATATAAAAGATTTAAAGATGTTGCACAGATACGTATAAAAATAATTTTTACTACGCTTTTTGTACCGACACCAACGCCGACTGGTGTTAATAATTTCTAAACATAAATTTATTTGTAAGCATACAATAAACCCATTAATAAAAATATACGTATATTTGACAGTTAGAATCTTAGGTAGTCACAATTTTTATACAAATTTATATGTGATTTGATTTCATTTTAAACATATTTTCAGAGAATACATTTTTGTACATACATACATATATGTATGTATATGCACGGATGCCTAAGGTCACTGATGAATTTTTCCACTTATGAGAAGTGTCCGGGCATGAAAGAAACACGAAAAGAGCAATTAATAATCTAGTATCTGCTGTAAATACTGTAATTCAAGCGTACAATAAAAATTTTGAAACGTTTGCACAATATTAACTACTAAATCTGCCTGGCGACAGATCAAATTTACGTATGTGTTGCAAATTTTGCTTTCCACAGCACACATCAAAGTTATACCTTTAAACTTCATTTTATAGTTGTCGTGAAGACGCAGAGAATATACGATTTCTGCAGCGAGGGTAGTAAAAATCAAAAATATTTTTGTGGTCTACAAACTCAACTCGGCCTATATGTGTAAGTGTTTTTTACTCAAACCCACAAAAAGGTGAGTTAGATCCCTTCATTTGATGTGGCCACAGCAGCAAGACGAATTTTAATTTTGGCATTGTGCTGTTAGCTGTCCGGTTATCAGGAACTAAAATGTCATACGTCGTGAAAAAAGTGTCCGGGTCTTGTTATGGGAAGGCTTGTCCGCTTAAGAGGGAAATATTTTAATAATCGCTTACAATTTTTTTGGTACTAAAAAGTGTCGATAAATAGGAAGTGGCCGCTTAAGAAAGGTGATCTTTCGGAGAGAGTACACTGTTTTACAAACAGAAGTAGTTTTATCATTACAATATTTTATTTGACTCCATTGCTACTTGCAATTGGTGTTTAAACTTCTTCTCATAACTGACTATTAAACTTAAAGTTCTTCATATAGATAAATCAATACACAGTATTTTTAATTTATAGTGATTTCTAAGCCCTTATTCCTCCATTACTTTTAAAAAATTTATCAGTTATTTTGGCTTTGATATACAGTATGTACGTGCCGAATGTATAAAATTTTTAAAGCACTCACTGTGTTATAAAGCCATAGACACATTTCTTTCGAATATATCAAAAGAAAGACATTATAAAAATATTGTCTAATTCAAAATTTATTTGATTCTAGTGGTTTTAGTCGTTAACCTAAACTTAGCAGTGAAATCCCTTAGAGAATTGTTTACCTTTTTCATTACATTCGAATACACATATATCTTTATCTATTATGTATGGATACACTAAACTTGCATACATACACGTATATTTATATGTATACTCATAAGCATGCAATGCTTGATGATATGAATGTCGTTAATATTAAAACATACTGCTATACTATAAATGATATATATGTATATACATATATGTATGAATAATAACAAAAAATATTATTCTAGGATGCTAATTTTGAATAACTATGGTACTTATTGCAGACAATGGTCTTCTTTTTTAGCATTTATGTTTGCTACTTTGACATATTAGGCATTCTATAAATCAAAGAACAAATGAAACAATTAAAAAAATGTATTTCAACAGTTATTATTTTTAAGCAATGTTTATGAATGTTAAATAATTTACAGTAAAATTTAAGAGTCTATTCAAAATGCATTACATGTGTGATTTTACCATGTTTTTTATGTATTTTCAATTATGTATTGTAGTTAACAGTTCGAATTGAAAAGAAACAGATACATATGTATTTATGTATTTCATATTTGCATGAAATCGATGTAAGTCGTATTTAATTACAAAAAAACCAAAGAAGAAAAATAGCACATGTACACGAAAAGAACTCATGCAAACAGAAGTTATTCTGGGAAGATTAATCATTAAAAGAGTACACATATGTATGTACATATGTACAGATTTCACTGTTTATTGCTATGTAATAAATTTGCCAACACGTTTAGAAGTACTTTTAATTAATAAAATTATAACAATCATATAACTTATTTTCTCTATTTATTGAATTACTGTAACCTCTGCACGATTGTATGCTACAGTTGGAATTCTAATGTAATTTATGGCATGGTCGGTATAGACATTTTAATGCGTACCTATAACTGTATAACTACCAGGCCTGTATGTGTAAATGTCTTTCACGTAGATGTTTCCGTAAGTTTCAATATTACACATTTGTAAAGCATAATAAACAGTAAAGCTAATGTTAAAAAAAACAAAGAAATGTTGCTAATTACCTTGTCTGGTTTTCAAGTTATCCTATTGGAAAAGTATAGCTACCGTACAAAAAAAAACAAAGAATTTCAAAACACAATTTTTAATTAAATATTCCTCAAGTTCGTTCTTGAAAAGTCCGTTTGTCCTGATGTCGTGGAAACTTTTCATGTTTTATATCTTACTTTGACAATCCGTATTATATGGAAGGGTGTTGGAATAATTATTGCATTGCGGATCGAGCTATCAAATTCATTGTAGTACTGCAGTTAAATTAAAACATTCCTTAAAGCGTTATAACAAAACTATATCAATTTACTCTCAGTAGTGTGTTGGTTTGTTCTCCAACTAAACGAAATATAAAAAAAATATTTCTTCGACGACTTCCTCAACAGAATTCTGGTAAAAATAAAATTGCCATGAAATAGTTTCTTAAAAATTTGTCACTCATGAATGAAATCAACACACACACAACATAAGTCGCGTGAGAAGCTAGGTCGTATTCTTGACTGAAGGGTTGTAATGACCAATTATGTATGTATATATCGAAGATGATTTAGACAAAAAAAGTTACTAAATACTTAATTTAATACCATCGTCCACATCATCAAGTGTACAAATCGATAATTCAAGACTTATAAGTATAACAGACACCATTCATCTTTATTGAATCGTTTGATACTTTATAAGTACTGATTATAAAATGTTATTATACCTTATAGGCATGAATAAATTTAGCATATTCATAATAGTAAGTGATAAGTATGTATTGTTGAACTTTGAATAAATATGTATGCAATGCATTAAAGCAAATATACTGTCGTGCACTTATATGTACATATTAGATACGAGGGTATGTCAATAAGGCCATCGCTTTTTAAATGACACACAGGTCTTTAAATAAAATTTTTTTTAGTTTTCAATATAGTTTCATTTGAGCTCTATAATACACTTTATCTAACATACCTCCAACTTTTATAACTCTTCCAAAAATAAATTTGTCAAGGTAAAGAAAATGAATTTATTTGATTTGTTGGTTGATTTGGTGTTAAATCTAATTATTTCTAATTCTTCAAGTTTAAACATAAAAAATAGTCCCTCGTGGCTAATTCTAGAGAATAGGGCAGATAAATATATTCGAATGTCACAAAATAAATGACGCTGCATCTTTAAATTTTGACTGGAGTCAACAGAGGTTAAAATGTGTAAAATTCAAAAAAAAATCACGGGCACCCACCTTTAATTTTTTTTAATATTTTCAATTTGAAAAAAATTAAAGAAATGTAGATCCTTCTAAAACCAAAAATAATCTTTTAATTGTATTTTTGTTTGGTTTTTAGGTTTAAAAACAAAAATTTAAGCGCTTAAACAAATCTGTTTACTTTATTTTTGAATAGCAGAAAAGAACTTACATATTTCCCAAAGATACACTTTGAAGGTGCATAGCTCAGTAATGACACAGAGCAGAATTTTACTAGGGAACACTTCGTTAACAATAAAATAAAAATTGAAAGTTAAAAATAGAAAGTTCTAACACAGTTCTAACACAGTGCAGCTTGATTACTGTAGGATTGGAATGAATATTTCTGAGATTGATTAAAGTTAACAAAATTATAATTTTCTTTCATATTTTATAATTATGAAAAGTCAAAAAGACAAAAATTTCATAAAAATATGCCATAATTTGGAATTAAAATATTATTTTTTCCTGCTCTTAATGTTGATAAGAAGGCGTTTTGTCTTCCTAATGTAAAACTAATACATATTTTAATAAAAGGGAACATAAATAAACCTTCCTATTAATGCTACAAAAATATTAAGTTTAAATAGAAAAATTCTACTAAAAATTTAAATATGATTTGGAAAATCTTTTTTTATTTACACTATCCATTATAAATTTAGTTTGTTCATTACCCTTTAATATAAGTTACTCAAATATGGGCAAAGGTCATAACAAAAGCAGCTGACATTTGGTGTAAATTATACTAGCGGCAACAATCATGGCAGCCAAATGGCAAAAAGCCTAAAAATCACAAGCTATATAAGTACATACATATATACATTGTATATATATATATATATATATATATATATATATATTACCTGATTAATTTTAACGACAATTTCTCCATTTTGTAAGCATATAAAAAATGCCAAAAACACATAAATATTTTATTTCTTTTTGTTTGTTGAATGATTCTTTTGGGAAATTAAAAAACTTGTGGTTTTATAATTTTTTTTATTTTATCTCATAGGCTGACATGAAAGTTACAAACAAACATACTATTTCAGTTTGATGCACATAGTATGTACAAATGTATGCATTTTAAAAGCTATCCTGCACGCTTACATGCATATGTACATACGCTTTAATAATTATTTTTTGAATTGAATTTTATATTTCTGAATTGTTAAAATTGTTTAACTTTAGCTTTGTTTACAATTGCAGCGGTTCTGTTTACAATTTTTTAAGTAGTTCTACGTTCGGTATCTTAATACTATACAAATTCTGACACAACCTTCTTCCCAACAGTCAATAAATATTGTTAATAACGCCATATAATATTTCAGCGACATATCATTAATGTACGGGATGAACCTACAGTTGCAAAATCGTTTATTTTCTTTTCAGTCCTCCATGTACCACAAAATTTAAACATACATATTTCAATAGTGAACAACTTTAATAAATTAAGTTATGCTTTAAATTGAGTAAATTAATTTTTTGCAACATTCACAATAATAATAAATTAAGTGAAATTCTCCACATAATTGATAGTGAATTCATATTTAATTTTTTTATATGAAATTAAACATAAAGAAATTAATAATGCAAAAAAATTTCTGTAGTATTCAATCGTTTTCCTTCATAATTAAAGCATTTTTAACAAAAACAAAAATTGTTCTTATATAATTGTGTTTTTGTAATTATACCAGAACTTCATTAATTTGATTGTTTTCCGATATATTTCATTCGACTTTAAATACATATACAGGAATATATATATGTACATACATATTGTAAAAATATGTATGCAAATGTAATAAAAAGCCATAATACAAAATTTATATGTTTGTATGTATGTACATATGTATTTTTACTTTAGTAACCCTGTATTAGTGATTTTAATAAAATTATAAGCGTTAAAACACCCTTTTTTGTTTGGGTTTAACTACAAAATATACTTCTTGTCTTTTTGTAGTAAGCATTATGTCGAAAGGAAATATTTAGAACAAAAACTGATGTAGAAAATAAACGCGTAAAGTTAAGTAACAATGAAGAAAGAAATCAGTAAAGTAAAATTCGTTGATGGAATGTTTATTCATCTGTAGGTTTGAATGGTAGTGTCTGTACATTTAAAATATGTAGATACACATGTATGTACATACACTCACATATACATACATGACCCTGCTGGCGTTTGTTTGATTATTTCAGGCGTTAATATATCACAACCTTCCAAAGCCCACCACCAGTTAAAAACTTGTTCTTTGTACTTCCATCTAAGTAATTTTTACATTTGTAGTTTTTTATTTGTTACACTTGTAGTTTTTTATTTGTTATAAATAAACTATTTCTAATTAAACCAAAATTAAAATAGAAAAAACAAAAATGTTATATTAATAATTATATGATGAAAATATTGCAATTGTAATGCAAAATCACCTTGGTTACCAATATTTAGTTTTTGCACAATATACATATAAAATGAAAGTACATGTATCAAAAGGAAAACACTGCATTCAATAAAGCGGGCGACTGGTATTTTTTATTAAAATATTCACACATATAATATTTATGTAGTACATACGTATATACATAAATGAAACAAAAGCAAATCAATTTAAATCCTTTTAAAAGATATTTCATTGATAATTAATAAATTTCTTAAAAAAAAAAATAAAACGCACTTTGGTATCAACACACAAAAATTGGAGCACATACTAGAAATTGTTATATCACAGTTTCCATAAAATAACTATACAACTAATAAATCCATTCAGTAATGTTCTTTCGTACATTTTTTTATATTTTAATCACTGTTTTGCTCATATGTAGTATAAAACATTTTTAAATCATTTTTCATTGCGATAGCGTATAATTTGTTATCATAATTGTTTTGAATTATATGCATAATATTGGAAACCGCTACAAAATTTTAAATCAACAAAAAAATGTTCCCACGATACTAAACAACGACATACTCACAACAAGACGAGTCATTAAGGACTAAAAAAACACTGTTGTAAATGAAATTGTATTTTAGAGATACACAATCTGACATTATAACTCACTCAAACAATGACTGCCTTTGAAAGCTTTGTTCGCACTCATATATAAACAGGCACAAAAAGCTTTACACTAAAAAGTCATCTCAAAGCTTTATTTAAAAATCACAAGTACAATCTTTGATTGGTGCAATTGCTTTTGAATGTTTACAACCAACCAGCGTTGCAAAATTGAAATTTTGAAATAGTACTGAACTATAGCTGAAAGAGTACATTTTGCATCAAATGATACTTTTATAAAAATATATTTATTTATACTTAATACTATACGGAATGGAATAGAAAAACTAACATGTTTTTCATATACAAAATAAAAACAGTTGATCCGAAACGTAAAAATCCCGTTTTGTCAAATGTCGACGGAACGTAACAACGGTTCATTTAGCATTCGGCAACAGTTCTCTCCTGGGTAACCGGGGCTAAAGACCTTTAGCATTAAGCCTAACACCATTTAAAGTTGAAAAGCGCAAAACATAAAATCTGTAATAATAAAAAAGTACTGAAAGTGAAAATGTTGCCAGTAAACTAAAAATCTGTATCCAACTTCTGAAAAAGAGGAAAAAAAATTAATAAACTCTTTAATAATTTTTCCTGATGTTAAATTTAGATCCGATACGCCTTTCGAACAAAACACAAAAAGTTATAAATATTTCGACAAAGAATCTCCAATTTGTAAGCATTTTGGGGATAAAACATAAAAGAAAGAAATTATTCAAAAATTCATTTACAAAATAAATTAAATTTAATTATTTTTTGTATGCAGTTTTCTAATTTTAATTTTTTAGAATTTTAAATAGAATGACACAATAGCAACACTAATCCAGATTGACAAACACAAACTACACCGTTGGTACTGCAGTGTATAATGGTAACCAGTCATATCTGTGAATGCCTCCATTAACAGATGTGAAAATTACTTATTCTAGACACGCACCGTCCAAATCACGATATACAGTACATTGATCTATGATAATACAGTACAATTTCGAATTATGTTACTTTGGTGAGTTTCGATTTCATTGACCACACCGGATAAATTCACCACATTTTGTAAATCTCATCACACTAAAAAAAGTACTGAAAAAAATACAAAAGTATTGAATTTTTTACCACTGCAATAAGACTGAAATTATAATTTTCATTTTTTATGATTTATATTTATGATTACATATATATTATAATTTTTAAATTTTTTATGCGTAGTACGATACACTTATGCACTAACGAACAATCTACATTATCGATATCTAAAAAATATTAAATGGTTCTTCATATAAATTTTCGATTGTGTGAAATCGCTTGGGAATAGGCGTTTAGGTTTTTTATATATTTCTTTTTAATTATTTTTTTAATTGTAATTGTATTTTCACTCCGTGACGGAAATAAAACATGTAATTCAATTTAAATAACACTAAATTGAATTAAAAATAAAACTAAAAGTACTTAAAGGAAATGCCAGACCAACATTGGTGAAATATTGTTAAATTATAGAGAAAGAGAGAAATAAAGATATGAGATACTGAACTAAAAAACAACAGAAGTATATTCTTTCATAGCTTTATTATTTAGTTTTACTACTATCGTTGCTGTGAATAGAGGTGTATAGTGAATAAAGCGATTGTCAGTGATATACATTATTATTATACGGTGATACGGAAGCAACAAAAATAAACGAGAACAACTTTTTATTAACAAAATTTGTATATATACATTTAAAAGCGAATTAACGTTAAAAAGAAATGAGCGCAAGCAGAATATTATTTTAAATGAAAAATACTTTTATATTTAATATGTGAGTGTATGTGCGTGTATTTATAGATATACTACATATATATATACACATATGTATACAAATATATATATATATGTAACATATATATATAGTGTGTCTTTATATACATATGTACAAAATTCCAAAACCGAAATATGAAATTAAACGAAAGTTTTTTTTCGCAAGTGACGTCACTTTCTCACAAGTTTTTTATTTCGTAATTCATGTGTACAATTATAACTTTTTCTCTTACTTTCGAGACGTTCGAGATTTCTCAATACTAAATAAGTAAAGCGGTTTAAATTAACCTAAAAATTAATATGTTAACAAACTCACTAATTTGTGCTTGATAAAATAGAAAAACATAAATTGTACACACAAGTATACAAACTACGTGGTTGTATTTTATTTAGTTATTGATGCACTAAAGTTTGCAACGTCACATTAAATCAAGGTGAAATCAATGCAAAACAAAAGCAAATCAACATACACACATATGTAAATACGATACAATCAATTATTAAGGCTCTGAAAAAACAATTGTTTTCAAATTTGTTTGAGTGTAAAAATCGACATTAACAACAAAAAATATTTTAAAAAGATAATACAAAGAAGGAAAAAAATTAAACAATTTATATTTCATACAAATTAAATATATTTATTTTTCAAAATTTGTCCATTTTATGCAAAATTTGTATGTTGGTAATACATACATACGTATGTACATGCATATGTTTATATACTTGTGTTTACATCAAAATTAGTTTGTCAACAAAAATATTGTAAAAATAAAAAATAACTGCTAAACTGTATTGGCATAACAAATATATGTATGTATGTATATACATAAATAAAGATCGTTCCTAGAATTTTCCACGACAAGAAGCAACAACTCATTTTAGTGGCATCGAAACGAAAACAATATTAAAAACGAAACAACGATAAACGAATTATTGTTGCCGTCGATATAAATATCATGAAAAATAAGTAAAATAAAGAAAATTCTTGAAGAAAAATAAAATTCGAAAGTTTAACAAAGAAAAAAACAAAAAGAAGAAAAGCAAAGAACGGAAAAAAGCCATACAAGCAAACAAAGAAAACTGTAAAAATTGATATAAATAAAGTTTTTGGTTTTTATAAAATTAACAATTTTGAATATTCAAAAAGACTGGAGTCCGATAGCTACATTGCAAAATGAAACCTACTGTGATATCAAATACAACAGCTGCTAGTGGAGCAGGCAATCCACAAAATAGTGGCAATGGTATTAGTATACCAATTAATCATGATGTCAGAAGTCAACCATCCGCACACCCAATCCAACAACCTCAGTATCATACCCAGGCTCAACATTATGTGACCGGAGAACCACAGGTAACAGCCTATGGTTCACCAAATTCCGCCGGAAGACCACCGCAGCAACATCATCCACATCCTCAGCAGCCAATTCCGACACATTTTCAAGTAAGTACATAGAATTTATTCAGCTTAAGTGTATATACCTTACTTTATTATTTCGTTCTGTATATATGTAGGGATACATATACTTAAACTTGTATTTGATTTACTATATCTTTTAACTTTCTACCGGAATATCATAGCATAGAAAAGTATATTATAAATTGTATATTTATAATATACTAAAAAATGAATGCAATTCTCCATAGGTTTATTAAGTAAAAATATCATTATATTAGACGAACTCACAATTTAAAGAAACTAAAATTAAAAAAAAAAAGAAATTGGAAACTAACAAATGACAATCCGTTCTACTTCTTTTCATATATAAATTCAAAATCGTTTTGTGATAATTAAAATTTCGTAAGTTTAGTTATACAGGCCCAATGTTTGTTTGATATGCAAGAAAAATGAATCTTGAAAACAGCAATTTTATTGTATTGTGTATTACAATAAATTGCTAATATGTTGTACTAAAATTCAGTAAGATATGCTTTCAAATCAGTGTAATAATAAAAATATATGAGTTTCATACATTACTACAATCGCATTTCTATTTTGTATAATTTTTCAAGATCAGAGAAATGTTTGCAGAAATCAATATTTTATATAGAACTCAAAATTGTTTTCATTATGACGTAATATTATACTTATTATAACCCATTAATAGCAGTTAATAGCCTTAACCAGATTAAAAAGGAATAAATAAAAACTTTTATAACGTCATTGATTGCTTATAACATTCCCCAATTTTTATCTTATTGTTCTTTCGCTTTTAATCTATAAGATTTGTTAAGAACTGTTTTACTGACGTTTTAATATACATGCATATCTATTTAACTTGAATTTATATATACGTACATATGCATATATAAGAATACTACCTATACATACAAATTTTATTTTGTTAATAACATGAATCATTGCTAAAAATATTTGTTTGTTGGCGAGTTTTTTTATGTGGGCCGCACTTGTTTCACTCTTAGTATTTATACACGACGTTCAAGTCATTTTTACTTTGAACTTATAATACGAATGGGCATTTAAACTTTTTACATGTTTTATTCAATTTAAATGTTGTTTATTAATATATGTATATGCATGCATATTAATACATTTGTCCCTATTATAGGTACGTAAGTTCCTTAGTCTGTCTATTATTACTTAAAAATCGTGTACCTTAAATAAATTACTAATTTGAGATGCAGAATATTTTTGTAAATATTGATTCGTATTCTGCGTATATAAATCTCAGGTAATTTCCATACTCTGTCTATTATTACTTAAAAATTGTATACCTTAAGTAAATTACTAATTTGGGATGCAAAATAATTTTGTAAAGGAAGGCATTTCAATTAATAATATATATTTATAAATCATTTAAGTTAGTATTTTCCATAAACTCATATATGTATTTTTACTGTTATTTTTTTAATTTTTAATAATCATAACATAAACCATTAATTATTTGAAAATAAAAGAAAATATAGTTTTCTGAAATTTTAATACATTTTGTTTTTTCAGCAGGATTTTGATTTTGAACCTGATATGGATATGTTCCCACGTAGTCGTTTGGGCCGAATGACCCATGATCCATTCGGTGATTTTGGAGGCACTACACGTAAGCGTACTAGTTTACATGATCCCCAATTTCATACTGATGGTTTTTCTCGTTATTTTGATAATGCTGCAGATTTTGGTTTTCCACAGTTCAATTCATTAGGACGTCGACGAATAAATCCACACAATGAGGATGATTTTTTTAACCGCTTGCCATCTGAATTTAGGCAATACATACCAGAAAGTTTTGGTCAAAGACGTGGAGGCTCAGGAATGACAGCTAGTCCTGGTACTGGTGCCCCTGTAAACCAATCTCAACATTCTAGCCAACATCATTCTCATCCACAATTTTACAATACTATGCCTCAATCTCCATCAAAGAAAGTATGTGATGCGGCCATACAAACTGAAGATCCAGTTGGACATTCTGAAGTTGATCATGCCATAAATATAGAAAACCTAAATCAACATGGATTACGTAATACTATGGATATGGGAGTTAAATCTCCAATGGAAAATGAGAATCATGGCACGAGATCATCATCGGCACCACCAACTGAGCAGCAACAAAATCAACAGCAACAATATTATACACAGTCACAACAAATACCAGTTAACAGTCCAAATCGTAAAACAACACCGCCACAGCAACAACAATTTGGAACTCAAACTAGTCCTCTGGTGCAAACAAGTGGATATGGAGGTCAATCACCACAATTTCCAAAGGGATATTATGCACCTCCACAACAAGCTCACCATCAGCAAAAACAGCAGACCCCACCACCGCCTCAAACGCCTGGAGGTTCTTATGTGCGCACCATACCTATATTTGTTGAAGGTAGATCCGAACCGATTATAAATAATAAGGAAATTCCTAATCAAACTACACAAACAAATTCTACATCAAATTCAGCCAATTCGAGGGCATTTACTCCACCCAGACAACAATCCCATCGTCCCACGCCATTAAATACTCAACAAGAACCTACTTTAGAACAAAATCAAAACACCAGTAGTCTACCACCACAAACTCCCCATACCGTCGATACCATAAATAAAATTCAAGATATACAACGTGATGTTTTGGATTTAATGTCATGTGTTGAAAAGTTTTCAGGCACCCGCGCTGATAAAGAATATGTGTTTTTGGATGAAATGTTAACCAGAAACCTTTTGAAACTAGATAATATAGATACCAATGGCAAAGAAAGTATACGTTTGGCTCGTAAAGAAGCCATTAAATGTATTCAGGCTTCTATAAACGTTTTGGAAGCTAAAGCAGAGGAAAATAAAAAAACCGCTGAAGATAATGTTGCAAGTAAAAATTCAGTGAAAGAAACATCCGTTGCAGATGCTGAGACAACTGTCACAGATGCGATTGAGGCTGATGAGTCGTTATCATCGAAAGAAATTACCAAAGAAGAAATACAAGAAGCTATATCTAACCAATCTTCAGAATTGGCTGATCCAAAAAAAAAGAATGAACCTATACCACTGCCTCCTCCAGAGAGTCAAAAATTCAATGAAGTTAAAATTGAAGATTGTCCTGAAGATGATACTCCTACCATAGAAACTTGTAAAGAAACACCGTTTTATTCAGAAAACAAAGAAAATGAAAATACAACAGAATCCAAATAATTCGAGGAATCAGTAAGAAAAATCAAAGAAGAAAATCTCAGTAAAATGCGCTATATAATGCTTAAAATTAAATTCATATAATTTAGGAAAATAAATTTTAAAAATATTTTCAAATGAATTCAAAAAATAAAATTGGATTTAAAGTTTGTCAACTATTCATAACCTAAATATACCTTCAGCGACAAAAATTTATTCACCACTTAAAATGGCATTAAAAAACGTTACCCCTTTAGCGTAAAGTGTAGTATTTCTTCAGAAACTTTTCTAAAATATAGACCAATTGATATAAATTATTTTCCTCAATAATATTGCGATAATCTTAATGCAAAATGATAATTGGTATATTTAAATCAATAAAAATGCCCACTGCAAAACTAGCAAGAAATACTAATCATTTTATTTAAAAAGTGCCTCTTAAATTACAAAGTTTAACCAATTAATGTTACAATTGAAATAATTACTGTTAACGCATTATTAAAAAATTAACAATAAGACTTGTAATCATTACTTGTAATTTAAGAAATAATATTACATTATTAATTTTCTGCAATAAATAAATTTATGAATAACACAAGTCTCAATTCAAGTTGCTTCTCTTTTTAGCTTTAGACCTTCTTTTAAAGTGATCATAAAATTATTATCAATTACAAATAGTATGGAAAGATAATTTTTATTTGAGAGACAACTTTTTAAATTAAAACAATCTGTTTTCAATTTTGTAGACACTTCACTATCACTAATTTAATTTTTCGATTCGTTATAAAATAAAATTTAAATTAATAATTTAATTACTAAAAATATATGTATGTATGGATTGAATAAAAGGATATTCATATGTATTTGTTAAATATAAAACTGTGTTTTTCTTGTTTAAATTTCCAAAATTATTTACTAAAATAAATAATTCTAAGACTTGTATTTGTTCTACATATCTTTATTTTGTCCAATTAATACATCTAATTCTCTTCATATACGATAGACACGTTACAAAACAAATCGTGTAAAATGCTATTTCACCCAAATTTCTTTTAATGTTAAAAATTCTTTTTAGAGTTCACTTCAGAACTTATTTCATTTTAATTCACTAAATATATTAAAAGAAAGATTTGCTTCAATAAAAATCTCAGTCTATGCTTTATGAGGTTCAAGAAAAATTCATAAAATATTAAAAATCGTGGCAAAACAAAACAAGTTGTGTGAAAAACGAATGAGAATTATATTTAATGTGGAATTTATATACTTAAATTTTTAATCGCTAATGTACATATATATTTCATCACTTAAAAGCCAAAATAATGATATTAATTAAAGGTAAGTATACAAAAATTGACAAAATTATTCCCAAGTTCTATTACTCCTCAAAAGCTTTAACATTCATATATGTAAGTACTAATAAAATATGAGTCATGTAACTAAAAAGAAAAAAAGGTTAAAACTTTTTCCTGAAGAAAAACAAATATTTGTTTAAGATATACGGTAATATATATTAATAAAAATTTCTTATAGAAAAATAAATACATTTTCGAGTTTCATAATTTTTTCTCTTATTACTACTTTTACAATTTAAAATGACCATAAGTGTAATCCATATGTAAGTTGCATCAATCATTATGAATTATTTTCAATAAATGTCGCAGAATTTGAAAAGTAATTTTTATACTCATCCTCTCTTTTTTTAGCACGTGCTTCTCTTTCTTCTCTACGTTTTTTCGAAAAGCGCTCATGTACACGTTTCATTTCCTGAACCTCCTTCATTTCATCTTTGTCCTCATCCTGTTGGTTAAAAATTAATTAATAATAGAAATATTTATATCGAACTATAATCATATATTTATATATATACACTCATATTTAAACGTAAAACCAAGGCCCTTCTGCCATCTGACATGGGCTGAGAATATTGCATAAAATTTTGCAACCTTTCTGACGGAGGCACGCTTCGTTCTACAACCAGTACAATGCGAGCCCATTGTCGCTGCCACTCATTGCGAATTTCAGCTATTTTTTGATAAGTGTTTCCCATCATAGCAATCAACATGTTGACCAATAACACACTAACTATGACCATAAAAAGAAAAAATAGAATTTTTGCCTCAGCTTCATGTTGAGTAGAGGACATCGCACCATAATAGTCGCCAAAGTTTGTTAAAGACATCAAGAACATAGCTACAACTGATTCCATTGGCGAAGGCATTGGATTTGTACCTGTATCATCAATTTCTTCTGGAGTAGTTGGATTATCAAATGTAAGAAATATTATGTAATAAGCTTGTGAAAATCCCATTACAAAAACTAAATAAATCGATACAAAACGAATTAAATCGCCCATTACCATTCGATATATCATAACGACAAAAGGGCCCACAGTTTTGAAGCCTCTAGATATTAAAAAAGTATTATAAATAACAGAATAGTAATAACTTAAAATGCATTACTTTAGCTTACCGACAAAAAAATAAGAAATAGGGTGCAGTTGTTAACATAATACATACAGCAACGTGGTCATCAAGTTCTGTTAAGCAAGATAACCTTAACCAGGGAATAGCCATCATTAGACAACATGAGAATAAAAACATAACCCTAGAAGGTGCGGTCATCTGAAATAATAAAGTTATATCGGCATAGTGTAGAAATTGTTCCAATTTTTTTTATAATATCGGACAAAGCATAATTAATTATGCGATTAAAATATATAGTTCAACTTATAACATGTACATATTCCCTTATTGAACAATATTCCATTATCACCGACAGTGTTAAGCACTTTTGGCAGAGTTATGAAACAATAAACATATGTACCCTATAATAGACAAGAATATGCTTTATGTTCTAACTTGCTTTAAAGTAGTAGTAAAGTAAAGTAATAGTAAGTATTATCAAATCATATACATTTTTAATTTTCAATTATTTGATTACAAAATCTTAAAACCATATCAGCCTAAGTTGCAATTATGTATATCATCAATTAATCAAAAATTATTATAACGAGAGGGTACATATTTTATTGTTTTAAGTTATTATAATATTTTTAACTACACTGTAAGCTAAGAATGCAGTAAATGAATAAGGAATTCTAAAAATGTTCTAAATATAGAGTACTTACGAGATTTTCAATGAACATTTTATACCCTAAAAATCGAGCTTCGCGAAGAGCGGATAACAGGTATAATATAGCGCCAAAGAAAATTGCAATTTCCGACACAATTCGCATCTAAAAGTGTCATATGATCATAAAAATAAGTGTTATTTGACGGCTTCCTTATCGATAAATATATATATGAATGTTTACTTTAGCCAAATTCGATTCTACGTTCATTAAGGGACATTCCTCATAACTTGTCCACCAAGACGGCAAACCATTCGTACTGCGCTCTTCATCAACGTATTCACTGAAGTTAAGCCAAAAGGTTTCTGTAAAAAATTACATTTTTTGTATTGTATTTAAATATTTTTTGAATTCAATTTTTTTTAATAAATCTTACTGTAAGATAATTTATTTTCAAATATAGGGAGCGTTGAAAAGCTTTGGATATTAAAAGATATATTGTTGATATCGGTCGTCGTCATTTGATTCTCATCTTCATGCTGCTTATTAATTGGTCCGGGCCTTAATATAAAACTAACCAGAGAAAATAAAAAATAAAAGGAAAACATATAGAACTGTTTATAAAAGCGAGATTTCACGAAAGTGTCCCATTTTGTTTTCAGTAAATCTATTACAACTCCGTCTAACAATTCTAAATGCTCCAATTTATCCTAAAATATAAAGAGATTAGCATGTAAAGAACAATTCGTAATAAATAAAATATTATTGTTATGCCTTACTCCAAATACTACAAAATTCAAAGCTGAATCCTTATTAATATTTCCTGTTTTGACATCTATTGTATCAATCTTTGATAAAGGATATGCAGCACACGTAATACTTCCCAGTTGCCAATATATTTCTCGTTCTATGCTCATTATATGGAAAAACATTTCAACTCTTCCCAACTTGGCAGCCAATGTCAATGGAGTTAAATTAAGTATATTTCTTTGATGAATATTAGTACCTACTTCATAGGCTACGTCGAACATATCAATTTTTTCATATATTACCATCATATGAAGAACATTATTACCGTTCGTGTCCTGCAAATCGGGATCAGCCCCGCGGGCTAAAACTAAACGAAAGCATTCCTCCTGTGAGAGACAGGCTGCAAAACTTAAGGGATATTCTCCCCAATACACATAGCCATCATAGTTAGTTATTGGATTAACACCGACATACTCATGATCGGGAGAATCATAACGTGAAGCTTTTTGATCTTCAGCTGACATAAAAGCACCGTAGCATCTGGATAATGTAAATTTTTTATTTGGAACACTGGAATGATCACTCACTAAAAATTATACCTTTCTTCCACATAAGCATTAGCATCCAAAAGATACTTTACCATAGCGGGATCTTCATTCACTATCGCTATATGTAATACACTTTCTCCATAATATTCATCACTAAGATATATGTCCATTATTAGTTTAGGGTAGAACTTAAGAAGCCTCTTTGCCAGATCAGCATGCAATGAGGACGCGTTCAATAAGCACAAGTGTAGAATAGTTTCGCCCACAGCACCTCGTTCCTAAAAGTATAATAAATCAATAATCAATGAATTTAAAGATATGAGATGGACTAACATTCAAATTCCAACAAACAAAACGATATGCACTTGGATTTGTTATATATTCGGCTTCAGATACTTCCGAACAATAGTCATGTATATTAAAATCCTCATCGGGATTTTCTAGTGCTCGTATCTCAGGTAATTGCTTTGTTCTCGCCCTTTCTTTATTGCGTAATAATACCATTTTTGAAATTGGAAAATATCGACCTGCTCCTTTATTATATAGAAAAGGCTCAACTTTAGTCTTTATAGCATGATCGATTTCAGCAAATTGTTTTGTTTGACATGCACGCTTCATCATGTCCACCAAAAGACCACCGCCTTTAAGATTTACAAACTTATATAAAGCTTGTGTAGAAACACCAGCTTGCTTTTTTACACCACTCGTTACATTACTTTCTGTATTTCCCATTTTTAAGGGGCAACAAACAAGTATTTGCCCTTATTTTTAATATTTTGTTATAACATTTGACACTTTTAAAATTATTATGCAGTTTTTCTATGCTATTTTAATATTTAGGATTAGGCTTAAAATCGATTAAACAGTAAAATTTTCTACATAGCAACGCCGTTGATAAGTTCAATTGGTATCTAAGGCAAACATTTTTTTACTAATAATAATATTAATCTTTTACTCAACTCGATGTATATTGTGTAGAAAAGTAATTTAAGTAATTCGTTTTCATAGATCGTATATGAGAAACAATACAATAAAGGATCAATCTGAATGAGTAATAGTGCAGTATTGGTCAGCAAAATTTTACAGACCGCGTATTATGCTTTGAAAACTTATTTGCTATTTTTTGAACGATTTTAAATCTCACGATGCTATTGCTAACGAGATATTATAAGGTCAAATGTTATTTTTCTATTAATGTATTGTACAGCAAAGTAAATTATAATTATTAAAGTGTTTATTAATTTCATTTTAGTACATTCTTCCAAATGATTTTCAAATATAATTTTATATTCTATAGTGCTTATAAAATTTAAATGAAATGCTTTTATATCGGTACTTATAAAAAATTTAATTAGCTTTCTTATTCAGTATATTATTGTATTTGAGTAAATTTTGATAATAAAATATCGCTAAGCGGTTTTTTATCATACTGAAAGAAAAAAAAAAATAATAAATAAACAATAAGAAAAATTAAATACAATGGGACGCAATGTAAAAATCTGGAACGTAAACACGTGAAAGTAGAACAAAGGAATCGAAATAATTTCAAACAAATTTTAAATTTGGCACTAATTTAAGAAAAAGAGAACAATTGTCGTTGACATGGACATATTAACATAGTTGGCCCTGCATATAAACAATTGCGATCATTTTATATTTCGAATTTTTGCCAATTACTTATCTAGCTATTGCTTTTAGTATTAAACATTAAAAATTGAAATTTTGTTATATAATACTCAAACATTTTTTGTTTTGGAATTATTCTGATTATCTTTAGTCTATTATTTCGACATAATTTGCCGGAAAGAGTCCATATGTTCCATCAGGTCCTAAACCTTGCCACCATCCTTCATCGATTTGATCAATATGAGTAATAATATCTCCTGGATCAAAAGTAATTTCAGATTCATCAGCTGTAATAAGTTGTAAATTTTTTATACATAGTTATTTTTTATTCACATACATAAAAATTTTAAGGGTACCTGCTTGATAATCATACAAAGCCCGTGCTTTTAAAACTAAATCTCCCAAAGTATCTTGGCATATAAAATCATCTTCATTTACTAAATCATTAACTTAAATTTTTTATTATTTGTATATGTCAAAAATTAATGTTATAATATACTTACTTTCATTTCGTTCCCCTAAATAACCGTTTTTATTTGTAACTTCAGATTGTGACTGGGACTGTTGTACTGTTACTGACACTTTAGTACGCATAATTTCCTCTTCCTCATCATCTTGAAATAGCGCAGTATCAGTATTATTTGATGAAGAAGTTTCATCAGGCGATTGTAAAGAATTAGATTTACTATGCGGTGACCGTTTAATAGTTGAATACTGTTCGCCATCTGGTTCTAAAGGATAATCATCAATATTATGTGTCTCCTCTTCATTATTAGCTACAGCTGTTATTTCCGGTTTAACTGGCTCTAAATTATTTTGTGTAACCTCCTTTTGAGTATCCGATTTTTTTGTTGAAATAATTTGCTCAGATGAAATTATTTTAGCTGCATTAAGATTTTCTGGCAATTGTTTTTGTAAATATATTGCATTTTCTTCGTGACATTGCATTTGATTCTGATTAAATACATTTATACGTTGTGTTATAGAATTTCGAACCGGTTTTGCTGGCGGAGCAGTGTTGAGTCTGAGAATAAAAATTCATACGTAATTTAAAACAATCAAATTTTCAATACAATAATCTAATCTTAAATTTAGACAAGAACATTTAACATACTTGCATTGTAATTGTCCTTCACTTGTGTGTTTAGTGAATATAGCTTTTGCAGCACCCACACGTGATCCAATTAATTCTCTAGCTTCTTGACTACGCTGCTGGCGCATTCTTTCAGCTTCAGTTAATGCTGATCCGAAGCTACTTGCAATGGTTTTTTCAGGACTGAGAGGTTGCGGAGAACTATAAAATCAAATAGTGTGAAATATATTATGTATTAAAATAATGTTTGTTAATTACGTTTTAATAGGCACATGAGCTGGTTGCAGCTTATTACTTAGATTTTTCTCCCTTTCCAAATGCTCTTTTTCTTCTCGTGCTCGTTGTTCCCTTTCTAATTTCGCTTGTTCAAGTCGTTTTTGTTCCTTTTCAGCTGCCAGGCGATGCTTTTCTTCTTCTTCTTCTTTTTTCCAAAAATTTTGCATAACTGACGCATTTAGTTCCTTAGTCGGTATAACACGAGTGTAATTCGTGCCTATAGGCGTTTTTTGACCCTCATGTACAGTTCGAGGTTCCTTAAAGCTATAGGCCGATGATACAGTACTCAAGTTCTTTAAGAGGCGCTCGAGATCTATATCATCTTCATTTCTTGCATTTATTGTAAGATGTGCTCCCGAAAGAATTTTGGCTACATCATGTATATGATTAGCGCAAGTACCTTTTCGCAAGACTGGCGCACCTTCGCCCTTGTATAAATAATAAAGAAAAATAATAAAAGTAAATAGAATCTTATTATTTATTTGTAAAATCTTCAATAACCTACTTACCTGCCAATTAACGAGTAAAAACTTCTTTAAGCCTGTTTTTGGATCTTCAATTCGAACAAATGCATACATTATTTTTCCACTATTCAAATCGTCGCACAGTTCTTCCACTCCACCATCACCACTTGCCACAAGTTTTAAGTCGTTTGTTTGGCCCTCATACCCAAATAAAGCCCTGTTTAAAGAAAAAAAATATATATATAAAATAAAGTCAACGCAAACGTAAATAAACGCTGTTTATTCAATATTCCGCACCAATCAGTTGAAGTTTTATCATCTAATACATCTTTCCAAGCGTCCTCTATCTGCTTACGATGCTTCTCGAAATTTATGGCCATATTTACCAGCACTGGCTTACACCCTACATTAGAGTATTAAAATTATTTATAAAGATTAAATATTCAAAGCAATTTCTTTCAATTTAATTTATTTATGTCCGGTGTGTTACTTTTCACATACTTTGTATTATTATATTTTAATCTCAATTAAAATATTCGCGTTAAACTTTTCATGAAAAAATTATCTCACTTTCACAATTTTTGCTTCTTCAGTTGCCAAGATAAAACAAGTCTTAATGTTTATTTTGTGTTATTACCACTGGCATTTATTTTAAAAACAATGTAAAATTTAAAGGAAATTCTTCTTATTTTATATATGTATATGTAAGCGTATATATATGCATATGTACTTGACTGCAATCGGTTTTTTTATCTGTCACAAAAAAACATTGAAATTGAAGACTTCATATCTGTTCAACATAATAATATCCATCAGATACAAATTCCAATTGTGTGAAATTAACAATGAAATACTTTGAGACGTTTCAGAAGATATTTGATGAATGGAACAGAATATAGTTGAATTATCATTAAAATTCGAATTTTGCTGTAGAAATCGGAATATAAAATTATTTCCCTTATAACATTTATAAAATTGAGATTTAAAATATGATAGGAAATGAAAATATATAAATTTTTCAAAAAAAAAAAATAAAATCCTACAAGAATACAAGTTCGTTGAAATCGATAATGTTGGATATGACCCGTTAAAATGGCTTGATAAAATTTTTATCCTTTATCAAAAATCAAACCGCTTTGGCTTAAGTAGTAACGTTTTTCTAAAAGTGCAAAATTCAATTAGTCATTTAAACAAAACATTTTGTTTTCTTATTATGATCTAAATTGATCTTATGTGCTCATGCTCTAATGTAATTTTTTTTTATCGCAATTTTTTGTTTCAATTTTGAACTTTTAGTGAATTAATTTGTGTTTCATTCGATATCGTTCCGCTACACATGAAATCCATTTCAGTGTTGCTTTTATTTTACAAGTAATTGATACGGCAACTTACTATGAAAAGGAAACAAGTAGAGGGCAATAAATGTGAAAACTACTCAGAAATTGTTAAATTAACAGCAAAGCAAAATTCCATTGAGATTCTTCGCATTCCACTTATAAAATTCATACAAGAAAATACAAAGAAACCCTCTGAAGTGGTTAAAATTTGTATAAAAAGTCATAAACTATGAAAATATCACACTAGCATTTTACCTCAAATGTGTAAAGTTTTCTCGAAGACGATAAATTGTTAAAAAGCAAAAAATTTAATATCTCCAGTACTGGGGTTTCCTAAATATTTTAATGTATTGTATTCAGTTAAAATTAAAAAAAAAATTTAATTTAATTGGTGTACTGCAAGTAGAAACATATATTTGCTGAATAAGGTAAATACAATAAATAAGTGATGTATTTATATATATTTTTCATTAATGTAATTATATATATATACATAAATATACACATATACGTGTATATATATGTATATATGTAAGTTTTTATCTACTATCGTGTACAATACGGAATAGATTTGACAATGCTATAAACGATCTTATAAATGTTAAGAGTTGGAAAGTATCTAAGCTAAGAATTTTAAATTTTGTTTTAAAGACTTCAACACAATGCGGATATCAGTCCTTTCATCAATCAAATTGGTTCGTTTAGACTTTTAATGATGCATATTAAATTTTTTTTAAAGATAGTACGATATTCACTTTCTAAAGGCAAGCTAAAGTAAATTTCTTTTAAGTACATCATTATTGCAAGAGTGCTTTTTATAAATCAAAATCGGAGCATAATTATAAGATATTCAGTTGCATAAATTTTTTTAAATAAAAAATATAAATTTTCGTTAGGCTTCTTACAACGGTCAGCAACTTGTTTATTTTAATTGTATTATGTTACTTTTTTATGTTAAAACCTGTCCAAACCTCTAATGTTTATTACTTCTTTTGCTCCGCGCTGACTGACTTGTTTCTCAACAATACATATATGTATTTAGTATATGGTACATACGGGTATAGTATGTGGATAGAGGTTAAAACAGCTGCCAGTCTCGTATAATGATGACTGAAGTTCGTCTTCTACCTCTACATCTCTGTTTTTTTAAATATTTTTTATACTCTATGAGTAACCACATATAAGTCAAAATAAAATATAACTGCAAAAACAACAAGTTGCTAACATATGAATTGGTTGTCTTGTCGGTTTGTTTTTCAGTGCCGTTTATTTCAAGCGATGACTTGTCCAAAGACGACGGCCATCACCGCCATCAAATTTTCATTCTTTTCCTCTCTTTTGCCTCCTAACATCTTTCATTTGGTTTACATATCTTGTTATTTAGCTATATTTAAAAATTTAATACCAAATTTTAATATTATTTCTAATATTATATGTACTTTAAAGAACTCCACATAATGTTAGTGATTGACGTAAAATTTGTAAAAAATAAAATTATACACAGAAGCATAGCTAAGAACGAACATGCAATACTTGATTTTTTGTTTTATTAAAGCATTATTAATGTATAAATTATCCTTCTTTTTCAGGTTATATAAAGATGTATTTCTCAGATATGTTGTTTTTAAAGTGAAATCAAATCGAAATCTCGCTGAGATTAAGAAATAAAGTTAAACAAATTTAACAGAAAAGTTTATACAATTTAAACTATTTGCTCCTTTTGCCGCTATTTTCAATCTGTGCACAATTATAGTTGTGTTAAATAAAAATTTTTAAACGCGCGTTATAACAATAAGTCATTTTTATTTCCCATTTAAAAAAGAAATGGTCTTATCTTGGTAAATTTTCTACTTATACAAATTATTACTCATTTTGCTGCCAAGTGAAGTGTCTTAATTTTCGGTGTTTATACATTTTAAAAAAGAAAAGGATAATTAAAAAAAAAAGAAAATGGAATCTGCTTTGGATGTCTTATCGCGTGCGGCCACTATGGTGCAGGATAATACAAATGGTATGTAAAAACCTTTTTAACATGACTATAAACATTTATTACTTACTACCAAAATGTAAGTACAGTACAATTCAGTCCTCTAGTATACTTTCTTCGGATTAAAATTATAGAGTATTCCGTTTCGATATGGTTACGGTGAAATTATACATTTATGTAGAAATATATACATATGTATTCCATACATATATGTGTATATAAAAGTATGTGTATACAATATACTTATATACATGTTTATATATATATGTATATATACGTACATATACATATATATACACTGAGCGTCAAAAGTGAGTAAACACCATTGAAATAATTCATTTTCTTAGGATAGCGAGAAAAGTAAATGGGAATAGTCGAATAAATTTCCAATGATAAAAACGTTATCTATGTTAAAACAAAAACAACAATTCATGATAAAGAAACTTTTCTTATACTTAAGAACATAATAGAAAATTTAAAATTTTAGTGGGTGTTGACTCACTTATGGCGCTCACTGTATATATATGTCACTTCAATATATTAAGGTTCTGCTCTACATTCGTGGTAAAACGATAATACACAATTATAATAATTTATCCAACTCTTACAAATTATAAAACCAAAAAAATTGCGTAATGGTTATGCTTGCGAAATTTTTTTTTGGCTTTCCAACGCTTTTAAAGGTTTTCTCCGTGCATTGTTAGGTCCGTCAGTACAGCAAAGCAGCACATTGATTTCGTCGAAGAATATGTCCTTATTCCAATAGTTGTCGGGTATAAATTATTAGTTGTTGAAAAACCCCTTTTTTCTTACAGTATTTTGTCTATGTCTAGTTAATTTCTTTTCAGCATATGCGTAATTTTTCCATAACAAACTGTTACAATGTTTTCATCCAGTTTTCTTCGTAAGACTCGTGCTGTTCTTACGTGGTTCCTCAGTCTTGTCTATTTTGATCTCTAGTGCATTTTAAAATTTAGTATTCAATTTTCCTTGTAATTGCAAACAATCTATCTCATGGTTTTTCCAATAGTATATTTCTAGTAAAACAATTGGATTATACCCAAAGCCATATTCATTTTCGGCATTTTAAACTTCTCTTTCTTCCTCCGAATTTTTTTTTGTCGGAAAAAAAACAATCGCTTTTCTTTATGAAGTCGCCGTAGCCTAATAGGTAGTGTGTTGGCTATTAGACGTAAAGTCCGGGTTCGTATCCCAGGTCAGGCATCAAAAACGAAATATGAAAAAAAAATATTTCTTCGGCGATTTCCTCTCAGCAAATTTCTGGCAAAAACTTTGAGAATAAATAAAACCTGCCATGAAAAAGTTTCTCAAAAAATCTGTCGTTCGGAGTCGACGTTAAAGTGTAGGTCCCGCCACTCACGTATAAAATTAACGCACACAACATGAGTGGTGTGAGAAATCCTGACTGAAGCGTTGTTATGGCCAATTATTTATGTATGTATGTATGTACATATGTTTTCTTCATGTAGTCATTTGTCTTTGTTTAGTCATTTCTTTACAGCATTTGCTTAATTCCATGTGGACCGTTTACAATAATTTCATCCGGTTTTCTTCCTAAGTGTCATTCTATTCATTCTGATATCTTTCGGAGTTTCTCAGCCTTCCTTTTTTCCTCCATATTTTTTTGGTTAAAATTTCAACACAGACTGACGACTACTTATCAAATTAACACAAATAGGCAAATTCTAGAACAAAAGAAAATAATTTATAAGCAGCAAAAACTAACGAGTAAAGCATCTCACTCCTAGCTTTGTTTATTTTCGCCTACAATTGGTTTTTAAAATATCTATATAATGAAAATCAATAAAAAAATTAAGAAAAAAGATTTTACATAAAATATTGTTTTAAAAATAATTGTTATAAAAATAAAAATCAAAATAATTGCTGTCTTCATATTAGGACAGGCACTTGGCTGGCGTGCCCCAATACGTGTAGAAAATGTTTAGACGTTAAAATATTACCGTTACATTAACTCGCCTCTCAAGAGTTTCACTCTATCGTTCGTCGTGTGGTATCAATATTAAAATCGTTTTGCGGCATTTTTTAAAATATTATTTTAATCTTTTTTCTAAATCACCATTTTCTGTTATGTTTGCATACTTTCTGTTACGTTTCTGTTCTAAAACTCCCTTGTGTAACTGCATATGTTATGTCATATTTTTTTTTTTTATTACTGCTTCACACTTGTGATGCACTGGCTCAATAAATTTGTCAGTGGTTGCCTTTGGTATATTCCGTCAAACATTCATAGATTTTCTATTGGATAGAGGTCTGAAAGTAGGACAAGAATTTCAAAACGCGGACATTATTGGATTGTATCCGATCAGTATGGATGTGTTAAGTGTATAGATATCTTTGTTGTGTTTACTTCTCTATGTTAACGGCATATCTTCCTTTGTGTAAGGGTACATAAACTCCATTTATGACATGATATGACGCTAGTCAGTAAACTTTTAGCAATATCGGTGCTTGAATGCCTTACTCGTATGTGAAGGGTGCCGTCGTTTGCCTTTTGACCGCATAATAAATAATCTTCCTTAAAAGACTTAAGTTAAATTTTGAAATTAGAAATTTATTTTATTTCTCCATAGGGCATTTTATGTGTTCTGTATTAAATTTTGTTTAAAAATACGATATTAGTTTTTTTTTTCAGACAGCGATAGCTACCACGGTTAGTCTCTTGCTCTACGATTAACAGTTCGGGAACTTATTTCCAACCCAATATCACAGACAATCTCTCGGCATGACTTATTTGACTCTTTTTTTTAGTGTCTCTAGCAATTGAATTATCTTGCCTTAGATTATCTTATTCAATATTAAAATCAATTTTTAATTCTTTATATTATTAATTTTTTGGATTTATTTAAAATAGAAAATATACAATAATTTTTATAGACCCACGTATGTGTAGGATATACAAAATAGTAAAATTCAACATTACAGGTTTCATTCTAAAATGATATTAGTTTTGTAAAATAGGAAATTTAAATATCCAAAACTTTTTTTATTCAAATTATAACATAAACAAATTATAACACAACATCAGTGGTGTGAGAAACTAGGTCGTAATCCTGACTAAAGGGTTGTAATGACCAATGTATGTATGTATACCGAATATAGGTTGCTTTGCAAAGTATCAGCTAAAAATGATAGCCAGGTTGTAATTTGATATAAATAGGCAACTTTGGTAAACTTCGGGTCATATTTGCAGTACTAAGTATTTAACTCGGCAATAAAAATTCAAAAAATTGTTTCTAGCATCAAATATGATTTTTTAATATTAATTATTCCGGTGTTTCATATTTGAGAAAAGATAGAATTCTATCAGCAAAGCCTCTCATAGCTACCACCAACAAATGTTCGCAGAAAGTTTTGCTTCTAGTCAACCGCATACCTACATCTTAGAACTTGCTCTAGTCGAGCTATCCCTTGCTATAAGAATAAAAACTGGGTTTCTTAAAGATGTGGAAAGGTATATAGTATTTTTTATATATAATCACATTAAAACTTTGGAAAACTTCTGAAATTTGAATTTAATTTTAATTTGAATAAAAAAAAATATTGATATTTTAATATGTTATCTTTTTTACCCGAATTTTTTAAAGCGGAACAAAACTTTTTTTTAACCAAATGTGTTCATGGAAAATTTTTAAAAGTGCATAATACGAAATATATATAATAATATCAGCGCTCAAAAAAAGCAGGACATAAATTTCCAGTCTATTTTAGAGAAGACAAGTTAATTAAAGAACTAAATTTCCTACTAATAATTCTGAAAGTCAAAAATAAACAATCTCCAAGAATTGAATTTTTTCAGCTTAGTGCTTTTGCAGAATACTTTAGTTGGGAAAGTTATCTTATATATTTCACTATAAAAAATTCCTTTATTTAATTAAGTATGCTTCCGAGTTATCGGAATCATAAAATTTAAATTCAGTAAGAAGTAAGCACAAATAGTAGAAGAAAAAAGTTATTTTAATTTACTTGGTAACAAACATCGCAAAAAATGTTTTTCTTATTATACACACATTCTTTTTTCTGTAAATACGAATTAACAACTCCTTTATAACCACAATTTTTGTTATTTATGATGTTGGCGTTTTTGTCGACAATTTTTTAAAAACGAAATTTCTGAACTTTGTTTACAACACTGCATCAGAGACTTTATAGCTTATAATCGCAGCTTAGGAGAGAAATGTATTTTGCTTTTGCTTCGTTTCTGCAGAGAGACTGAGTAACTTTGGAAAGTAGTAATGAGTAAGCTTCAGTCAGTATTATAATTTGTTAATTTAAGCAAGACTTAACGGCGTTTCATAAACGTTTTATATTTTAATCCCCGTTAAAAATGAAATTACTCTTTGACTATATTACTGTCTTTTTTTAATCTATGTATCAATAGGTTAAAATTATAACTATTTGCAAGTTAATAAGAAAATTTATATATATATATACATATATAAACACACATATATAAAATATTAATATATAAACAAATAAAACACCAAGTGCTACACGTTTAAATATTGATACATAAACGAATTTATCTTTAAGTGTTTGAAAAAAAAAACCACAACTACCCGACTGTAATTGCTAATGTCATCCTGTTATTCGTTAAAATAGAATTATATTTTGTATGAATTTGCTAACGCGAGTTGGTTTCTTGTTCTTCGCGTTGTCATTATTGCAAAAAAATTATATATACGTTTTTGGCTGCATTTGTATCTATAAATATATATACGTATATACTTCATTTTAATGCTTCATTTTTATACAATAAGTAACGTGCTCAACGAAGAATTAAAAAGCAGGAGAACGATACAGTTTTTCATAACATTAAATTTATTTTCGCTTAACGTTTAACTCAGATATGAAGATAAAAACAATTAATTTGCCTACATAAAGACTTAAAGACAATGCATGATTTGTGAAGATTATTTTGACATCGACTTTTTTCTAATTAAAATGGATTATATATATATTGTAAATGCGTTTAAACAACAGCAACAACAGTTTTTGCTTCACCAACATCATTTGCAACAGCAACTCCATAAGCACTCGTCACCAAGCCCTTTAACTATTAAACAACAATTAGATAACTCCAAAATGTCTAATGCTTTAATATGGCAACCATGGAGAGACTTGCAACGAGCTGCCGCTGCCCACCACCATTTTTATTACCAGCGGCAAGAGCAAACTAGATTCAATTTTCAGAAAGGTCAGTTTTTGTTATGGAAAATTGGAGAACAAATTTAAACAATATATGAAATAATTAACACAGAAAATTATCAGAAAGACGAGCAAATCATATAGAATATTCAGAAAAATCAGTATATCAATTAAAAAAAAATATATAATAAAAAAATAACATAAAAAATAAATATATAAAATAATCACATTAAAAAAATTGGAAAATTTAATTGATTTCTCTAATATATAATAATATATAAATTCGGATATAATCTTATGGTTTTGCATTCTCAATTAAGTTGATCATAATATATAGAGGAAAATCCTTTTTTTTTTTTCTTTAAATGCTATATCAATTTTTTTATATCCATGCTTTTTAGTTTACTTACTATAGAATATCTAACTCAAGTTTCTCTAAAGTTTTATAAGAATATAACATAAGGATAATTCTATCTATGAATAAATTTGAAAGAGTGAACTAATATGAAAATAAAAAATTCTTATTTAAATATTAATTAATTGATTAATTGTTGAAGGTAACTTTGCATAAAGACCATAATCTACCGAATTATAAGTGCAAATCCTTATTTTTAGAAAGTGGTTTTCAATTTACTCAGTGTTAATAATACTATGGTATGTAATAAGTTTAATAATAATTTCGATATTTATTATAGTTTTTCACATTCTTATGAAAAATAAAATTTTATAAATAAATTATACAATTTTTAAGTAATAAAATCTACTGTATATACAATTAAATGGAATCGTACGTATGTTTTTCTCTTGTGAATGGACATATTATATACGTATTTTTGTTTAATGTGTATGTACATATATATTGTATCTATTTTTTTATTTTCTAAAACTAAAAAATAGCTTATTTCGTTATGTTTCCATTACCTCAATGATAAAAACCATAATAAAGCGTACTACGGTAGCAAAACAAGTTTTTCGCTGCGTCTTTTTGTACTTTGTCTTTAATTTTTTGAGATCTTCCTTCTAGTTTATTTACAGGGTTTGTCGAGAGAATTTGTAAATCCTCTATAAAGTAATAGATACGTAAATAAATAAAAAATGTCAATTTTATCGCCTAAATAGATTAAAAAATTATAAAAACTTAATTTCTATAAGTTAGTATAATTATATTTTAGAAATAATTACATGAACATACAAACTTTACAAAGCGGAGACTTTGTTGGTTTATGATTTTCTGTTTTGTTTTTATTTTCACTTCTTTGAGAGGAGAAATATCAGGAAATGAGCGACTCAATATTGAGAAAATCAAAAGCAAAAGAGTTGTTAAAAACAACAAAAATATTAGTAAAACTTGTTTAAAAAGGAGAGAAGTAAAAGAGTTTAAAAATTAGCAAGATTTATGTATGGGTATACTCATCGATGTTTATTATGAATATCACGTTTGTAGCTAAAGTCTTTTGTTTTACACTTATGTATATACCCATACATACTAATATTTATTTACACATACTATTGCATACTCCTTATATGGTTTTGCCTCAAGCAAAATGTAAGGAATTGGTAATACAACCATTTATATATACTTAGTTTTATTTTATACGCATATACATATAAACCAATGAATCATAATATACAATAATATCACCCACATGTAGTAAATTCGTAGAGCATATTTAATAATTTACAAATAGTTCATGAATATTTTTTGATATTTCAGAAACTCGTTTAACCTCTAAAGAATTACCAACAACAAGTTGGCGACGTGAAAGGCGTCTACGAACCGGTGAGTATCATCATCCACACCATCCACATGTGACACAAGGTTCTACAACAAGTATTGCAAGAGACCCATCGCCAAATTCAACCCCGCCACCAACTGCACATAACCAGCATTCACCAGAACCTTCACATCCTGGTTCCCTATCTAATACCAACGCACAGTTAAATTCGAATACTCATCCGATATCAATTATGATGGCAGCGGCAGCAGCAGCTAGCATTCGCCCATTTTGTGAATCAACAAATCGACAATCGTCTCCGGTACCTCATCAACACTCTGCTTTAACAGGACAAATACACCATTTAGGACAAATAGCGCATACGCATGTTATGCAACACATAAATACGTCACAGATAGATGATGCACCTTTAGATATGTCTTATAGCAATTTAAAACAACGAAATTCACCACCTCCACCATATCGGGAGCCCTTACCTGGTTCAAATTTTTCATCTTCATTATCTCGGCCTAGCGTTATAACTCAAGCTCCACCAAAACGAGATAAAGACTCTACTTTAATACTAAATAGGGAAAATGATAACCGAAGTTCTGGTAACTAAATCGAAACTAATTTATTTAGCCAAGTATTTCTCTACATATTTACATATTTTTTAGAATCCATTGATGAACATTTTCGCCGTTCGTTGGGCAACGATTATTTTGCCCTGTTTTCTAAGAATTCTCCATCAAGCCAATCAACTAAAACTCCCTCTCCTCAACCTCAGAACCAGCAACCACCAGCAGCACGTGCTAGAACTCCACCACCATCTTCATCAGACCAATCCGATTTGAGTCCACCCCCAGCTTATCCCTCCAATTTTCCACCAGCCCACCATCAAAAGCTATCACAACAAGCGCAATCAGCTCAAATAACAATTACACCTAAAACTAGTAACGTACTTTTAACAACAGCTTCTATAACAATGCCAAAACACACAAGACCTAGTTCTCCACCTTTACCATTGGTTGTTAGATCAGTAATGCAACCGCAACATCAACCGCCTATAATTTTGCAGAAAACATCGTCGAAAGCAGTTAGTTCGCCATTAACATCGCCACTTTCCCCTGCATCTTTAAAAAAGTTTAATTTATGTAATCAGACATCTGTTTTTAATAATACGCGTTCAAGAACAACTTCTCCGTTACCAGGAAATCAACAACAGCAGCAACCATTAATAGTAACTCAACAACATCAACAACAACAACAATCCTCAACAACGACTCACTTTTCAGTAATAGAAAACTCTCCCACATCATCACCAAGTGAGACACCTCCTGTTCCCGTACCTAATCCTTCAACAAATTTGACAGCTATAATGCGCATAAAAACGGAACCGGGATTACAGAATGTTAAATCACATAATCCAACTCCACCTTCTTCTCCTACATCTACGACAAATCCTAGTAATATATCGTCTAATTACTCGTCCAATACAACATGTACACCTTCACCTTCTTCACCCAAAAATTCAGTTTGTAAACCTTTGATCAGTGTAACTCATCCAAGTGCGGAAATTTTAGCTTCAGTGGATGATCATTTTGCAAAAGCTTTGGGAGATACTTGGAAAAAATTACAAGAAAGTAAAGAAATGCGTAAATAAGGCAAAATTTCAACATAAACGTTTTTATTGCTCATCGAAAATTTAAAATTAATTGTTAAAAAAAAATAAAAAATGGTAGTGATAATATGAATACAAAGTGATATTTTTCGATAATAATCATTACAATAAAATATTTACAACATAAAAAATAATATAAACTACAAGAATTACAAGTAATTTTTAAATTATCAACTAAAAAACATTACTTAAAAATATTAAATAATACGTTTTTAAAGATCTCAATTGATGACTTGTTTATTTTAACAGTTTGTTGATACCACATAATTATTTGCTATTTCTTTGAGATTGCTTCGAAAATTGACAAAGAAGCCACTTTTTAAGTATTACCGCATCAGTTCTTTTATTTTTATTTTTTAGCTTTGTTGTCTTAAAAATCATGTTAAGTTTTCACTTCGAAAAGGGCCAATGATTTTACTTTTAGAATGCTTAATTTAACACATTTTTAATAATCTGTAAGGTTATATTGTACTTTAAATTATTGAATTTGTATGTCTCCTTACACTTTTCTTTTTTATAAATATATTTTTAAAACAATATTTCATTTTAACATTTATTTAATGTTTCAAATGTTTTTCTAATTCTAATACTTAATTATATTTAAGAAATAATATTTAAATTAAATTTATTTCTTATATTTTTATATAATTATTTGCTTAATTTTTAAGATGTATAATGGATTCCTATTATTTGCTAAAAAATAACTAATTAAGAAAACAAAAAAATAAATAATTTTATAACGTTTAAATTAAAATATATTTGATTTTCTTGTAGTTCAATTCGTCAACATCTTAACATAAAGTATTAATTAATATATATTAAATCCAACTATTTTTCACATTCTAGATATTCCTTTGACGTTGTTGGTGTTATCATTTCTTGAGTCAGAACACAGGCATCTTCTTGAATGTACATTTTTGTAGGAAATTGAAGACTCCCTAAATTATTATAAATATGTCTATTATGAATAGCAATTGCGATTCCGTTGCGTTGCCAGATGGCAACCAAAAATTTAAAAATTTTCTAAATGTTGGTTGTTAGTTGCCAACTGTAATACTCCTTTTAGCAACTCACAGTGCAACTCAAGTGCAGTTTCCACCCATAAATCCTCTGTTGCAACGCTTGCAAAAATGGCGATGACAGACAAAGATGTATAATTTGACATTCTTTCCAAAATGTAACTACGTACAACTTGAAGACGTTGTACCATTTGCTGATGAAATAAAAACGAATATATTTTTTCAAATATTTCTGAAAAATGTTCAAGTTTAGAAGCTTTCACTCGCTTTAGTTAAATTTATATAGAAGCTGAAATAGTAATGCCTACTGCAATTAATAACGGCTCAAACTTCAATATATGTATAAATTTAAATTTGCGAAGCTTTTTATGGTAATTTTATTTACTCTCGGAGTTTTTCCACGAAACTACTGAGAGGAAGCCGTCTAAAAAAGTATTTCACATTTTTCGTTTTGCTCGAGATGTTACAGCTAAGGTTTGAACTCGCGAGCTCTCGTCTGTGAAACCAAGATACTACCACCCATTAGACTATATAGGAAAAAAATATATGCATGTATGATTTGAAATTATGTATAACTTCGGTGTAAATGCCTTAATTAATAATTAATTAATTTGATTTATCTCTAAAGGCACTGTTATTTTAAATATGTAATTAGCGATAAATTTTTAAATGAAAACGTCAGAAAATGTCTTCAATTCTCTTTGGCAGATTAGTTTATTATTTCCCTCTAAGTACAACAGAAGGTCGCGTTTATCTCCCTTGCAACCCAACACCGACATTCGATTTGACATCTGATTTTGTAAAAAATGGGCCAATTTGGGACAATAATCCTGTACTGCTGGCAATACTCTTACTATTCGTCGTTTCGTAGCTCGCTTTGTGTAAGAAATTTTTCGTGCGTTCAACGATATAGAAAGGCTGCAAGTTATTTTGACAAATAACATTAAAAATAAACAAAAACTTTAAATAAAATGGCATAAGTGAATAAGAAAAATGAATGTATTCTTTTAGTAGCAGTCATTATTAGGAGAAAACGGCATTTTCGCAGTTTTTCGTGTTATACAGCTCCTGCTGTCAAAAAAAAAAAAAAAAAAAAAAACATTTGACAGATTGAAAGAAATGTAAAGAAATCTAAGAATAAATGGAAGAGAAAGATATATTGAAAACTGGTTAAAAATTAAGTGATCTTGTAATAATAAATTAAATTTATAAAAAAGTGAATATTACAATGAAATAAATTGTGTTATAAAATACAAATATGCAAAGTTGTAAAGGCCAAAATATAAATAAAAAATAACAAAAAGGAAAATGTGAGAAGAGAAAAGAAGAGAAGTGAGCATGCAAAGGAAAATGTCAAAAAGTAAGAACGCTTTTTTACAGCACTGCCAAACTGAAATAGTCAAACATTTTATTTAATTTATAAATAAATTTAAAAACAAAAAATATTTAGTTTTGTATATAGTTCTATTAAATATCTGTGTATTTCTTAATAAAATATTTGCATATGTGAGGTTAACACCAATGACAAAACATCGTCAGCTGTAATTTGTCAAAATTTAGTGTCTTAAAGGAATTGAAAAGAGAGCTTGAGTGTTATAATTTCAAAGAGTGTAAAAAAAGCAAGAAGAAAAAATCACAAAAATCGTGTCAAATGCAAACAATTGCAAAACAATTTTCTCCTTTCAATAGAAGAAAAGTTGAAACAGTTTACTAAAATATATTTATAATCTTATTTTCTAATAATATTGAAAATATAATAACAATTATTTATAAAACAGATCAAATCAAAAATGAAATTATTTTTGCACAAAAAAATAATGAAAGAAAAGTGCGTATAAATGACGGATAGAAAATAATGTATGAATGTAAAAGAACGTACAAAAAATACAAAAAAAAAATTAAAACTAATAAGTGTAAAAGAAATTAGTGATTCCGTGTATTTAAAAATATTATAAATTATTTGTATTAGAAGAGACAAATGTATTAACTTTATGCGTGCGTAGCGGAATTTATAATAAAAATCTTACTTTTAATACATCTTAGAGTGGTATAGGTATATCTTGAAAAAATATTCATTCTATTTATTTACAGAAAAAATATAAATTTGGTTAACATCGAATTATAAAGGAATTGCTTTAATATTAGCTAATCCTGTATAAGACTTTAAGCAAAAAGAATATTATTGAAATAAAAATTAACTTTTAATACAACATTTTTACCTCTGCAGCAACATTAATAAATACATACAAATATTTATATATTTATAATAACACAAGCAACTCTGGGGTTCGTCTGCTGATTGCTGCCTATATTTTACTGGAGCCATTAGATGTTAAAATTTGTTGTTTCCGAAATAAAACAACCTAGTAATTGATATGGTTTTTTAAAAGAAAGTATTGTTAAGTAGATTTGAAAAAATAAAGAAAAACTTACCGTTTTTACCCTAGCAATCTTAACTATTACATATTACATGTGTTTATAAAAAAAGTTCCTTAAATGTTTTTTAAGCAGAAATTTAATCAGTCAATATATAAAGTCTATGTCAATGATTCAATCGTTTTGTGAAAGAAAGTCACTGCTGGCACAATGCAAAGCTTGGATTCATCATGTCAAGAAGCTGATGTAAGTGTGAAATATTTTAGAATTGTATAAATTTTACATTGTCTCTCTTATTTTAGTTCATAATAAATGACACATTGAAAAAGCTTAAAGGCTCCTCTAACTCTGCCAAAACAAATACGGGAAATTCTGCATCTAATTTAAATTCAAATAACCCCACATCGGCGATATTAAGGCAACAACAACCAATATCTTACCAACATTTATCAAACTCATCGTCATCTGCACAGCAACATAAATTTCAGCCTTATCATCAATTGCAAACTGCGCTGCAAGGTACAAATTTGTCGACGCCAGTTGGAGAGATTGGAAATGATATTAATACAGAAGCAAAGTCTTGCTTACAGAATGTGGCACAGACTCAGCAATTGTCTCCACTGGCACCACCAACACCACCATCTTTGGTTTCATCTTCATTCTCTGTTACTTTTCCATCGAAATCTTCACTTATAGACAACAGTTTGTTACATTGTAATATATCGCAAATACCAAGCCAACCTCCCCTTTGCATATTTGAAGATGACGAGGAACCGTCAAATCCAACGGATCAGCCTCCGGCGGAATTACTGGCTCCAACTACATCCTTGTCGTCAACAACTTTACCGAATAGCACCAGTCAAAGTCAAAACTTAGAATCAGCACTTAACTTTGACAATATTGTACTTTTAGCACAATCAGCACCACCATCCTCCAACACAATAAATAATTCGCAGCACATACCATTAGTACATCAATCAAATCAGGGTGGACAATCTACAACGTATTCTAATTTCAATTCAATTACATCACCTTCGCCAATTGTACCCGATCTATTGCTGTCCACGCCACCAGGTGTACAAAATACTGCTTCTAATAACAATAATTGTAATAATAACAATAACAGTAATAATTACAACAATAATAAAAAGGCTGATAAGCGTCCTTCCTCCTCGACACCCACACCGACTGCGTCATCTTTGACAGTTAATCACCACTCACATCACCATCTTCATAACTTGCAACATAACCACAATTCTCATTTGTTAACACAATCAGTTGGGACAAATGCATCGCCTACCTCGTCACCTAATAAGAGGCAAAAAATTAAGGATATATCTTCTACAAAAAGTTTACATTCTTCCTCGTTCTCCCGATCAATATCAAATTCTGCTAGTTCAGGATTATCTATTGGACAAACCACTACTTCCAATACATCGACAACTTCCTCTTCTACTACAAGTACGTCAAAGAGAGAATCCGCATCCCATAAATTCTTTAATATACACGAACGTATTAAAGATCACTATTTGCAGTTGCTAGCTAATGATTTAAATCTATTTGCTGAAACTGGGGTAAGTACGATTAATTTTATTATTTTATTTATTTAATTTTAGAAGTTCATAAATGATCCTTTTTTTTTGTTTTGTGAATTTTAGCTCAAACAGCGTACACGGTCATTTATATTGGAACGTGTTGTTGAATGTGAAAAACTCAATACCATTGTTTTAAATTTGTATCCCGGGAATAAGGGCTATGCTCTGGCATTACACTATGATGATCGTCAAATAATTGCTGATACAGAGGTGGATTTTATGGCGTCGCCCGCAGTATCATTGTCATCTTTATCATCGGCTTCATTATCATTAAAAAATGTTTCTAGTCGCAGTTCAAATATAATGGTTAATAATAGCTGTAGCAATTCTAGTAAACTTTATCCATCATCTATACCGCCCGATATAAAGCAGAAATCCTCAAGTGATCAATCCCAGAATATATATGAAGGCTCTTCCAACGAAGTAAATTATTCTGGTTATGAATACTCTTTAGTTGAGGTGTTGCGATGGCCATATGAAAATGATCAACTGCTTCAGTGTATTGATCGTGAAGTAATACCTGATTTTTTAATGGATATGCTCGCTGCTACTACGATAACAATGCAAACACCACAAGATGAGAGTACAGGAACTGCACGCATATATGCTAAACCTAATGTTTTCTATGCTGGTTGTGTGGTGGCTCAAATACGTGACTTTCGACAAACTTTTGCCACCTCAACAAATATCTGTGATACGAGGCACGTGTTATTAAGACCCACCAATGCAACTATTTTTGCTGATGTACAGCATATTGCGACTACTCTTAATCAAACAGCCTCAGTTTGTGTACCAGAAGATAAACTTGCTTTAGAGAGTCAACTGGTATTAGCCACTGCTGAACCGCTTTGTTTGGATCCTGATCCGAATATAGGACGATATGCTATTAATACGCAATATGAGCGACAACTCTTTAATACACACGAATTAAGGCGACAAATGAAAAAGTATACTCAAATTTCAATAAATCGTAAAAGAAAATTAGATCAGTTTACACATCACTATGGTCTTGAGTTATGCGATTACTTAACACGCTTACGAACAAGGCCAAGATCATGTGTGGGTTCTACTGCTACAGTTGCTGCCAATAACTCCTCCTCAAATGGCAATGCTAATCCATTAGTTAGTGCCACAATGTTAACCTCATTTGCTTCGAAAGTTCCGAAAAGACCTAGAGACGTTTTACGACCCATTCGGCCTCCTAGGCTCGATTATCCAGCTAATCTAAAGGTGCCCGATCAACTGGTAAATGTTGAAAAGTATGCTAAGACAAATGAAAGGCCTCGGGAGACAACTGATTGTCAGCCACAACTTATTGAAGAGTATATTTTAGAAACGGAACGTGACGATAATGAAGGTCGGCGTGTAGTTTATCACATAAAATTATCTATATTTCAAAGACCGTCGAATTCTGAGTACCTGGGAGAATTGTATGTGGATCGCGATTACAGAGAGGGTATTCGGAATGGTGAATCATGCCGCTTTCCTTTAGGCACTCGTGTAAACGCTAACCGATATATTCAACAATTTACAGAAATATTTACTGAAGAGGGCCGCAAGGCTGTGAAGATAACCCATTTGGTACCTGGTCATTTACCTAAAGTTACTCATACTGGTATTACACCAGAACAGAGGCAAGCATTGCTATTACAGCAGCAACAAATGCAAATACAACAACAGCAACAACAGCGTCAAGCAGCATTATTAGCAGTTCAGCAACAGGTTATTCAACAAACTATCACACAGGCGCAGCCAGATCATAATTCGCAACAGCATTTGGTTGTCGTTGGTCCGAATGGACAACAACAGCATTTACTACCAACAACCGTACAACATTTAAATACTAATACAGTTCATTCTCAATCACAAACAGTACAACATGTTGCTAAAAACATAAATATAGTAAACGTTTCTGGCAATAACGTAGCTGCTGTTCAGCATGTGCTGCGGCAACAAATCCAACCATCGCAACACGTGACCACAACGCAATTCATAGATACAAATGGTGCAGCTGTGCAATTGCAGCATTCAGCACTAACTGCGACTACTGCCAACAATACTAACAACACAACCACTAATAGTATATCTAGCGGTTCTCATCACATACAATTGCAACAGATATCAAGTTCGGCTTCGTCAACATCTGGAGTTGTTGGTGTTAATAATAATGGAGCAACTACAACAACACATCAACTTAGCTTAAGCAATGGTTCACTAGTTTTAGTTCAACAACATCCATCTGGAAGTTCGCAGGCATTACAACAACAAGCTTTACAGCATGCTGGAATTACCATACAACCTGCATCGACACATCAGCAACAGCAGCAGAAAACTCAATTGAACTCCATGCAAGGAGGAGCAAACAATACACTTAGAACGCAGCTAAGTTCAAATGTGCCTATATTGGTATGAATACAATAATGATTGGCAATAAAAATACTTAATTATGTAGCATTTATTTTTATTCTACAGCAAGCTCAATTAAAGGCAGCCCCCATTGGTACCAATATGAATCAGCAGTCACAATTATTGCATAAACAAAATACTGCCAACAACTCGACAAGCACATCGAGCATTACAGCGAATGCTGGAAGCTCTAATAGCAATACACAAACTTTGCAGGCAAATCCTGCTATTAATGCTATCGTTACCAGCATTATGAACAGTGCAAATCAATGGCAACAACAGCAACAACAGATTTGTAAGTAATTCAAAAAAGATTTAAAAGTAAATATATTAATTTCTATATTAATTTCTAGCTGCCACGAGTTCAAACACTTCTACACAAGCCACAACATTAAAAAGTTCCAATAACGCTTCCATATTAAGTTTATTAAACAGTGCCCCAGCTGCAATGACTAGCACTCCTGTTGCAAGTGGTACATTTACTACATCTACGGGACAGACTCAACAACAACAGCAATCAAATCAACAATCAACTGTGACCTTAGTTCATCAGTCGTCTCATCAACAGTCTCAGCAGCAACCATCACAGGCAGCTACTATTGTTACAACAGATAATTTTATTCAGTCTACTCAGTCCCAAACGGTGCCAAATTCAACACAACGTAAACAAAGTGAAGTTTTACAAAACCTTTTAAATCCAGGAAGAAAGATTAATATTGTGAGCAGTAGTACAGCGGGGAGTGGTGGAACAACTGCAACCTTTCGAACGAATGCTGCAGGCAATTTAATATCGGTAAACCTTAATCAGCCCTCCAATCATCAGCAACAGCAACAGCAACATCATCATCATCAGCAACAGCTTCATATCCACCAACAACAACAAACACAAACACAGCTTCAAACAGACCAACAACCACAGACGACTGTTCGTGTCTCAATGTCAGCTTTAGCTTCCCAACTTGCTTCACCTCCTGCTATCATGACCAACAGCACAAATTTCGGTAGTTATACACTAAGTACCGTCAGTGGTACAGGAGCAAATACTGGAAGCATCAAAATACTTAATAGTGGAATACAACAGCAACGAGTTTTAGCTAATGCGCTGAGAAGAGATTCATTAAATAGCTCATCTCAAGGCCCTCCTAACGCTATAGTGGTTGGTGTAGCAGCTCCTTCTCCCGGTTCTGATTCAAACGCCTCCAATGCAAGTGGATTTGCAGTTCCACAGACGACTACAGGCAATGCAGGCAGTGGTAGTAGTTCAAATGCCTTGAATGCACTTTTGGCAAATACTGCCACTCCATCGCCTTCTGGTTCGGAGCATTCACAGTCTTCTCAGAATCAAAATCAAAGCATTCTTGAGAGGCTAAACAGTGGTGGCGTAACGACTGGTGCTTCTCTTCCTAATATGTCTCCCCAACAACATCATACATCACAGCAACAATATATTACAAAAACTTTAGTACAATCTCCCGCCACATCGTCAATACATTCGCCTATGTCTAGTCCGCATCCGCAGCCATCGCCTTCACCGCATTTACCGCCACCGCAACAACAGCAAACGCCTTCACAACCTCCGCAGCAACAACAGAGTCAGACGCAGACTGCAACACTTAATCTGCAGGGTATAAACTTTTCTACTTTACAAGGTGCTATGGCAAATTTTCCAGGTTTACAAAATGTTCAGGTTCAAATACCTGGTTTTAATCAACCTATATCACTTCAACTCACCGGTGGTAGTTTACAGGCTGTTCAACAACCACAACAATCAAATAATGCTACCGTTTCTGTTGTATCCGCTGGAAATAGTTCGAACAACAACAGCAGTGCTGTTGTTGGTGCACAAAACAATAATCTTAATCAACAGCCACATTCACATCAAAGAAGCCTCTTGGTGTCAGTACCAGTCAGTTCTGCAAGCCAGCAAAGTCAAACTCAACACACTATAACTTTACAACCTCAGCAACTACAGCAACATCATGGAACTACGGCAACTGGTACCATCGTAAACTTACCATCTGGCGCTGTAGCAACAGGAACTAGTGGAGCCCAAACAGTGGTATTATCTAGTAACTCGGGGGGCGGAGGAGGTAATACGACAAATTCAAATAGCTCCGGTAATAATTCCAGTAATACTGGAACAACAATGTTAACCCTACCTATCGGTAAGTGTCCACAAGCTTAAAAAATAATATAATTTTTCGTTTTAGTTTTAGATACTAGAAATGGAAAGCAAAGTTAATTATTTAACTTTTACGCTATTCCAAAAAGTTTTAAGCTTTTCGAAAATGATTTATTTAATTTTACTTTATATTTTTTGTTTCCTTTTCTTGTACAATTACTATTGGCTTACTATCATGATGACATACTTTTATTCCTAATTTTCCAATCATATCTCCAAATTTTAAAAAACATCAATATTTGTTTTATATTACATATTTTCCACCTACCATATTCTCATACACCGAAACACCCTTTTTAAATACATTACCTTCGAATGCTGATTTAATAATTAGTTTAATTGCCCATATCATATTCTAATATGATGTTCGAAAGTCATAACAAAATTCAATAGGAAAACATTTGTATCATTATGATTTACTTAACAAAAATCATGTGCCTTTCAATCAATCAAATCAAACAAATCCAAAATCCAAAACTTCCCATTTTTTACAGCTCAACTTGTAGGACCCGGAGTACAAAAATTGAATTCAGCCACTATAAGAACAACATCCACTGCACCTGCAGCAACAGGTGTTTCCACAACCAATGCCCATACAGCAACTGCCAGCAGTATTATTGTCCAGCCACAAAATTCACAGCAACAAAAAAGTTCTCATCAAGCACAGCAGGCCACAATAACAGTTAGTAGTACTGCAACTGGGAACCAAACTAATCAAGCTATACAACTAGTAGGTACTATACAACAAGGTGGTCGCAATATTCAAGTTGTGGGCACAAAGCAATTGGCAGGTAGTCGCCAGTTAATAACACAGAGGCAGATAGGGGGATCCACTCTAAAAATAGCATCTGCTTCATCTATAAATGGTAAATGTTTAAAATTTGTGAATTAAGCATAACATATTTGATGAATGCGTTTAATTTCATTTTAGCGAATTCTAATACAAATCTTACCTCTTCAGCAAATTTAACTGCCACTCCCATTGTTATGTCGACTCAAAAACTGCAATTAAAAACAATTAAAACATCAACACAACATCAGGCTCAACAGCAACAACATCAACGTATTCTAAATCAAATTACTGCTTCTCAAGCATCGCAATCTACAACACAACAGCAAACGCAAACCCAAACTGTAATTTTAGGCCAACAAACAACACAACAACAATCTACAACATCTCAACATTCACAACAGCAGCAACATATTCAAATTCAAGCAAGAACCGGTAGTAATTTAACACAGCGTACTATATCCGCAATTGCCATAGCAAAACAACAGCAGCAGCAAGCAGCAGCCGCAGCAGCAGCCGCTGCTGCAGTTGCGGCGGCCAATCGAAGACGTCCCACGACTGATGTAAGTAAATAATAAAAGCATATAATGTTGTTATAAAAGTGTATACTCTAATAAGAATATACTTTTAATTTCCATTAAGTTTTTCCTTTCTTGTATGGGTATTTATTTTTTAAATACACTTTTCTTTTGAAGGAAATATAAAGTTTGATCTAGTTTGTTGTTTAAAAATTATGTATATTACATTCAGTTTAATACAAATTACAATACTTTTATATTTTTTCAATACTAAAAAGTGTATATCATGCACTCAGTTTTGATATCGAAGATAAAGGTGAGGAAACAACGGGAAAATGTATAAGGTTTCTTTTTTTGAGTTAGATTTGAGTAACAAATATTTATCGCGAAATTCTTTTTATTATTATTTGTTCACAGTCATAGAAATATGCATTCTAATGTAATGTCCAAATTAATTTAAATTTTTATTTTAAAAATTAGATTTTGTTGAATATGCAGTTTTTTTTTGAAGCAACGAAAGAAGAAGAAAATTTATGTGTTTTGTTTTTATTAAAATGCGAGTTAAATTACAGAGCAATAGTATATTTGCATTTAAAATCACCTGAAAGGATAATTTTTAAAAGTGTTTCTGAAAAAAATTTTATAATGAGAAGGTTTTGAAAGTGTATTTGATTTGGGATAATACCTGCTAAGTGGTTACCTTTAAAATAAGGTCAATAAATGATTAAATTCATAGTGTATACAATACAAATTAATTTATATTCAAAATAATTCCAAAAATTTTAAATAATGCTCAATGAAATCGATATTTTCATTTCTGAATAAAAAAGCGAATTTTACACAGCGATTTTACATGTATGTATTAATATCGTTTCTTGCAATATTTTGTTGTTTTATTAGGAACAAAACTGAGCAAAAATTGTGTCAATTTAAGATTTGGTTAAAAATCTTTTGAAAATCTTTATTCTTTTTTAAATACATGTATTTACTTTAAGTAATATAAAATCAAAATCACTTTCGACCCGGTTTTATAATACGCTCAATAATTTTAATACTTATCAGTATAATGCGATGAAAATTTCTTAAAAATTACAGTAAACTTAAATTTCAAAACGTGTATAGACTATTAAAATTTGATTCATTAGTTTTCAGTTAAAAGTTCCCTCCAGTTACGTAATTTTTTTAGGTTTGCTTGCTTTATCTTCTTTATATACTTTTATTTATTTTTATTTAAAATTTAACATATGTAAAAACTCTGTCATGAAATTAATTACAGAATAGAGTTTAGAATTACAGCTTAGAGTTTTATAAACATAATTTAACTTAAAAATATAAATTTTAATATAAAATTAAACTGAAAATTCGAAACCTAGCAATAGTGTGAAACATATTGATATTTGTATAATTGTAAAGTAATAATAATGTTAAAAAATAAATTATACTAACTACAAATAAATAATATAGTGTTATGTAAAGGTGCATACAAATATATAAATATATGGATATATTATATATAAATATAAATATATATAAATATATATATATATGTATATACGTATATATATATATATATATATTTATACACATATGCATATATATATATATATATATATATATATAAATAATATAAAGTATAAAAGGCTTATTATCACATATTAATAATTGGTATCTAAATGTTTGGCTTTTAAAATCGTAATTTATTTAAAACCTAAAAATATAATTTTCTATTAAAAGCAATATTTGAACATGTTAGAAAAATTACATTCATATAAAGTTTATAAAAGCAAAAATCTGATACACAAATAATTAAAATATATATGTAAAGCATAATTCATAAAATATTTCGGCATTGCCGTATTATTCATACCCTTTTAATATTTTGTTACAGAATTTAAATATTTTTACAAAAGCAGACCTGTTTAGTTTTAAAACGAAAAAAATTTAAAGTAAAACAATTTGTTAACAAAATTCATAGAAAGTATAATTTTTAAGAGGGTATATAATAAAACTTAATATATACACATCTTGCTATTATGTATCAAAACAAAACTGATATTAAATAAAACCATTATTCTATAATATATAATTCAATATCTATTATATAAATTAAAATATATTTCAACTTATTTTTTAATAATATACATATAACAGCAACCACTATACCTACTTTAGAAATTTAAGTATATTTAAATTGAGAAAGAATATTACTTATAACCATCTTCAAATGATTAGCTACTAAGATTTATTAAATAAATTGTTTTAAATTTAAGTTTTATTTCACTTAAGTTTATGTGAAACGCTATAATTCTGTAGATTATCTCTTATATAGTTTTTTCTTTAAAATAAATCAATTTAATATAGAATAAATGAATTTACGTTAATTTTTTTTCTTTTATTTTTACTAAAATAATTTAGTTTTTTTTTTCAAACGTATTAGCTTTTTATTTTTAATTTGACAAATTAGCTTAATATATTGTACAATTGTAAATTAAAAAAATATGTGTGTATATATATATAAAACATATATACATGTATATTTTTTATATATAAATACTATATTTTAATGATTAAAACACTCTAATTATTTTTATCCGATGTTATAATTTGTATAAAATTAATATTTATATCTATAACTTTTTGACAAAAACTAATAATATTAAAGTAATTATTTTCAATAAATAAACAAATAGTATAGTATTAAGGCATTATAGCTTCAAAAATCTTAACAAACAGATTATATGGATCAATAATAAAATCTAATATATAAAATTACTTAAAAAATAAATTTTTAGGCAGAGCTAAAATTAAATATTTTGATCGAATATAATAAACTATTGATTCGTGGAATTAAAACGCATGCAGAACTCAACAAGAGCTTCGTTCACAGTTTTTTGCATAAAAAATGTTAAATTTATTTTAGCATCCTTATTGATATATTTGATTGGTTATTTTGTGCTACTTTACAAAAGCATTTCTTTCAACTATAGAGCTGGTTTTATAATTATATTTGAGACTTTAAAATGCTTTGGCAGGTTTTTGCGAAAACTTTATTTAAAAAGTTTATGGAATTAAATGTTGCTATATTTTTAAAATCAGTTTAGACGGATTAATATTGGTGATATTATTGCACAGCTGACTTTTTTTTTATTGAACTTTAAGTAGATTTAGTGTTTAAAATCCAAAAACGACAAGCAATTGTTGCTGGGGTATTGAGTGGAATGAGTAGCAACTCTAACTTTTTAATTTGCTTTGGTATAAATTTTTAAACTCTGAATATATAATGCTGCTTGGTAAAAGCAATTTACTCCAAGAAAGGAAAACTCTTATTTTATAAACAATTTTTTGCTTTTCTTTTCAATATTGTGCAATTATGTTAAAGTTTTTTAGTATTATTAAGTACTACTATTGTATAAGAAAGTTGCAAACTTTTTTCGATCGGTGCTATTATATCTCACTGCTCAAAAAATGTTATAAATAATAGCATAAATTTACAGTTAATTTAGATATGATAATAGCACAGTTATAACATTTGTTTAATAATATAATTATAATAAAACTACTTATTCGGTTTAAAAAAATTAATTTCTTGAACAAAAAAATTTTGCTTCTCATAATTTAATGGTTTTCAAAAATAACATATGGCAACACTGCCTACGCTAGTCAATATTCTGTTTTTAAAAAGTGAAAAAGTTAATTGAAACAGGTTTTATATAAAAATTTAAAATAACAGTTAGTGAATAAACGTAAGATTTAAGATGAGATAAAATTATGTTTAAAGTGTGATCATGGTGGGGCAAAAAAAATTTATTACTATAGAAGATAAAAGGTAAGACAATAAACTCGGTTCTGTTGCTCAGACTACTTATTTTGCAAAGCATTACTAATTGCCTAGAAGTTTTTTTCACACTCCTCCGATATAAATTGATATTAGTGAGCTTTAACCATATTTTCTCTAATAAATCTAATAATAAAAAACGCCGTCGTTAAATTGGAATTTAATATTTTTTCTTCACTTGGAATGGGAAAGAGTGTTAAATTCCAACATCTAATATTTGTATGTTAGTAAGAAGTGATCTCCGAAACCACCCATACGATTCATCTAGTTCTTTCAGCAAAATGTAGCATATAACCTTCCAATGGTATCTTATATTCATATATTGTCTTATTAAATGCTTAAAATAAGGACGGGGGACTACAAACTTCCAATACTCAGATAATATTTATTATTGTTTTAGCAAAGATATAATAAGGTAAGTACACTACGTGCTCCAACCTGTCTATCGCACGCCTCTATCTGAGCAACTGTAAACGATGTGTACTACCATAGGTGTTACAGTAAATAGTAAAATTAAAAGTTAGAAATTAAACGGTGTTCCTATACAAGCCACACATATAATGTTATTCCAGGTTTCTTTCAAAACAGTAAAAATTTAGACATCAATTATGCTATAACTGTATAAATAAGAGTAAAAGAAAGTGAGAGAAATTAAATTTAACACTAAGAACTAATTCGGTAGGCAGTGTGTTGGTCTATCGGCTTGGAGGTTGTGAGTTCAATTTTCCTCAAAACACAACTAGCTATCGCAGTATAAAGTGATAAAGACGTTCAGCAATTTTTTATAAGGTGCAGTTATGTATTAGTGAAATAGTACAAATATTGCATAAATAAGGTAGCGCGGCAGTTCGTAGGTTGTGTGTTAGCCTATGGTGTGAAGCTCTCTATTGCTAAGGTCCTATCATTTCGCTCGTAATCATTACTAATAGCTTTGTAATAAATACTTTGAGTTCCTTATTTGATGAAAACTCTTAAACACAAATTTTAGAGAACATCTGTTTGATTATAAATATTCTTGCTATTTTTACACTTCAAAACTTGATCTGTTTGCTTTGAATTAAAAATAATATTTGTACAGTATTTAATTTTAAAACTTGCAACGAGTTTTCTTTAGGTATCAGCCGAGAATTTTGTCTTACAATTGGTGTCTGTTTTCCAAAAAACCTGGGTAGCTCTGTCACAAATCGTAATTTGATAAATAACTCGCTTTCAGATTCCATTGCATGTAATTTTAATAATTTACTACAATTTGGTATTAAAACTCGACTACGTAGTCTTTTTTAATTTATATTTCAAATATTTCTCATTTAATAAGGTAATGTCTTGTTGGAAAAATATTCCGACGGATTTAAAATACAATTTGGATAAAACCTTAATCCTTCCATTGATTCGTCCCTACATATTTTTCCCAGAAGTTCTGCTGCTATTAAGTGCTCTTTAGCTAGAAGCAATGATATATTTTTTAGTTTTGCTAATTCTTCTACAGCTACAGGTGCATTTTTTTTAACTAAATCCAAAGTTTCGCAAGCTGTTAATTCATCGTCTTGAGATTCCAACTGCAGTACCATAGCTCCACTTGGAAAACTACGCAATTTGATTGGCCCATTCAATAAACGGCACGCATTCAGCAAATCTTCTGGTGAAAGTAATTGTAAACCGCGTGCGCGATTAACACGGCAATAAACATCTGCCATAGACATCATGCATCCAGATTCCTAAAAAGAAATTAAAATAATAATCGAGGATAAAAACTTAGTAACTTACAAGTTATCTTCAACTAATATTGTACCTCTAAAGGGTCTAACAAAATATTACACAACTGTTCCGATAAACTTTTATAATATTCTGAATCTGTTGTAAAACCATCTCTGGTGACTGGATCTTCAATACCGAGGCTTAGCAAATACGATTTGAAACGTACTGTTTCGTCGTTTGATATTTCTCCTTTTTGGGAACGTATTTTATCACTTATAACTCGAGATATTGAAACCATGTCCTTTGCCATTCCCATTAACACCCTCAAATCTTGAAATGCTAAGGCAATATTATCATCGGTTTCTTTGGTTTTTTGTTGTATTGCCTTTTCAATACCACCAATGCCAGTGCGCATTCTTAGCTTTTCTGCCCTTGTAGCATTTTCATTAACGTCTGTTGATATCTGATTACTATCCATTTTTACTTCCCATATTTTAGCTTGGATTGTTTCTTTCAAAGCATTCATAAATTCCGGAAGAACGCCATGTTTACCAGATAGTTTAATGAAATTGTTTTTACTATTATCTAAAGGACCTGGCAATTTACCGTTGGCTGGCTGTCGCAAATGTAATATTACCCGAGTTTTACGTCCGAAAATAAAGTTGCTTGCTTGCTCTTCGCTAACGGAAGCAATATATTTTAATTGTAAACATAAACAAATGGCTGCTTGGGCAATGTCTCCTGGCCAGCCCCAAAATAATCTGTGTGTAGTTAAAACTAGTTCTCCATCCTCAAATTGAGTCTAGTAAATAGGCAATAAATGAATCATAATATCGAAAAGTTATTTTTTAAATGTTTGGCCTTACTTTTTGTTCTCCATCATATAATTTTATTTGTGATTCTTTGCTAACAAACGTTTCATGTTCATAAAGTCTTGCCTCCAAGTATTCAAAACGATTCATTTTACAAATAATATAAAATAATTTATGTAAAGTAAATATTTAACAATATAAACATTACAATAACAGAGATGTTTACGTAAAAACCAAAGAATTGATGGACAAATACTGGCAAAGCTATTTTATGTCATATCTTTATCATTCTATATTTTAAGTGTTACCAACTCTATGGAAGAATAATGTGGTAAGTTTGTAATTTGTGTTTGCTATTATTAACTTGAGTATATAAAATTATTGGTGTCGTCTTTACTTTAATTTAAGTTTTTTTTTAGTTTCTAATATTTTTTGCATTTTTTAAGAACGATTTTTGTTAATTCTAATGAAGTAAATAACTGTTACTTACAAAATCGACAACTACAGTGAAAATCGTTTAACACGCCTACTTTTGTTGGGTTTTTATTAAAAATTCTTATTATGTAGTATCTTTTTTTGTGTTGAAAATAAAATTATAATTAGCACTGCTGCAAAAAAAAATCCGGGATTGCATTTAATAATATTAAAGACATAACAATATAATGGATGTGAAAACAACGTCGGAAGCAAGCAAAATGTTAGAGGCTGCATTACAGCAAATGGATGGGATTATTTCTAACGCTTCTGTGAATACCCAAAATCAACAAATTGAGGATATTACTTTAGCCAATGCATCACAAAGAGAAAGCACTTCAAGCGTTTTGAATAATTCTGGAAGCGGAGATATAAGTGTTTTGAAGGGACGCAATATTATATCGGCGAGTAATGTTCTATCAACGGCAAAAACGTTAGCGTTAGCATTGCAACAGGTAAGCGTTCGAATAATTTTTAATTTTAAAAAGTAATAACAAGTTGTTTTTTAATTTGTTATAATTTGAAAAGAGCACAACTGTCTGATTTATTATACCCTAATTCAGAAATAAAAAAATTTCCATCGTTATATAGTATTTATATAACCATTACCTTCTATCAATAACATAATACCTATTTGACCACTATGCGTGTTTTGTACTATAGTATACAATAAATTTTTTTTATAGGTTGGTGCCATGGCCCCAGCTCCTGATCCAGTCACAGCTGCTATTATCGTTGAGTGGTTAGAATGTCATATACCACGTCAAAACACTGATGAGCGCTTGCAAAGATTACAACGGGATAAAGAATCTCTAGCACTTCAATATCAAATGGTTGCGGAAAAACTTAATGAACAAGCTGATAAAATTTTAGAACTTGAAGGTTTGCTTTCCGAAAGAACACAACAATTGAGTGCTAAAGATGACCTCTTACAAAGACAGTTATGTACACGTTCAGAATTAGAAACGCAAAAACTTGAACTCATGTCAGCTTTAAGCGAATTAAAACTTCACAGGGCGGCTTTGGAAAAGGAAAATCGTGAATTGAAGAACTTCGAAATGCTAAGTACAGAGGAACATCTAAAGCATTCAGCTGCCATATTTGGAAGTTTAGGTAATTTAACTCAGTTTTCATGCGTGGATGAACAATCACCGAAGACGCCACCACCTTCTTCTAGACATCAAATACATCCTCTGTATCACAGTCTACCACGTTCCCAATGTCACAAAAATGGAAGTAAACCAAGACTGCCAATTAATCCCAATCATAATAATAATAATAATCAGTTGGTAAACCACAATAAGCAGCGAAATGTAGTTTTTGCTTCTAACGAAAAAATTTTAATTGACGACGTATGTGGTCAAAACAATAGTGCTGATTTTATAATAAATAGTTGTAATTCGAATTCTAATTCCTCACCATCACCAACGTTAAAAGAACGATCGACTAAAAGTTTACGCAATATTTTTGGTAGATTAAGACGTAGCAATAGCGGTAATTTAGAATCACCAGCTTTGGAATGTGCAGAACCAGAATTCCGTCGAGGAGGTAGAGCAAGAGCTACTGCTGGCGGGCGTATTGAATGGTCTGCACAAAATTTTCAAATGCCAAGTAATTTAAACAAAAATTGGTCTGAGTGGTCTGAAACTGAAATTACTAATTGGTTAAATGCTATTGGTTTAACATGTTATGAGGAGGATTGTAGGTAAGTTGAATTAGTACTAGAAATAGTTTTAAATGGTTCGTATAATACAGTTATATAGAGTGCAGGATATAGCAACAAGGAGTTCTGAAATTGTGTTGAAAAAGATTTTGCAAACCATATGTGTTATGATGAAATTGAAAAAAATTAGTTTTTATATTTTATTTCTTTAAAGATAACGTTCTTTTTCAAAAATTGAAATTTTTCAAATTTTTTATTGTGCCGTTTTGAATTTTATGTGTCGATATGTAATCATTTCATATCAATGATTCGAAACAAAGTTTTAAATTTATAGAGTTGATACCATAGCCTTTGTTACTGTTTGAAAAAATATGAAAATAGAAAATTAACCTAAAAATATTTTATTTCTCTTACTTCATAGAAAGTGGCTAAAGAATAAATCACCTAATATGTTTTTTACCGCTTCGCCGGTAGACATTGAAAAAGAACTAAACTTAAAAAATATTTTACATCGTAAAAAAATAATGCTTGCTATTGACGAATTAACGGGTAAAGAATTAGATCCACTGTCTTTAAAAGCTGGCCAACTTGACATTGCTTGGGTTACGCGCTGGTTGGATGATATAGGATTGCCTCAATATAAAGATTCTTTTTTGCAAGCAAAAGTTGACGGACGCATGTTACACCGATTAACAATGGAAGATTTAGCACAATTACAAGTAACTTCTTGCCTTCATATAGCTTCACTAAGGAGAGGAATACAGTGTATGCGGGAAGAAGAATGGAATCCCGATTGTTTGATAAGACGTTCTACAAAAATAACCAAAGAAAATAGTTCAGACTTAGATGAGAATAATGGGAAAGATGAAGCGGTTGATACAGCAACAGAATTTATAGCACTGTGGACAGCACATCGAGTGATGGAATGGCTACGTGTTGCGGACTTATCGGAATATGCTCCTAATTTAAGAGGGGCAGGAGTACATGGGGCTTTGATGTTATATGAACCTCGCTTTAATGCGAATTTGCTTGCAGATTTGTTAAGTATACCGCCCAGTAAAACATTACTGCGTCGACATTTAGCCACACATTTTAAGGAACTCTTAGGACGTGATGTTATACACGCCAAACGTGATGCAGAAGAACAACCGGGTTATCAGCCTTTGACTATCACAGCTAAGATTAGACCACCTAAAAAGACTCAATTTTCGTTAAAACGCAGAAAATCTACTAAGGGAATTCAATGTGGCAGCAATGAAATTGAATGGACAGATTATGTGTGTCCCATGAATATAATAAAAGAAATAAAAAGCAATGAACTTAACAATTTTTCAACGTCTAATACCAATACAGATAATTCCGAAAAAAATAAGTAACTGCTAAAGTCAATTTTTTTCTAAAAAAATTTAAGTGACGCTACATATTTTTCTAATACAGATTGTTAACAACATTAGGCAATACTCATCTTTAAAAAATTCTTAAGGAATTATTATTGCACCCTCTTTATTTAGAAATAGAAATTTTTTTACTATATTTAATTGATTTAATAATACGATTTTGTTTTTACTACAAATTGGTATGTTTTGAAAATGCGGCATTTAATAGATTAATGATTATATTGCTTGTTTGTGATTGCCATGAGAAATTTTTCGGTTTGTGTAAAATTCCTACCAATAGATATCAGTTTTAAATTTGTAATTTTTATAATTATCCATCGCTAAATTGAGTTAATCAAATTTTTTGATCACAGTATTATGCAAATATACAATAGTTACACCAAAATTTAAGTTTATACATATTTACTACATTATGTAGTACAAATATTATATTGTATACAAAATGTTTATTTATTTTTTAAATATTTAATGCTCAAAGAACAAAAAATACTTTGGCTTGTTGAAACGTAAGAAGATATATAATAAAGTAACATATTTATTTCAAAATTTAAAAAAATCAATTCTGACACGTATTTAAATATTTTATAACTAAAAGATTTAATTTCGTTAAAGTGTGTGTTAATTATGAAACATTTTATCTTTAAGACGATTGAAGTTTTATATTCTAGCAGTTAGTAAATTTTTAATATTTTTATTTATCACAATTATTCTAAACTTAAATCCTCTTTAAAAGTTATATATTTTTGTTGTTTATTTTCAATATATCGCAACATTATTGTGTATTATTGAAAATAAGCTTAGGCTTACAATAAAATAATTGGCCAAATTTATTTATCATTTAATTTAATGATGCAGATAAAAATATAATAAAATATGTAATTCCCTAATTTATTGCACGTCAATTAATTATATATAATATGTCTTCCGAAATTGTTCAGTTATTACGCGATGTATATATAACTGCATATGAATCAAACAGTTTTTAATAAAATAAAAAAATTTTAATATTCTTAACAGGCTTTAAAGTGGAATATATTTTATTTTTCATATTTGTTTTTTGGAGTTAATATATTCAATTATTGAGCTGCTTTAGAAATTATTTTTGTTTGTGCAGATTTTTTTTAGTTGTTACCGATTTTCGCAATTAATTCGGTTTTTTTATTATTTTAATATTACATTTAAGAATCTGAATAATATAAATAGGATATTTAATCGTAAATAAGTTATTCTTAAATTTCTAAAACTACTTTATTGTTTTCTTATAAATTTTTACTGATGTTTGTGACTAGTAAATATAAAAAGGTGAGCTGTGAAATTAATGGTTGCCATCATATAAGAGATAAGTTATTTCAGTTTTAGCTGAAAACCACTCAAGCTAGAAATATGGGATCTAAACGGAATGAAAGAACATGCATATTAAATCTTTATTTTTTTATTTTTATTCTTTTAATTAATCAAACATTAATTCCGAACTGCTGATACCAATTATAATAAAACTACTACTTCAGATAACTATTTACATGTTAAATTTTATCATTAAATTAAATATTAATTATTTTTATATTAAATATTTACTTAAAGATAGACAATTTTATTAATTTTATCATTTGCTTTGACAATATCTGCCATATGCACCTTTCATGTTTTAACTAGAAGAGAATTATAAATTCTTGTACAAACTATATTAATAATATTAACAAAAACTTGGACATTTCAATTAAACAAATTTCTAAAACGTGGTAAAGGCAAAATTGCACTAATTCCAATACCAAAAACAAAAATAGGATATTTTTACCATTAGAAAAATATTTCCCTTCTTAATTTCTCTTAACATAATTCAAATTTGTACATTGGCATTTACGTTTCAAGAAAAAGTGTATATTAAAAATTTGACTAGTAGAAATATTAAAAAAATAACTGTGGGTAGGATAAACGCTTATGAAACGGTTAAACAATAAGTAAATATATATACATTAAAAGTATTAACAAGATTTCAATTTATGCTTATTCCACAAGTTATTACTACTAAGTCAAACCGACAAACAGGGATATTCCTAAATTTTATTTTGCAATTATGAGCCCAGCTTTCTTAAAAATGCATAACAAACTATGTTCAAATTATTTTCGACTTATAAGTATTAAAATTCAGAATATTCTATTAGATATATATAGATATGAATTCTGTTGCTTATAAATAACCCTTATCTTTGGCAGCTTTATGTGACTAAAAATAGTTTTATTTATATTTTTAAATGATAATACTATTTTACTTTATATATTTCATAATTTTGAACTTCAATTATTCATTCATATGAGATTCATCATGGTGATCAGATGAAAATGAAGGAAATTCTTGCGTTAATGTTAAAGCTGTATCATTTGCATTATGCTGTAAATCATCCGGTAAGTAGTCTTTCCAATTACGAAATAAATAACGCGTAAACTTTTTTAACTGCCTAAACTTACAATATGTTGCACCTTCTGCGGATTCTAATTGCTGTGTTTGTATAAGGAAACCCTGTTCCTTGAAAGTTTTTTCCAGTTTTTCTCTTTGATTTGTTTTACGCAATTGTTGATGTATAATCGTATTATTTTTGCGCTGTATTGTGCAGCTACTCGGTGGAGTTGACGCACTAGAATATGAATATGATGAATTTTCCCGATTGGAATTTAAACACTCTTTATTTTTACTCACTTCATATGTTGATATTGGTGATATCTTTGACATATCTCCGCTGTTTATAGGTTTGTCTGAAATAATGGTTGATGGTGTGACAGGTTCAGTAACTTTCTGTAATTTATTATTTAAATCTATTGCAGCGGATGGGATATCTACTGTTAATTTCTGTCCAGCGCAATTTACTCCTGGTAATAAACCAGCAGTGTACTGCAGACTTTCTCTAGGAAAATATTCAAAACCACGACTAGCCTTGTCACCAGTGCCGCTATAATACCGATAATTTCCACCAGCATCAACTGAAATCATTTTTTTTTCTTGCAATGTTGGTTTCGAACCTCCAGTGAACTTAAACTTACATATGCTAACTTCGGTAGTAGGATTTGACGTGTTTTCAATGTTCATGGGTGGTATAAATATAGCTGAGCGTTTCCTTTTTTGAGAAACTGTATAGCTTCCACAGGTTGTAGATGATAAAGAATTTTCTGATTTAATCGATGACGGTGTCGACAAAGGTTCACGATATTCTATATTTGTAGACATCGTATTAGATAAAGTTTTAGATAGCTTTTGAGAAAATAAAAGATCGTTCGGAATTGGAATTTTTAAAGCAAGTTGATTGTCTTTCTGTATAGTCTCAAATGGACCATTTGTGTTTTTCAGTAGCACTCCGCTATCAAATAATTTTTGATAATACATCGTAATAGGTTTTATTAAATTATTTTCTTCCTCTAGTGCAATAATTTTGTCTTCTTGTTTTATATCAGTTATGTTGTTTAGAGATTTCTTAAGGCTATTGGCCAACATAGAATCCCGCATAGAGTCTAACGGATTATTTACTGGGGTTGGACAACTGGAATTAGATTCTGATAATTCTTCACCGCTAGATATTGAATAGGAATCATTGAGCTGATCACGTAAACATAAATTTAATGGTTGCTCAGAACTATATATTTTGCTTGAGTGGTTCCCGCCACAATAATCTACCACAACATTTGAAGGGCATGGAGTTTTTGTTTTCTTTGGCAGTATGGTTCCATAGTTCTTATAAATTAAATGGCATATGTCAGCTTTTTTAGGTTTTCGACCTCTTCGTGGTTTACAATTATCTAATGTTATTTCTCCCATATAAGGGAGATCAGTATAAAGATTTTGTCGATTATTAGAAATATTATTTAGATTTGAAATGCATTCAACATCATTTACTGTGTTAGAATTTGTACTAACGGAGTTAGACAATTCGTTCATATTCTGTAACTGAGTATTAATATTATCATCAATTATTTTAGTATTTGTGGTTGTTTGAAATTTATTAGTAATTGTTTTTGCCTTATTTAACTGGGACTGAAGATTTTGTGATGTCTTTTGGTTTTGTACAGTTTTCTCTTTTGATGCGTTAGCTGTCCTTTGTATTTCGGCAATTTTTTGCAACCAACTGCGAACGTTTTCATTAGAGTTCCTGGACTGCGTTTGCTTTTGAGTTATATTTATTGTTTTAGAAGTAGTTCGCTGTTGAGCTATGCTGCCTTTTTGTTGATTTTTACATAAACGTTGTTGACCTAGTGTAGCTTCATAATGGCTAAGATATTCTGGAGGTAATGCTTGATGATGAAATCTTAACTTAACCATGTTCATTTTTTGCTTATTGTTTCTTTGAGAGCGTAGGGATTTTTGAATTATTGCGGTAGGTTTAGTAATAGTGTTTGACACATTGATACTTCTTTGAGTTTGTTTTTGTTGGTTTTGAGCACTCATAAGATTTGCTTTAACTTTAAGTTGTTGCTTTGTTAAATTGCTGCATCCACTCTTAATAGTTTTTTTGTGATTTGTTAAACGATGATCGGAAAATTTTGCGGCATTTATGTCAGTTTTTTTATTATCTTCATCTTCATGTCGGTGATCACTAGTTTGCGTGATTAAACCTTTTGCAAAATCCGCTGGATGCTCATCGTCGTTAGACAACACATTATTTGCTCCGTGGCTTATTAATGGATCATCAGACCCTTGAAGTAGTAAGTTAGTAGTATTGTGATTGTAACGTTTATGTAGGTATATTTGATTGCTATTTACATCATGATTAGTATTAGTGGGATGTTGCCAAGTGGAAGAATGAGATGAAAATATGTCTATTGGACTGATGTCTTCCAACTTAACATCGACGCAGGTTTGTACTGAATTATCCTCACAATGAAATGGTTTTGGCAAGTTTATGGCCGAAGGACTTAGCGATGAGTTACTTTGAATTTTGTAAACAATCGTAGGACATATATCTCTTTCAATACAATGCGAAGGAACATCGCCACAGTTTAATATTGAAAAATCGTCTCGAGAAATGTCTTGCATGCTATGGCCCACTACAAAGAAAGAAATTGTTGAATTAAATATGATTACTTCATTTATTATTTTATTTAAATATGTAACAGAGGGAATTAATTTAAATAATTAATTTAATAGTGGAAAATCGAAACAATTATAATAATAAAATTTAATTATTTTTAAGTTTTGAATGCCATCAAATCAGTGCACAGTAAATGTTTAATTATCTACACAGCTCTACACATCTACACAATTCTAACAACAACTATTGATCGTAATGTTATTAATTTCACATTAACAGATTTTTTTATTGAATCTAGATCTTTGTGAGTTAATTTAGAATAGAGGTAAATTAATATCGTGTAATTTTATATAATGATCTAATGTTTAAAATAGTACTATTTTGTTACTATTGAGAGAGCATACGCCTAAGGTATTGCTAAATTAGAGGTCCAATATTTTTTATTTGAACCAAAATATGTAATTTTTTAAACCAAATGACTTTGGTTAATAAAAAATTAATTGAATTTGATAGTTTCTTATTTTAATAAATATAAATGAAAATCGATTTATCGATACTAAGAATTATCTTATTCACATTAGTTAACGTTGGAATTAATAGTTTTACTAATTGTGTGGTTTATAAATTAAATTAAGAAATTTCATAAAATTAACTATCATTAACCAACATTATTGAAAATTGATTTTTGGTAAATCTTTAATCTAAATTATTACATTCAATGTTATTATAATAGCTTGCAATTACCAGTAAATAAATATTCAGGTAACATTTTCAAATTATCCATTTTGCTATTTTGAAGAAGAATTGTTAAAATCGAACATTACACAAATCATCACAGCACAAGCAAGCACATTTAATCTTTTAATACTGAACTACCACAATTTCTTTTATTTACCGGTGTTCTCTTAATCAAAATAATAATAGTGCTTATATTGATATGGTTATACGCGGGATTGAGTATATATTGTACATTCTCTGTTCTCTAAAAACTGTTATGGTTTTAAGAGAAAATAACAAACGGAATTTTATATTTGTGATATTAGCGCATTTTGGTTCTGTTGAAATTTGATTCTTTTATAGCGTGTACTATATTGCCAAATAAGGCATAAAAATTTTTTGTTTAGATCTGGAAATTGTTCACTCAACGTATTTATTTAAAAGATTTTAATTTTTATGTCTCTTTAAACATTTCAATTATTTGAAATTTAATTACATTTGTAAGTATTATATATTGTCTTTTTTATTTTAATTATTTTATAGTGCGTATATATTATATATATATATGCTAATATCAAAATTTTTTAATTAAAATGTATACAACGTTAATATACGTATGAATTATATTTAGTTAATTTTAGCTCTCATTTTTCTCTTTAATTAAATCAAACATTTCCGATCTTATGTAAATATGTGTTTTCAATTTTTGGTATCAATACGCGTTGACATCCAAAACGCAACTAAAATGAAAAGTTGAGAAATATCTTTATTATTAAAAGACCCGAATATCCACCTTAGATGGACGTTGTTTATTTGTTCGATAGTCATTCTCATTCACTGCCCGCTTTCTACGATGATCATATAAAACAAACTTATGAGTAAAACGATCGACCATAAGAAGGCAACGTCATCATAGTCACCTAATGTCGACACACTCATCTTATTTAGAACATTTGTAAATTTATTTCTCAGATTTTTATCCTACGTATATGCTTGTTCTCGCATTGAATTAAACAATTTTGATCGTGTATACTATTCATTTCGAAATTCAAAATTATTTTGATTAAAGTTTAGCACAAAACAATGATTTTTCCTTCTTCGAAACATTTTTTAATTTGACTATTCAAAAATATATTGAATAATAGCTTTAAAACATTTCGATTGTGTTATTTTTAAAGAGCCTAATTTTTTGTGTCTAAATATCATTATTTTTAAATAACCTTGTTCGATTTATTTTATGTTTATTACTACGGAATGTTTTCCCAATTTTTACCATAAATTGTATTTACAATATTGATTGAAGCCTTGAGTATAGCTTTTTGGAAACGATTTCTTTGTTTATTACGCATGAATTTTGTTAAAATTCTATATTCTAAGTTTATATTTTTCTGATTTAATATAACACTGCTATTGAATTTAATATCGAATTTTATTAAGTGTAATGCATTTTGAACCTTAATGGTATTGTCGCTACAGGCTGCTAATTTAAATATTACGCGTGCTATGCTAAATATTAAGTTTTTAATTCTATTTTTAGAAAATGTGTTTTTGATATTTTCGTACAGACAAAAAAAATCGATTATTTCTATTAAAAATAAAACATTGAAACGATTCTTTATTTTTTCCGAAGTGTATTAAATTCGTGCATTTTTCTTTTTAACGTAATACATATTTGGCATACCAAAAGATAAAATAAAGAACAAAATAAGAATTCTTTTTCTGATTGTGTAGGTTGTTAGATGGATTGAATGTATGTACATGTATGTAGTGCAATTAAAATCTGAATATAATAAAATCAAAATTTGTAAAGTGTTGCTTTCTTACAAAATAAAGTAATAAATTTGTCTCATTTGGAAATTTTGAAATGAAAAGTTTATGTCTACGGAAGTACGATTAGGATAAAACATTAAAGAAATTTTCATTAGTCAATACCTGCACTATTATAAGTAATTTTATAAAATCAGTACTGTAATATGGCAAAGACATAAGTGCGTACAATTTATTAATAAAACAAAAATGGAATAACATTTTTCTATTGACCACTTGTTTGAATTATTCTCAAAATTTCTTTTAAATATGTTTCACATATACTATTGGAGGAATTTTTCGCATACTGTTTTGCACTATCATGTTTAAGCTGAAGAGAAATTTATTTTTCTCTTAAAGGTTTCTATTTTTAATTGCATTGAAAATGTATATTGCTTAAAAAACCACAACGAATTAAATAAAGAAACACGTCTGTTTAGATTTTCTATATAAGGTTAAAGAAAATAAAAACCATTCGGGAACAAAAATTGAAAGATACAACTAAAGTATTAACTTTGCAAATGTGAAAAATTAAACCATAATTATAATACTGTATACTTTAATTACAAATTGTGAGATATGAAATTTAATTTAGAAATAATATACAACAAAAAAACGCTATAGCTTGGAGTATATATATCTATGTAGTATATATATCTATGTATTTTTAGAACCAAAAGATCATTATTAATGAAATAAATGTCGTGTGCTGCTGCTATTTTAAAATGGGTCATTCTAGGTTATTTTTAATTATCTCTAATACTAAAGACAGTTTTTGTCAAATCTATGCGAGAACTATTTCTTTTTATGACCTAAAAATTATTTCTTCTAAATATAGGAGTATCTAATACCACTTTAAAACCTTTTTATGGTCACTTAGTGTATATAAACTTGAATCTGTTTCCACTATTGTAAATTTTTTCTTAATTTTAATTAAAAATCCTCTTTTTAATGTGATAGTAACGGTAAAAATACTGACTAGGGTAGAAGTTGCAGAAAAAACTTAACCCTAATAATATATTGGTTAAAATTTGCTCCAACTTAATTGATGTAACTTTTGTCCTCCTATAAAATTTGTATAAATATAAACATGTTTTTGTTTATTTTCAATAACAATTATAATTATCTAACATTAACATTTTTATATCTTCAAACTAAGTCTGGTTTCTGTTGCAAAAATTCGCCCACGAATACAGTCTACCACATTCATTGTACGTATTTTTAGCAAATTTAAAAATTCATATAATTTATTGAATATTGAATTTAGATGCAAAAATTTTGCTTTTGGTATGACAAGCTAAACCACATACAGAGACTAAAAGTAATTGTTTAATAAATTTTTAAACACTAACATAAAACTTTGCCTTTAACAAAAGTACATTTATATTAATATAAATTATACAATTATAAAAGCAAAAAAACAAAATTTACAATTTCAATATGAATTATTCAATAAGTAATTTTTTGTCTCAACAAAATTACCTTACTAATTAAAAACAAATATGAATTTTATAATTTTCTCAATTTTTAGTGGCCACTTATTAAAAAGAGTAAGTAAATGCCTAGTAATAATTCTTTTAAGTTAATTTATTTTTTCTATGATGTAACCTGTATTTTTAATATTTGTCCTTACCTTTTGTTACAACAGCACTTCAAAATAGCGTAATCTATTTGCTTTTCCCGTTTTATGTCTTATTTTCACTATTTTGTTAAATACTTACTAATAAATTTAATCATGCGAATCGAAAATGAATAAACAATATTTTCTATTTTCTATTCAAACGCTAATGCAAAAACAAATTAACAAACAGGTTTTCACCTTTTTCGGTTTAAATATATTAAAACATTAATATTGACTTTTAACATGTCCGCCCTCCATAAAGTGCAAATATGGAAGAAAATCATTACAACCACAAACATTTACAACAATTTGCAGTTAATATTAAATATTTTCTTCTTTTAAGTATTTTACAAGGCGTAGGAGGAATTTTAAGAACTATACGCTTAATCTTGAAAATGATTAGCAAAATGTTAAACTTTTCTCTTCTAATATTTATAGTCATTACATAGAATGATAAGCGAATATTAATATCTATGTATGTTTATTCCTTTGCAATTAAGTTTAGAAATGCCATGTCTTAATACAAAATTACCGAGCAAATACGATCGCACTTCTTTATAGAGTAGTATAAAAAATTAATTTGCAAAATATAGCGCTTTTAATTCAATTTTAATGTGTTTTGATATACTTATAGTTAAAAGGATATTTCATTTACATTGAAACAATAATTTACCTGTTTAATACGTATTTATTTATTGGTCTCTAACAGATTTCAAAGCAGTTGCCAGGTGTTAATAAGCAGTTAATCCATTAATAGACGTACTTCGAACCTTTGTGGAGATAAATGCATTGTTCAGACACTAGCATTTTGTACATTTAACGTTTACAAGCATTTACAAAAGACGAACGAAGAATGAAATAACTTTGCGATACATCCAACTGTGTATTCACATCTATTTGCTTTTCCTTTCTATCCCGCAAAATCAAGACTCACAACATGCATAAATTGTCTAAGATAGCGGCACTAACAATACTAGAGCCCGAGTTTAACAGCAATCGTTAAAATACGCAAATCTAAAACTTTGTGTAAAACAATTTCACATAAACATTTTAAATTCCTTTATAACTGAACTTAATGAAAGAAACAAAACAAATTCACTCTTGTTAGAAATTTTCCATAATCCTGGACATTCAATTACCTTTTCATTAATTTCTCTAATATTATTTAATATAGATTGATAAATACCTAGCTATTTATGTAAAATTTGTGTACAAGGTTAGATCAAATATATTCCAAATACTTTTTAATATAAATATTTAGATTTATCTTTTACATTTTCTTTGGAATATATGTCCGTAACGTAAAAGCTGAATTGAACTAATCCACTTGTTGCATCTGTACATATACATAAGAATTTGTTTTTCTTTCTATTACGATTAATATTTGTTGCTATTTTGAATACATACTTACCATTTTTGCATCTTCATTAAATATAGACAAATATTCATATGTGCTAAAATAAATCGATCCTTAAATGAATAAACTTCGCATTCCTTAAAAAATAAGCAGCAACAGAAGCATTTACTTAATAAACTGACAACGTATATAAATATATCACATGCTTACATTTAAAATTAAATTATTATCTCGCAATAGAGCATACCTTCGAATATATCCGTCATACAGACTGGCAGACTCTTTATCAAACATAAAATTCATTATTTTCTTGGACCTTTTAGAATGATGCTAAACATTTTTGTTACATAATAAATTTCATTCTAAATAAAATTTATTTATTTTTAAAAGCTTTTTAACTTTTTTCATATCTGTGACATATTAAAAACCATTAAAGCCTACGATTCAAAGAGTAGTCATGTTTTTAGATGTGTTTTTACCAATTATTGTTACTGTATTTGCATTAAGCCAACGATGAAATTATGACAAGCACTTTTAAATTTGTAAAGTTCGTAAAATGTTTGTACATTTCATTCAGCCTTTTGAATAGCATTTTCTTTTTCCTCTTAAATTAACTAATTTCCACGTTGTAGCACAATTAAATATTTTGATTTATATTTGCAAACAGTTGCATTATTAACAAACAAAAATGTCGCTTTATAATGTATCCGCTAATGATCGCTTAGAAGAACAATCAACAAGTGAAATATTAACAGAATGTATGCTTGATGTTTCATTTGCAAATACTCTGTTTCTCGTAGATTAAGAGAATGCCAATAGATCAAACGCGTAGTGTCTCTTTAATCTCGCAACATTGAAAAACAGACTAAGCAAATAATGGGTGTAATTGAAACAAAAAGTTGAAGTCAACCAAAATATATTTAAATAAAAAAATCAAATTGTAGTTGTTAATTTTAAGAATTAATTTTTAGTAAGAAGAATTGATTGATATAAATAAAGTGTAAGATATTTATTGAATTTTGACATAGATAATATTAAAAATTAGAAAAAAACTGAGTTATATTTACAATTAAAAATAGGCACAATGATATCTATTTTGCATTGATTAAAAATAATTAACAGGGTAAAGAGATAGTAAATGTAACTAAGAAAAAGTAAACAATTGAGTAAAAGTGCAATTTTTACTAGTGTTTTTACTTTGATTTTCTATAACATCTTTTCCTCAAAAAGTGACCCCCTGAAAACTTTTTCACTTTACCCCACCGTACCAAAACTTCATCCGTAAATCACCAACCTCTACACATTCCGTTCTCAAAATTTGCGTCACAATTTTAAGACCCTATTTATTCAAAAATTTTATTTTGCGCCACAACAGCATTCCATTCATATCATTAATCATTTCTCTCAACTTTTCCACTAAAATCCTGACTACTTTTACCACTCTTTTATCCTATTTTTCCAAAAATTTAGCTATCACATCATAATGTTTAACAATAACTCACTACATTTACTTAAAGCAGTCAACATCAACACATTTACTTAACAAAAACCTATATAAGTACTGTATTTAACCCAATAATTAACACTCAACAACTATGCTTGTGTGCCGTACATAACAACTACTACAATGTCTTCGAAAAGACTGCAGAAATCTTCACTCGACAAAAGGCCAGCGGTAGGACCCAACAACATCATCTCAAATATTGACCTGCCAAAAATCCAAGAAGAAAAAACGCTTTCCTTATAATATGTAAATAAATATATGTATATAATGTCACAAATTATTCCACCAGTGTTCTTACCTTACAGCACTAAGTAGCATCATTATTATTCATTCATACGATAATAAAATATTGGAACTTATTGAGTACAAAGCCAATTATACACTTATACAATTATAAATAGGTAATATGATATAGCCGGCTCATCTGATAGCGCCACAAATGCGGTGGTTGTCTAATAAGACATCAGACAGAAATAGATAATGTCCTTAATCGCTAATAACGGAAACAAATCGGCCTTCTTATATTCCAAAAGGAATTTTTTCAATTTAATTCCTTTATTAATGAAGGATGCTAATGGTAACCGAGTTTAGATTTGCTTAGTTTGTGATAAGTAGTTCGCCTACGATTGGTTACTATTCCTGCCATCATTGGTAAGTCTATGCCTTAGCTATTAGCTACAACTTTTTAACATCAATACCCTTTTAGATGCTGATCAACCTCCAACAAATCTATCCTAACTAAGCACTTTTACACTGGCAGACTACAATTTACCACACTTCATCGTAATTATGCCCCAGGAAAGTCCCTTTCTTTAACTATTACCAACAATTCATTAACATTTTATCCTTACAGCCTATCCTAGATAACAACTACCAATGTCAACGCAGCCAAGGGCTATATATGATAAACAAAATAATTCTTTTCTGGCAAAAATATGCTGCCAATTATATTATTTTATTAAAAACTTTACTCTTTGTTATTCAAAATAAACTATGTAAATTATGCACTTTGTATTACAAAAAAAAACTACTTTCTTACTTTTTTATATTAAAATTTGTTATTGATTTTAGGCTTTCATTATCTTAACTTTATATTAAAACTTTAAAACATGTAAGTATTATTCAATTATATCAAAAATAATTTGTCTTTAAACATACACCTTTATGTACCTACTGCAACACTCATTCTATATAAATTGTGGTCTTTGTATTACAAAGACACTACTTTCTTACCATTTTATATTAAAAAATTCTATTGATTCTAGTCTTTCAATATCTTAACTTTATATTAAAACTTCAAAACATGTAAGTATTATTCAATTATATCAAAAACAATTTGACTTTAAACATTTGCTTTTACAGACTATCAACCTACCCCTGTGCAAAATAATTTTTCAAGGATTAAATATACCAAAATTACAAAATTGAAGTAAAAATTAAAACCAAAATTAATTTACTCTATTTCAAACTAGTTCCCATTAAAACATTAAACAATATTTACACTTTTGTGCTTGTAATTTTTTTTTTCATTTCATCTTTGTCAAACCATATATTAACCAACAGCACACCTATGAAAAATTTACTAAATTCTAAATTAAACCAAAAAATGGCCAAAAAACAAAAACTAAATTAGAAAATAATACAAACTACCAGAACAAACTTCATTTTCATCCCTAAACTACATATAAGTATTTTTAAAAAATATGTTTCTGCTTCTAACCTACCATTATTGGTTTCATACGGCACAAAAACAGTAAAAATAAAAAATTGACAGAGCCATAATTCCTTAACCCCTTAACCGATTTCCATCAAATAAACGGCTTCTAATAGCATTTATCGACAGCTAAAACTCATAGAACAACCTTTTCACACCATTCCTCAATCTTCACTTTTAAAAAATATTTTTAACCCATTGTAATATTCACAATATATTAACCAACAGCGCACCTATGAAAACATCTCTAAATTCTAAACAAAAGCAATAATTGGCCAAAACACAAAAACCAAAATTAGAAAATACTATAAACTACCAGAACATACTTCATTTTTATCCCTAAACTACATATAAGTATTTTTAAAAAATATTTTTCTGCTTCTAACCTACCATTATTGGTTTCATACGGCACAAAAACAGTAAAAATAAAAAATTGACAGAGCCATAATTCCTTAACCCCTTAACCGATTTCCATCAAATAAACGGCTTCTAATAGCATTTATCGACAGCTAAAACTCATAGAACAACCTTTTCACACCATTCCTCAATCTTCACTTTTAAAAAATATTTTTAACCCATTGTCATTTTCACAATATATTAACCAACAGCGCACCTATGAAAACATTTCTAAATTCTAAACAAAAGCAATAATTGGCCAAAAAACAAAAACCTAAATTAGAAAATACTATAAACTACCAGAACATACTTCATTTTTATCCCTAAACTACATATAAGTATTTTTAAAAAATATTTTTTTGCTTCTAACCTACCATTATTGGTTTCATACGGCACATAAACAGTAAAAATAAAAAATTGACAGAGCCATAATTCCTTAACCCCTTCACCGATTTCCATCAAATAAACGGCTTCTAATAGCATTTATCGACAGCTAAAACTCATAGAACAACCTTTTCACACCATTCCTCAATCTTCACTTTTAAAAAATATTTTTAACCCATTGTAATATTCACAATATATTAACCAACAGCGCACCTATGAAAACATTTCTAAATTCTAAACAAAAGCAATAATTGGCCAAAAAACAAAAACCTAAATTAGAAAATACTATAAACTACCAGAACATACTTCATTTTTATCCCTAAACTACATATAAGTATTTTTAAAAAATATTTTTCTGCTTCTAACCTACCATTATTGGTTTCATACGGCACAAAAACAGTAAAAATAAAAAATTGACAGAGCCATAATTCCTTAACCCCTTCACCGATTTCCATCAAATAAACGGCTTCTAATAGCATTTATCGACAGCTAAAACTCATAGAACAACCTTTTCACACCATTCCTCAATCTTCACTTTTAAAAAATATTTTTAACCCATTGTAATATTCACAATATATTAACCAACAGCGCACCTATGAAAACATTTCTAAATTCTAAACAAAAGCAATAATTGGCCAAAAAACAAAAACCTAAATTAGAAAATACTATAAACTACCAGAACATACTTCATTTTTATCCCTAAACTACATATAAGTATTTTTAAAAAATATTTTTCTGCTTCTAACCTACCATTATTGGTTTCATACGGCACAAAAACAGTAAAAATAAAAAATTGACAGAGCCATAATTCCTTAACCCCTTCACCGATTTCCATCAAATAAACGGCTTCTAATAGCATTTATCGACAGCTAAAACTCATAGAACAACCTTTTCACACCATTCCTCAATCTTCACTTTTAAAAAATATTTTTAACCCATTGTAATATTCACAATATATTAACCAACAGCGCACCTATGAAAACATTTCTAAATTCTAAACAAAAGCAATAATTGGCCAAAAAACAAAAACCTAAATTAGAAAATACTATAAACTACCAGAACATACTTCATTTTTATCCCTAAACTACATATAAGTATTTTTAAAAAATATTTTTCTGCTTCTAACCTACCATTATTGGTTTCATACGGCACAAAAACAGTAAAAATAAAAAATTGACAGAGCCATAATTCCTTAACCCCTTAACCGATTTCCATCAAATAAACGGCTTCTAATAGCATTTATCGACAGCTAAAACTCATAGAACAACCTTTTCACACCATTCCTCAATCTTCACTTTTAAAAAATATTTTTAACCCATTGTAATATTCACAATATATTAACCAACAGCGCACCTATGAAAACATTTCTAAATTCTAAACAAAAGCAATAATTGGCCAAAAAACAAAAACCTAAATTAGAAAATACTATAAACTACCAGAACATACTTCATTTTTATCCCTAAACTACATATAAGTATTTTTAAAAAATATTTTTCTGCTTCTAACCTACCATTATTGGTTTCATACGGCACAAAAACAGTAAAAATAAAAAATTGACAGAGCCATAATTCCTTAACCCCTTAACCGATTTCCATCAAATAAACGGCTTCTAATAGCATTTATCGACAGCTAAAACTCATAGAACAACCTTTTCACACAATTCCTCAATCTTCACTTTTAAAAAATATTTTTAACCCATTGTCATTTTCACAATATATTAACCAACAGCGCACCTATGAAAACATTTCTAAATTCTAAACAAAAGTAATAATTGGCCAAAAAACAAAAACCTAAATTAGAAAATACTATAAACTACCAGAACATACTTCATTTTTATCCCTAAACTACATATAAGTATTTTTAAAAAATATTTTTCTGCTTCTAACCTACCATTATTGGTTTCATACGGCACATAAACAGTAAAAATAAAAAATTTACAGAGCCATAATTCCTTAACCCCTTCACCGATTTCCATCAAATAAACGGCTTCTAATAGCATTTATCGACAGCTAAAACTCATAGAACAACCTTTTCACACCATTCCTCAATCTTCACTTTTAAAAATATTTTTAACCCATTGTAATATTCACAATATATTAACCAACAGCGCACCTATGAAAACATTTCTAAATTCTAAACAAAAGCAATAATTGGCCAAAAAACAAAAACCTAAATTAGAAAATACTATAAACTACCAGAACATACTTCATTTTTATCCCTAAACTACATATAAGTATTTTTAAAAAATATTTTTCTGTTTCTAACCTACCATTATTGGTTTCATACGGCACAAAAACAGTAAAAATAAAAAAATTGACAGAGCCATAATTCCTTAACCCCTTAACCGATTTCCATCAAATAAACGGCTTCTAATAGCATTTATCGACAGCTAAAACTCATAGAACAACCTTTTCACACCATTCCTCAATCTTCACTTTTAAAAAATATTTTTAACCCATTGTAATATTCACAATATATTAACCAACAGCGCACCTATGAAAACATTTCTAAATTCTAAACAAAAGCAAAAATTGGCCAAAAAACAAAAACCTAAATTAGAAAATACTATAAACTACCAGAACATACTTCATTTTTATCCCTAAACTACATATAAGTATTTTTAAAAAATATTTTTCTGCTTCTAACCTACCATTATTGGTTTCATACGGCACATAAACAGTAAAAATAAAAAATTGACAGAGCCATAATTCCTTAACCCCTTCACCGATTTCCATCAAATAAACGGCTTCTAATAGCATTTATCGACAGCTAAAACTCATAGAACAACCTTTTCACACCATTCCTCAATCTTCACTTTTAAAAAATATTTTTAACCCATTGTAATATTCACAATATATTAACCAACAGCGCACCTATGAAAACATTTCTAAATTCTAAACAAAAGCAATAATTGGCCAAAAAACAAAAACCTAAATTAGAAAATACTATAAACTACCAGAACATACTTCATTTTTATCCCTAAACTACATATAAGTATTTTTAAAAAATATTTTTCTGCTTCTAACCTACCATTATTGGTTTCATACGGCACAAAAACAGTAAAAATAAAAAATTGACAGAGCCATAATTCCTTAACCCCTTAACCGATTTCCATCAAATAAACGGCTTCTAATAGCATTTATCGACAGCTAAAACTCATAGAACAACCTTTTCACACCATTCCTCAATCTTCACTTTTAAAAAATATTTTTAACCCATTGTAATATTCACAATATATTAACCAACAGCGCACCTATGAAAACATCTCTAAATTCTAAACAAAAGCAATAATTGGCCAAAAAACAAAAACCTAAATTAGAAAATACTATAAACTACCAGAACATACTTCATTTTTATCCCTAAACTACATATAAGTATTTTTAAAAAATATTTTTCTGCTTCTAACCTACCATTATTGGTTTCATACGGCACAAAAACAGTAAAAATAAAAAATTGACAGAGCCATAATTCCTTAACCCCTTAACCGATTTCCATCAAATAAACGGCTTCTAATAGCATTTATCGACAGCTAAAACTCATAGAACAACCTTTTCACACCATTCCTCAATCTTCACTTTTAAAAAATATTTTTAACCCATTGTCATTTTCACAATATATTAACCAACAGCGCACCTATGAAAACATTTCTAAATTCTAAACAAAAGCAATAATTGGCCAAAAAACAAAAACCTAAATTAGAAAATACTATAAACTACCAGAACATACTTCATTTTTATCCCTAAACTACATATAAGTATTTTTAAAAAATATTTTTTTGCTTCTAACCTACCATTATTGGTTTCATACGGCACATAAACAGTAAAAATAAAAAATTGACAGAGCCATAATTCCTTAACCCCTTCACCGATTTCCATCAAATAAACGGCTTCTAATAGCATTTATCGACAGCTAAAACTCATAGAACAACCTTTTCACACCATTCCTCAATCTTCACTTTTAAAAAATATTTTTAACCCATTGTAATATTCACAATATATTAACCAACAGCGCACCTATGAAAACATTTCTAAATTCTAAACAAAAGCAATAATTGGCCAAAAAACAAAAACCTAAATTAGAAAATACTATAAACTACCAGAACATACTTCATTTTTATCCCTAAACTACATATAAGTATTTTTAAAAAATATTTTTCTGCTTCTAACCTACCATTATTGGTTTCATACGGCACAAAATCAGTAAAAATAAAAAATTGACAGAGCCATAATTCCTGAACCCCTTAACCGATTTCCATCAAATAAACGGCTTCTAATAGCATTTATCGACAGCTAAAACTCATAGAACAACCTTTTCACACCATTCCTCAATCTTCACTTTTAAAAAATATTTTTAACCCATTGTAATATTCACAATATATTAACCAACAGCGCACCTATGAAAACATTTCTAAATTCTAAACAAAAGCAATAATTGGCCAAAAAACAAAAACCTAAATTAGAAAATACTATAAACTACCAGAACATACTTCATTTTTATCCCTAAACTACATATAAGTATTTTTAAAAAATATTTTTCTGCTTCTAACCTACCATTATTGGTTTCATACGGCACAAAAACAGTAAAAATAAAAAATTGACAGAGCCATAATTCCTTAACCCCTTAACCGATTTCCATCAAATAAACGGCTTCTAATAGCATTTATCGACAGCTAAAACTCATAGAACAACCTTTTCACACCATTCCTCAATCTTCACTTTTAAAAAATATTTTTAACCCATTGTAATATTCACAATATATTAACCAACAGCGCACCTATGAAAACATTTCTAAATTCTAAACAAAAGCAATAATTAGCCAAAAAACAAAAACCTAAATTAGAAAGTACTATAAACTACCAGAACATACTTCATTTTTATCCCTAAACTACATATAAGTATTTTTAAAAAATATTTTTCTGCTTCTAACCTACCATTATTGGTTTCATACGGCACAAAAACAGTAAAAATAAAAAATTGACAGAGCCATAATTCCTTAACCCCTTCACCGATTTCCATCAAATAAACGGCTTCTAATAGCATTTATCGACAGCTAAAACTCATAGAACAACCTTTTCACACCATTCCTCAATCTTCACTTTTAAAAAATATTTTTAACCCATTGTAATATTCACAATATATTAACCAACAGCGCACCTATGAAAACATTTCTAAATTCTAAACAAAAGCAATAATTGGCCAAAAAACAAAAACCTAAATTAGAAAATACTATAAACTACCAGAACATACTTCATTTTTATCCCTAAACTACATATAAGTATTTTTAAAAAATATTTTTCTGCTTCTAACCTACCATTATTGGTTTCATACGGCACAAAATCAGTAAAAATAAAAAATTGACAGAGCCATAATTCCTGAACCCCTTAACCGATTTCCATCAAATAAACGGCTTCTAATAGCATTTATCGACAGCTAAAACTCATAGAACAACCTTTTCACACCATTCCTCAATCTTCACTTTTAAAAAATATTTTTAACCCATTGTAATATTCACAATATATTAACCAACAGCGCACCTATGAAAACATTTCTAAATTCTAAACAAAAGCAATAATTGGCCAAAAAACAAAAACCTAAATTAGAAAATACTATAAACTACCAGAACATACTTCATTTTTATCCCTAAACTACATATAAGTATTTTTAAAAAATATTTTTCTGCTTCTAACCTACCATTATTGGTTTCATACGGCACAAAAACAGTAAAAATAAAAAATTGACAGAGCCATAATTCCTTAACCCCTTAACCGATTTCCATCAAATAAACGGCTTCTAATAGCATTTATCGACAGCTAAAACTCATAGAACAACCTTTTCACACCATTCCTCAATCTTCACTTTTAAAAAATATTTTTAACCCATTGTAATATTCGCAATATATTAACCAACAGCGCACCTATGAAAACATTTCTAAATTCTAAACAAAAGCAATAATTAGCCAAAAAACAAAAACCTAAATTAGAAAGTACTATAAACTACCAGAACATACTTCATTTTTATCCCTAAACTACATATAAGTATTTTTAAAAAATATTTTTCTGCTTCTAACCTACCATTATTGGTTTCATACGGCACAAAAACAGTAAAAATAAAAAATTGACAGAGCCATAATTCCTTAACCCCTTCACCGATTTCCATCAAATAAACGGCTTCTAATAGCATTTATCGACAGCTAAAACTCATAGAACAACCTTTTCACACCATTCCTCAATCTTCACTTTTAAAAAATATTTTTAACCCATTGTCATTTTCACAATATATTAACCAACAGCGCACCTATGAAAACATTTCTAAATTCTAAACAAAAGCAAAAATTGGCCAAAAAACAAAAACCTAAATTAGAAAATACTATAAACTACCAGAACATACTTCATTTTTATCCCTGAACTACATATAAGTATTTTTAAAAAATATTTTTCTGCTTCTAACCTACCATTATTGGTTTCATACGGCACAAAAACAGTAAAAATAAAAAATTGACAGAGCCATAATTCCTTAACCCCTTCACCGATTTCCATCAAATAAACGGCTTCTAATAGCATTTATCGACAGCTAAAACTCATAGAACAACCTTTTCACACCATTCCTCAATCTTCACTTTTAAAAAATATTTTTAACCCATTGTAATATTCACAATATATTAACCAACAGTGCACCTATGAAAACATTTCTAAATTCTAAACAAAAGCAATAATTGGCCAAAAAACAAAAACCTAAATTAGAAAATACTATAAACTACCAGAACATACTTCATTTTTATCCCTAAACTACATATAAGTATTTTTAAAAAATATTTTTCTGCTTCTAACCTACCATTATTGGTTTCATACGGCACAAAAACAGTAAAAATAAAAAATTGACAGAGCCATAATTCCTTAACCCCTTAACCGATTTCCATCAACTAAACGGCTTCTAATAGCATTTATCGACAGCTAAAACTCATAGAACAACCTTTTCACACCATTTCTCAATCTTCACTTTTAAAAAATATTTTTAACCCATTGTCATTTTCACAATATATTAACCAACAGCGCACCTATGAAAACATTTCTAAATTCTAAACAAAAGCAAAAATTGGCCAAAAAACAAAAACCTAAATTAGAAAATACTATAAACTACCAGAACATACTTCATTTTTATCCCTAAACTACATATAAGTATTTTTAAAAAATATTTTTCTGCTTCTAACCTACCATTATTGGTTTCATACGGCACATAAACAGTAAAAATAAAAAATTGACAGAGCCATAATTCCTTAACCCCTTCACCGATTTCCATCAAATAAACGGCTTCTAATAGCATTTATGGACAGCTAAAACTCATAGAACAACCTTTTCACACCATTCCTCAATCTTCACTTTTAAAAAATATTTTTAACCCATTGTAATATTCACAATATATTAACCAACAGTGCACCTATGAAAACATTTCTAAATTCTAAACAAAAGCAATAATTGGCCAAAAAACAAAAACCTAAATTAGAAAATACTATAAACTACCAGAACATACTTCATTTTTATCCCTAAACTACATATAAGTATTTTTAAAAAATATTTTTCTGCTTCTAACCTACCATTATTGGTTTCATACGGCACAAAAACAGTAAAAATAAAAAATTGACAGAGCCATAATTCCTTAACCCCTTAACCATTTCCATCAAATAAACGGCTTCTAATAGCATTTATCGACAGCTAAAACTCATAGAACAACCTTTTCACACCATTCCTCAATCTTCACTTTTAAAAAATATTTTTAACCCATTGTAATATTCACAATATATTAACCAACAGCGCACCTATGAAAACATTTCTAAATTCTAAACAAAAGCAATAATTAGCCAAAAAACAAAAACCTAAATTAGAAAGTACTATAAACTACCAGAACATACTTCATTTTTATCCCTAAACTACATATAAGTATTTTTAAAAAATATTTTTCTGCTTCTAACCTACCATTATTGGTTTCATACGGCACAAAAACAGTAAAAATAAAAAATTGACAGAGCCATAATTCCTTAACCCCTTCACCGATTTCCATCAAATAAACGGCTTCTAATAGCATTTATCGACAGCTAAAACTCATAGAACAACCTTTTCACACCATTCCTCAATCTTCACTTTTAAAAAATATTTTTAACCCATTGTCATTTTCACAATATATTAACCAACAGCGCACCTATGAAAACATTTCTAAATTCTAAACAAAAGCAATAATTGGCCAAAAAACAAAAACCTAAATTAGAAAATACTATAAACTACCAGAACATACTTCATTTTTATCCCTAAACTACATATAAGTATTTTTAAAAAATATTTTTTTGCTTCTAACCTACCATTATTGGTTTCATACGGCACATAAACAGTAAAAATAAAAAATTGACAGAGCCATAATTCCTTAACCCCTTCACCGATTTCCATCAAATAAACGGCTTCTAATAGCATTTATCGACAGCTAAAACTCATAGAACAACCTTTTCACACCATTCCTCAATCTTCACTTTTAAAAAATATTTTTAACCCATTGTAATATTCACAATATATTAACCAACAGCGCACCTATGAAAACATTTCTAAATTCTAAACAAAAGCAATAATTGGCCAAAAAACAAAAACCTAAATTAGAAAATACTATAAACTACCAGAACATACTTCATTTTTATCCCTAAACTACATATAAGTATTTTTAAAAAATATTTTTCTGCTTCTAATCTACCATTATTGGTTTCATACGGCACAAAAACAGTAAAAATAAAAAATTGACAGAGCCATAATTCCTTAACCCCTTAACCGATTTCCATCAAATAAACGGCTTCTAATAGCATTTATCGACAGCTAAAACTCATAGAACAACCTTTTCACACCATTCCTCAATCTTCACTTTTAAAAAATATTTTTAACCCATTGTCATTTTCACAATATATTAACCAACAGCGCACCTATGAAAACATTTCTAAATTCTAAACAAAAGCAAAAATTGGCCAAAAAACAAAAACCTAAATTAGAAAATACTATAAACTACCAGAACATACTTCATTTTTATCCCTAAACTACATATAAGTATTTTTAAAAAATATTTTTCTGCTTCTAACCTACCATTATTGGTTTCATACGGCACATAAACAGTAAAAATAAAAAATTGACAGAGCCATAATTCCTTAACCCCTTCACCGATTTCCATCAAATAAACGGCTTCTAATAGCATTTATCGACAGCTAAAACTCATAGAACAACCTTTTCACACCATTCCTCAATCTTCACTTTTAAAAAATATTTTTAACCCATTGTAATATTCACAATATATTAACCAACAGTGCACCTATGAAAACATTTCTAAATTCTAAACAAAAGCAATAATTGGCCAAAAAACAAAAACCTAAATTAGAAAATACTATAAACTACCAGAACATACTTCATTTTTATCCCTAAACTACATATAAGTATTTTTAAAAAATATTTTTCTGCTTCTAACCTACCATTATTGGTTTCATACGGCACAAAAACAGTAAAAATAAAAAATTGACAGAGCCATAATTCCTTAACCCCTTAACCGATTTCCATCAACTAAACGGCTTCTAATAGCATTTATCGACAGCTAAAACTCATAGAACAACCTTTTCACACCATTTCTCAATCTTCACTTTTAAAAAATATTTTTAACCCATTGTCATTTTCACAATATATTAACCAACAGCGCACCTATGAAAACATTTCTAAATTCTAAACAAAAGCAAAAATTGGCCAAAAAACAAAAACCTAAATTAGAAAATACTATAAACTACCAGAACATACTTCATTTTTATCCCTAAACTACATATAAGTATTTTTAAAAAATATTTTTCTGCTTCTAACCTACCATTATTGGTTTCATACGGCACATAAACAGTAAAAATAAAAAATTGACAGAGCCATAATTCCTTAACCCCTTCACCGATTTCCATCAAATAAACGGCTTCTAATAGCATTTATGGACAGCTAAAACTCATAGAACAACCTTTTCACACCATTCCTCAATCTTCACTTTTAAAAAATATTTTTAACCCATTGTAATATTCACAATATATTAACCAACAGTGCACCTATGAAAACATTTCTAAATTCTAAACAAAAGCAATAATTGGCCAAAAAACAAAAACCTAAATTAGAAAATACTATAAACTACCAGAACATACTTCATTTTTATCCCTAAACTACATATAAGTATTTTTAAAAAATATTTTTCTGCTTCTAACCTACCATTATTGGTTTCATACGGCACAAAAACAGTAAAAATAAAAAATTGACAGAGCCATAATTCCTTAACCCCTTAACCGATTTCCATCAAATAAACGGCTTCTAATAGCATTTATCGACAGCTAAAACTCATAGAACAACCTTTTCACACCATTCCTCAATCTTCACTTTTAAAAAATATTTTTAACCCATTGTAATATTCACAATATATTAACCAACAGCGCACCTATGAAAACATTTCTAAATTCTAAACAAAAGCAATAATTAGCCAAAAAACAAAAACCTAAATTAGAAAGTACTATAAACTACCAGAACATACTTCATTTTTATCCCTAAACTACATATAAGTATTTTTAAAAAATATTTTTCTGCTTCTAACCTACCATTATTGGTTTCATACGGCACAAAAACAGTAAAAATAAAAAATTGACAGAGCCATAATTCCTTAACCCCTTCACCGATTTCCATCAAATAAACGGCTTCTAATAGCATTTATCGACAGCTAAAACTCATAGAACAACCTTTTCACACCATTCCTCAATCTTCACTTTTAAAAAATATTTTTAACCCATTGTCATTTTCACAATATATTAACCAACAGCGCACCTATGAAAACATTTCTAAATTCTAAACAAAAGCAATAATTGGCCAAAAAACAAAAACCTAAATTAGAAAATACTATAAACTACCAGAACATACTTCATTTTTATCCCTAAACTACATATAAGTATTTTTAAAAAATATTTTTTTGCTTCTAACCTACCATTATTGGTTTCATACGGCACATAAACAGTAAAAATAAAAAATTGACAGAGCCATAATTCCTTAACCCCTTCACCGATTTCCATCAAATAAACGGCTTCTAATAGCATTTATCGACAGCTAAAACTCATAGAACAACCTTTTCACACCATTCCTCAATCTTCACTTTTAAAAAATATTTTTAACCCATTGTAATATTCACAATATATTAACCAACAGCGCACCTATGAAAACATTTCTAAATTCTAAACAAAAGCAATAATTGGCCAAAAAACAAAAACCTAAATTAGAAAATACTATAAACTACCAGAACATACTTCATTTTTATCCCTAAACTACATATAAGTATTTTTAAAAAATATTTTTCTGCTTCTAACCTACCATTATTGGTTTCATACGGCACAAAAACAGTAAAAATAAAAAATTGACAGAGCCATAATTCCTTAACCCCTTAACCGATTTCCATCAAATAAACGGCTTCTAATAGCATTTATCGACAGCTAAAACTCATAGAACAACCTTTTCACACCATTCCTCAATCTTCACTTTTAAAAAATATTTTTAACCCATTGTAATATTCACAATATATTAACCAACAGCGCACCTATGAAAACATTTCTAAATTCTAAACAAAAGCAATAATTGGCCAAAAAACAAAAACCTAAATTAGAAAATACTATAAACTACCAGAACATACTTCATTTTTATCCCTAAACTACATATAAGTATTTTTAAAAAATATTTTTCTGCTTCTAACCTACCATTATTGGTTTCATACGGCACAAAAACAGTAAAAATAAAAAATTGACAGAGCCATAATTCCTTAACCCCTTCACCGATTTCCATCAAATAAACGGCTTCTAATAGCATTTATCGACAGCTAAAACACATAGAACAACCTTTTCACACCATTCCTCAATCTTCACTTTTAAAAAATATTTTTAACCCATTGTAATATTCACAATATATTAACCAACAGCGCACCTATGAAAACATTTCTAAATTCTAAACAAAAGCAATAATTGGCCAAAAAACAAAAACCTAAATTAGAAAATACTATAAACTACCAGAACATACTTCATTTTTATCCCTAAACTACATATAAGTATTTTTAAAAAATATTTTTCTGCTTCTAACCTACCATTATTGGTTTCATACGGCACATAAACAGTAAAAATAAAAAATTGACAGAGCCATAATTCCTTAACCCCTTCACCGATTTCCATCAAATAAACGGCTTCTAATAGCATTTATCGACAGCTAAAACTCATAGAACAACCTTTTCACACCATTCCTCAATCTTCACTTTTAAAAAATATTTTTAACCCATTGTAATATTCACAATATATTAACCAACAGCGCACCTATGAAAACATTTCTAAATTCTAAACAAAAGCAATAATTGGCCAAAAAACAAAAACCTAAATTAGAAAATACTATAAACTACCAGAACATACTTCATTTTTATCCCTAAACTACATATAAGTATTTTTAAAAAATATTTTTCTGCTTCTAACCTACCATTATTGGTTTCATACGGCACATAAACAGTAAAAATAAAAAATTGACAGAGCCATAATGCCTTAACCCCTTCACCGATTTCCATCAAATAAACGGCTTCTAATAGCATTTATCGACAGCTAAAACTCATAGAACAACCTTTTCAAACCATTCCTCAATCTTCACTTTTAAAAAATATTTTTAACCCATTGTAATATTCACAATATATTAACCAACAGCGCACCTATGAAAACATTTCTAAATTCTAAACAAAAGCAATAATTGGCCAAAAAACAAAAACCTAAATTAGAAAATACTATAAACTACCAGAACATACTTCATTTTTATCCCTAAACTACATATAAGTATTTTTAAAAAATATTTTTCTGCTTCTAACCTACCATTATTGGTTTCATACGGCACAAAAACAGTAAAAATAAAAAATTGACAGAGCCATAATTCCTTAACCCCTTAACCGATTTCCATTAAATAAACGGCTTCTAATAGCATTTATCGACAGCTAAAACTCATGGAACAACCTTTTCACACCATTCCTCAATCTTCACTTTTAAAAAATATTTTTAACCCATTGTCATATTCACAATATATTAACCAACAGCGCACCTATGAAATCATTTCTAAATTCTAAACAAAAGCAAAAATTGGCCAAAAAACAAAAACCTAAATTAGAAAATACTATAAACTACCAGAACATACATCATTTTTATCCCTAAACTACATATAAGTATTTTTAAAAATTTTTTTCTGCTTCTAACCTACCATTATTGGTTTCATACGGCACATAAACAGTAAAAATAAAAAATTGACAGAGCCATAATTCCTTAACCCCTTCACCGATTTCCATCAAATAAACGGCTTCTAATAGCATTTATCGACAGCTAAAACTCATAGAACAACCTTTTCACACCATTCCTCAATCTTCACTTTTAAAAAATATTTTTAACCCATTGTAATATTCACAATATATTAACCAACAGCGCACCTATGAAAACATTTCTAAATTCTAAACAAAAGCAATAATTGGCCAAAAAACAAAAACCTAAATTAGAAAATACTATAAACTACCAGAACATACTTCATTTTTATCCCTAAACTACATATAAGTATTTTTAAAAAATATTTTTCTGCTTCTAACCTACCATTATTGGTTTCATACGGCACAAAAACAGTAAAAATAAAAAATTGACAGAGCCATAATTCCTTAACCCCTTAACCGATTTCCATCAAATAAACGGCTTCTAATAGCATTTATCGACAGCTAAAACTCATAGAACAATCTTTTCACACCATTCCTCAATCTTCACTTTTAAAAAATATTTTTAACCCATTGTAATATTCACAATATATTAACCAACAGCGCACCTATGAAAACATTTCTAAATTCTAAACAAAAGCAATAATTGGCCAAAAAACAAAAACATAAATTAGAAAATACTATAAACTACCAGAACATACTTCATTTTTATCCCTAAACTACATATAAGTATTTTTAAAAAATATTTTTCTGCTTCTAACCTACCATTATTGGTTTCATACGGCACAAAAACAGTAAAAATAAAAAATTGACAGAGCCATAATTCCTTAACCCCTTAACCGATTTCCATCAAATAAACGGCTTCTAATAGCATTTATCGACAGCTAAAACTCATAGAACAACCTTTTCACACCATTCCTCAATCTTCACTTTTAAAAAATATTTTTAACCCATTGCCATTTTCACAATATATTAACCAACAGCGCACCTATGAAAACATTTCTAAATTCTAAACAAAAGCAATAATTGGCCAAAAAACAAAAACCTAAATTAGAAAATACTATAAACTACCAGAACATACTTCATTTTTATCCCTAAACTACATATAAGTATTTTTAAAAAATATTTTTCTGCTTCTAACCTACCATTATTGCTTTCATACGGCACAAAAACAGTAAAAATAAAAAATTGACAGAGCCATAATTCCTTAACCCCTTAACCGATTTCCATCAAATAAACGGCTTCTAATAGCATTTATCGACAGCTAAAACTCCTAGAACAACCTCTTCACACAATTCCTCAATCTTCACTTTTAAAAAATATTTTTAACCCATTGTCATTTTCACAATATATTAACCAACAGCGCACTTATGAAAACATTTCTAAATTCTAAACAAAAGCAATAATTGGCCAAAAAACAAAAACCTAAATTAGAAAATACTATAAACTACCAGAACATACTTCATTTTTATCCCTAAACTACATATAAGTATTTTTAAAAAATATTTTTCAGCTTCTAACCTACCATTATTGGTTTCATACGGCACAAAAACAGTAAAAATAAAAAATTGACAGAGCCATAATTCCTTAACCACTTAACCGATTTCCATCAAATAAACGGCTTCTAATAGCATTTATCGACAGCTAAAACTCATAGAACAATCTTTTCACACCATTCCTCAATCTTCACTTTTAAAAAATATTTTTAACCCATTGTAATATTCACAATATATTAACCAACAGCGCACCTATGAAAACATTTCTAAATTCTAAACAAAAGCAATAATTGGCCAAAAAACAAAAACCTAAATTAGAAAATACTATAAACTACCAGAACATACTTCATTTTTATCCCTAAACTACATATAAGTATTTTTAAAAAATATTTTTCTGCTTCTAACCTACCATTATTGCTTTCATACGGCACAAAAACAGTAAAAATAAAAAATTGACAGAGCCATAATTCCTTAACCCCTTAACCGATTTCCATCAAATAAACGGCTTCTAATAGCATTTATCGACAGCTAAAACTCCTAGAACAACCTCTTCACACAATTCCTCAATCTTCACTTTTAAAAAATATTTTTAACCCATTGTCATTTTCACAATATATTAACCAACAGCGCACCTATGAAAACATTTCTAAATTCTAAACAAAAGCAATAATTGGCCAAAAAACAAAAACCTAAATTAGAAAATACTATAAACTACCAGAACATACTTCATTTTTATCCCTAAACTACATATAAGTATTTTTAAAAAATATTTTTCTGCTTCTAACCTACCATTATTGGTTTCATACGGCACAAAAACAGTAAAAATAAAAAATTGACAGAGCCATAATTCCTTAACCACTTAACCGATTTCCATCAAATAAACGGCTTCTAATAGCATTTATCGACAGCTAAAACTCATAGAACAATCTTTTCACACCATTCCTCAATCTTCACTTTTAAAAAATATTTTTAACCCATTGTAATATTCACAATATATTAACCAACAGCGCACCTATGAAAACATTTCTAAATTCTAAACAAAAGCAATAATTGGCCAAAAAACAAAAACCTAAATTAGAAAATACTATAAACTACCAGAACATACTTCATTTTTATCCCTAAACTACATATAAGTATTTTTAAAAAATATTTTTCTGCTTCTAACCTACCATTATTGGTTTCATACGGCACAAAAACAGTAAAAATAAAAAATTGACAGAGCCATAATTCCTTAACCCCTTAACCGATTTCCATCAAATAAACGGCTTCTAATAGCATTTATCGACAGCTAAAACTCCTAGAACAACCTCTTCACACAATTCCTCAATCTTCACTTTTAAAAAATATTTTTAACCCATTGTCATTTTCACAATATATTAACCAACAGCGCACCTATGAAAACATTTCTAAATTCTAAACAAAAGCAATAATTGGCCAAAAAACAAAAACCTAAATTAGAAAATACTATAAACTACCAGAACATACTTCATTTTTATCCCTAAACTACATATAAGTATTTTTAAAAAATATTTTTCTGCTTCTAACCTACCATTATTGGTTTCATACGGCACAAAAACAGTAAAAATAAAAAATTGACAGAGCCATAATTCCTTAACCACTTAACCGATTTCCATCAAATAAACGGCTTCTAATAGCATTTATCGACAGCTAAAACTCATAGAACAATCTTTTCACACCATTCCTCAATCTTCACTTTTAAAAAATATTTTTAACCCATTGTAATATTCACAATATATTAACCAACAGCGCACCTATGAAAACATTTCTAAATTCTAAACAAAAGCAATAATTGGCCAAAAAACAAAAACCTAAATTAGAAAATACTATAAACTACCAGAACATACTTCATTTTTATCCCTAAACTACATATAAGTATTTTTAAAAAATATTTTTCTGCTTCTAACCTACCATTATTGCTTTCATACGGCACAAAAACAGTAAAAATAAAAAATTGACAGAGCCATAATTCCTTAACCCCTTAACCGATTTCCATCAAATAAACGGCTTCTAATAGCATTTATCGACAGCTAAAACTCCTAGAACAACCTCTTCACACAATTCCTCAATCTTCACTTTTAAAAAATATTTTTAACCCATTGTCATTTTCACAATATATTAACCAACAGCGCACCTATGAAAACATTTCTAAATTCTAAACAAAAGCAATAATTGGCCAAAAAACAAAAACCTAAATTAGAAAATACTATAAACTACCAGAACATACTTCATTTTTATCCCTAAACTACATATAAGTATTTTTAAAAAATATTTTTCTGCTTCTAACCTACCATTATTGGTTTCATACGGCACAAAAACAGTAAAAATAAAAAATTGACAGAGCCATAATTCCTTAACCACTTAACCGATTTCCATCAAATAAACGGCTTCTAATAGCATTTATCGACAGCTAAAACTCATAGAACAATCTTTTCACACCATTCCTCAATCTTCACTTTTAAAAAATATTTTTAACCCATTGTAATATTCACAATATATTAACCAACAGCGCACCTATGAAAACATTTCTAAATTCTAAACAAAAGCAATAATTGGCCAAAAAACAAAAACCTAAATTAGAAAATACTATAAACTACCAGAACATACTTCATTTTTATCCCTAAACTACATATAAGTATTTTTAAAAAATATTTTTCTGCTTCTAACCTACCATTATTGGTTTCATACGGCACAAAAACAGTAAAAATAAAAAATTGACAGAGCCATAATTCCTTAACCCCTTAACCGATTTCCATCAAATAAACGGCTTCTAATAGCATTTATCGACAGCTAAAACTCATAGAACAACCTTTTCACACCATTCCTCAATCTTCACTTTTAAAAAATATTTTTAACCCATTGTAATATTCACAATATATTAACCAACAGCGCACCTATGAAAACATTTCTAAATTCTAAACAAAAGCAATAATTGGCCAAAAAACAAAAACCTAAATTAGAAAATACTATAAACTACCAGAACATACTTCATTTTTATCCCTAAACTACATATAAGTATTTTTAAAAAATATTTTTCTGCTTCTAACCTACCATTATTGGTTTCATACGGCACAAAAACAGTAAAAATAAAAAATTGACAGAGCCATAATTCCTTAACCACTTAACTGATTTCCATCAAATAAACGGCTTCTAATAGCATTTATCGACAGCTAAAACTCATAGAACAATCTTTTCACACCATTCCTCAATCTTCACTTTTAAAAAATATTTTTAACCCATTGTAATATTCACAATATATTAACCAACAGCGCACCTATGAAAACATTTCTAAATTCTAAACAAAAGCAATAATTGGCCAAAAAACAAAAACATAAATTAGAAAATACTATAAACTACCAGAACATACTTCATTTTTATCCCTAAACTACATATAAGTATTTTTAAAAAATATTTTTCTGCTTCTAACCTACCATTATTGGTTTCATACGGCACAAAAACAGTAAAAATAAAAAATTGACAGAGCCATAATTCCTTAACCCCTTAACCGATTTCCATCAAATAAACGGCTTCTAATAGCATTTATCGACAGCTAAAACTCATAGAACAACCTTTTCACACCATTCCTCAATCTTCACTTTTAAAAAATATTTTTAACCCATTGCCATTTTCACAATATATTAACCAACAGCGCACCTATGAAAACATTTCTAAATTCTAAACAAAAGCAATAATTGGCCAAAAAACAAAAACCTAAATTAGAAAATACTATAAACTACCAGAACATACTTCATTTTTATCCCTAAACTACATATAAGTATTTTTAAAAAATATTTTTCTGCTTCTAACCTACCATTATTGCTTTCATACGGCACAAAAACAGTAAAAATCAAAAATTGACAGAGCCATAATTCCTTAACCCCTTAACCGATTTCCATCAAATAAACGGCTTCTAATAGCATTTATCGACAGCTAAAACTCCTAGAACAACCTCTTCACACAATTCCTCAATCTTCACTTTTAAAAAATATTTTTAACCCATTGTCATTTTCACAATATATTAACCAACAGCGCACCTATGAAAACATTTCTAAATTCTAAACAAAAGCAATAATTGGCCAAAAAACAAAAACCTAAATTAGAAAATACTATAAACTACCAGAACATACTTCATTTTTATCCCTAAACTACATATAAGTATTTTTAAAAAATATTTTTCTGCTTCTAACCTACCATTATTGGTTTCATACGGCACAAAAACAGTAAAAATAAAAAATTGACAGAGCCATAATTCCTTAACCACTTAACCGATTTCCATCAAATAAACGGCTTCTAATAGCATTTATCGACAGCTAAAACTCATAGAACAATCTTTTCACACCATTCCTCAATCTTCACTTTTAAAAAATATTTTTAACCCATTGTAATATTCACAATATATTAACCAACAGCGCACCTATGAAAACATTTCTAAATTCTAAACAAAAGCAATAATTGGCCAAAAAACAAAAACCTAAATTAGAAAATACTATAAACTACCAGAACATACTTCATTTTTATCCCTAAACTACATATAAGTATTTTTAAAAAATATTTTTCTGCTTCTAACCTACCATTATTGGTTTCATACGGCACATAAACAGTAAAAATAAAAAATTGACAGAGCCATAATTCCTTAACCCCTTCACCGATTTCCATCAAATAAACGGCTTCTAATAGCATTTATCGACAGCTAAAACTCATAGAACAACCTTTTCACACCATTCCTCAATCTTCACTTTTAAAAAATATTTTTAACCCATTGTCATTTTCACAATATATTAACCAACAGCGCACCTATGAAAACATTTCTAAATTCTAAACAAAAGCAATAATTGGCCAAAAAACAAAAACCTAAATTAGAAAATACTATAAACTACCAGAACATACTTCATTTTTATCCCTAAACTACATATAAGTATTTTTAAAAAATATTTTTCTGCTTCTAACCTACCATTATTGGTTTCATACGGCACATAAACAGTAAAAATAAAAAATTGACAGAGCCATAATTCCTTAACCCCTTCACCGATATCCATCAAATAAACGGCTTCTAATAGCATTTATCGACAGCTAAAACTCATAGAACAACCTTTTCACACCATTCCTCAATCTTCACTTTTAAAAAATATTTTTAACCCATTGTCATTTTCACAATATATTAACCAACAGCGCACCTATGAAAACATTTCTAAATTCTAAACAAAAGCAATAATTGGCCAAAAAACAAAAACCGAAATTAGAAAATACTATAAACTACCAGCACATACTTCATTTTTATCCCTAAACTACATATAAGTATTTTTAAAAAATATTTTTCTGCTTCTAACCTACCATTATTGGTTTCATACGGCACATAAACAGTAAAAATAAAAAATTGACAGAGCCATAATTCCTTAACCCCTTCACCGATTTCCATCAAATAAACGGCTTCTAATAGCATTTATCGACAGCTAAAACTCATAGAACAACCTTTTCACACCATTCCTCAATCTTCACTTTTAAAAAATATTTTTAACCCATTGTAATATTCACAATATATTAACCAACAGCGCACCTATGAAAACATTTCTAAATTCTAAACAAAAGCAATAATTGGCCAAAAAACAAAAACCTAAATTAGAAAATACTATAAACTACCAGAACATACTTCATTTTTATCCCTAAACTACATATAAGTATTTTTAAAAAATATTTTTCTGCTTCTAACCTACCATTATTGGTTTCATACGGCACAAAAACAGTAAAAATAAAAAATTGACAGAGCCATAATTCCTTAACCCCTTAACCGATTTCCATCAAATAAACGGCTTCTAATAGCATTTATCGACAGCTAAAACTCATAGAACAACCTTTTCACACCATTCCTCAATCTTCACTTTTAAAAAATATTTTTAACCCATTGTAATATTCACAATATATTAACCAACAGCGCACCTATGAAAACATTTCTAAATTCTAAACAAAAGCAAAAATTGGCCAAAAAACAAAAACCTAAATTAGAAAATACTATAAACTACCAGAACATACTTCATTTTTATCCCTAAACTACATATAAGTATTTTTAAAAAATATTTTTCTGCTTCTAACCTACCATTATTGGTTTCATACGGCACATAAACAGTAAAAATAAAAAATTGACAGAGCCATAATTCCTTAACCCCTTAACCGATTTGCATCAAATAAACGGCTTCTAATAGCATTTATCAACAGCTAAAACTCCTAGAACAACCTTTTCACACCATTCCTCAATCTTCACTTTTAAAAAATATTTTTAACCCATTGTCATATTCACAATATATTAACCAACAGCGCACCTATGAAAACATTTCTAAATTCTAAACAAAAGCAAAAATTGGCCAAAAAACAAAAACCTAAATTAGAAAATACTATAAACTACCAGAACATACATCATTTTTATCCCTAAACTACATATAAGTATTTTTAAAAAACATTTTTCTGCTTCTAACCTACCATTATTGGTTTCATACGGCACAAAAACAGTAAAAATAAAAAATTGACAGAGCCATAATTTCTTAACCCCTCAACCGATTTCCATCAAATAAACGGGTTCTAATAGTATTTATCGCCAGCTAAAACTCCTAGAACAAACTTTTCCATACAAGTGACCCGCCAATACTTTTTCCAACCGTTTGACATTTGCATATGCAACACTACCAACAAAGGACCAATATATCAGTAAACAAACTACATTCATACCCATAACATCTGAACGCATTCATCTATTTGGAAGCGGTAAACGGTTACAAGTACATGTCAACGGGACCTTCAACCTACGGAAAAGCTTTTCCAAAGCAAAAGAGACCTATTTCAGATTTCGTCTACCAAATCAAACACCACTTGTACTTCAATAGCTATAAACGGGAAATAAAAAAGGTATAAATTGCCACATCTCTTGACTGGATTAACCGAATTTAATACGGTAAACGGCTACTGACAGGGCTTTCGGAGGACTAAAACTCATGGAACAACTTCATTCACAGAGGTGACCCGCCGACACTCCAAGGAGGAAAAACTATTTCCCCTCATTCTAGGCCCGACAAATTGACATCACTATGTCTCCACCCCATACCCTATCCATGCCCATCCTTACCCCAATTTCCATTTTTCTTTCCATATTTCCAATATTATTCAGTACTAGCATCTCCTAACAACAGTCATCATCAACATTCATATTCAAAAGCAACACAAAGCGATCTAAACAAAAGCTACCAACATCAACACACACATCACAAACAAAAGCCTTCACAACCAAAAGCTATATAAGCAAAACACTCAACAGTGAACAGTAGTGGATTTATTCCTCCATTTTACAACATACTTAAACTGCCATAACTCCGTAACGCTGAAACGGATTGATTTCGGGTAAACGGCGTTCGATAGGTCTCCACAAGACCTACAACTCATGGAACAACATACGGTCTGATATTGGCCCGCCGTAAGTCCAAGGGGGAAAAACACTTTCCCCTCAACTTAGGCCTGCCAAATTGACATCACTATGTGTCCAGGGTCTACCCATTCCAAATCTACTTTAACCAAAAAAAATATTTTTTGACCCTATTTTTCTAAAAAATTCAATATCGTCGCTCATTACTACACAATCATCATATGTAACTTATTCCTCAACTATATTACCAAAAATACTAACAAACTTCATTAATTCATATCAGAATTCATTTCATCCAGCCCAAACGGCATACAATTTCCATCGAAATCCCCGCACAGCATATATTCCATACACATTGTGTGCGTGTGCACATTTACTTATTTTCCAAACAGTTTCTACTTGCCACCCCACTCTGTCAATAAAAGCCACACAATGCTAAATTCCCATTATTTTCTGTGCCGACCAAAGCCTTCTGTCGTTTAGTGTGGTCTTCCCGAAACGTCGTCTCCCTATAAGGCCACCATATTCCGAAAGGGTCCGTCTTCGATTCTACCTAGTCCTACTATCATTTTTAATCCCATTCCCTCATTTTTACATCTAAAATTCTCGTATTTCCATCATTGCAATTTTGCTATATTATTTCTAATTTATTTTCCTACTTGAACCCCATACATATATTTTTCAAATAAATATAAACACATTAACCTCTATTTTTATCAATTTCATATTTATTTAATATTTTACTATAATTTTACTTTTTATTTTAAACATTTTAACGCTATAAACCATTTTTTACCATAATGCTAATATCTACAATATTACTATAATACAGCCTAATTTTATTAATTTATATCCAATTTCATTTCGACTCTAAACGTCATCCACTATTTCATCTATATCCCTGTACAACACATATTCCACAGACATTCCACACACACCACCATTAGTTCAATTTATATTCTCCACACAGTTTCTACAATAAACATAATTTCCCACCACAACACACCATTCATTACCCCTATTGTGCAACAAACACACCATTATCCACATTTAGCATTATTTCAAAATGGCGGCGTAGCATATTACTATACAAGCAAAGACACATACACGTCACAAACAAAAGCAGCCATCACAACCAAAAGCTATATAAACAAACCAATCAACAGTAAGCAGCAGTGGCTTTATTCTTCCCCTTTACAACATACTTAATCTGCCATAACTCCGTAACGCCGAAGCCAATCGATCTCGGGTAAACGGTGATCGATAAGTCTCTACAGCGCCTACAACTCATGGAACAATCTTCGGTCCAATACCATCATTTTCTTTAATAAATATAACTCTAAAGAATCTACATCTACAAACTCTCCTTCATATTCATACACTTTGGAGATATTTCATGAAAGGTTTTTACTTCTAATTAAAACCTAAATACTTTCACGGTAGACTTTCCATTAAACTATTTCTCCACTCTCTAGCGACAATAAGAAACACAACGAATAGCATTTCATTTTTACCCCGAGGGAGAGAGACTAAATAAAAGGGTGGCGGGATGTGGGGCCTATATATATATATAGAAGAGGCATATGCGACGTGTGTCAGTGAGTGTGTGTGGATGAAAAGGCAGAAGCGGGGAAAGGCGCAGCTTGGGACAGAACAGAACAGAACAGAACAGCGGGGGAATAAAGGCGAAGGTAAAGTACAAGGGGCGGTGGAGCTGGGTGTGTGAGAGGAGTGGAGAGAAGAGAAGAGAAGAGAAGAGGGCGGCTGGGGTGGAGAGGGGAGCTGCTTGGGAAATAAAGAAGAGGTGGACCAACACTGGATGCGAAAAAACGATGCATTTGAGCGGAAGGAAAGGCACGAAGGGGACGCGGGTGCACAGCAGGTTCAACGTACAGCGGACGGGACAAAGAGGGGCTAAGGCGGGGAGCACAGTGTAGGATGCTGGAGTGTGACAAGGGAGGGTGGGGGGGTGGGGGTGTGGCAAGGGGCGCATGGAAAGGAAAAGAAGGCGGGAGGCGCAGCTTGGGCAAAGAAAGAGGCATATGCGACGTGTGTCAGTGTGTCCAAGGGGGCAAAAAGACTTACCCCTCAACCTAGGCCCACCAAATTGACATCACTATGTGTCCAGGGTCTACCCATTCCAAATCTACACATTCCACATACGTTCCACATACATTCCACATACGATCCACATACGATCCACATACGATCCACATACGATCCACATACGATCCACATACGATCCACATACGTTCCACATACGTTCCACATACGATCCACATACGATCCACACACGATCCACATACGATCCACATACGTTCCACATACGATCCACATACGTTCCACACACATGAAAAGGCGGAAACGGGAAAGGTGCGTTCTATACCACCCCAAAAGTATGCTAAACATTCTATATTTTTAAATTAAAATAAAAATCTGCAGCATACTTTATGGGGCGAAATTCGAAATCACCCTAAAAGTATGTTAAGCATTCTATATATTTTTTTAAAATAAAATAAAAATCTGCAGCATACTTTAGGGGTCAAAATTCGAAACCGTCCTAAAAGTATGCTACATATTTTATATTTTTAAAATAAAATAAAAATCTGCAGCATACTTTATGGGGGCCAAATTCGAAACGACCCTAAAAGTATGCTATATATTCTATATATATTTTTTCAAATAAATTAAAAATCTGCAGCATACTTTTCGGGGGGCGAAATTCGAAACCACCCTAAAAGTATGCTAAACATTCTATATTTTTAAAATAAAAATCTGCAGCATACTTTCCGGGGGGCCAAATTCGAAACCACCCTAAAAGTATGCTATATATTATATATTTTTAAAATTAAATAAAATAAAAATCTGCAGCATACTTTATGGGGGGGAGGAGGGGGACCAAATTCGAAACCACCCTAAAAGTATGCTATATATTCAATATATATTTTTTAAAATAAAATAAAATAAAAATCTGCAGCATACTTTTCGGGGGAAGGGGGGGGGGGGGGGGGGGGTGGCGAAATTCGAAAGTACCCTAAAAGTGTGGTGAAAAAAGTTTTATATTTTTAAAATAAAATAAAAATCTGCAGCATACTTTGCGGTGCCCACTTTACATACGATCCTAAAAGTATGCCTAAGTGTTTCGAATTTCGAAAAGCCCGCATTTTTTCAAGCATACCCCGAGGGAGAGAGGCTAAATAAAAGTTCCACATACGATCCACATACGTTCCACACACATGAAAAGGCGGAAACGGGAAAGGTGCGTTCTATACCACCCCAAAAGTATGCTAAACATTCTATATTTTTAAATTAAAATAAAAATCTGCAGCATACTTTATGGGGCGAAATTCGAAATCACCCTAAAAGTATGTTAAGCATTCTATATATTTTTTTAAAATAAAATAAAAATCTGCAGCATACTTTAGGGGTCAAAATTCGAAACCGTCCTAAAAGTATGCTACATATTTTATATTTTTAAAATAAAATAAAAATCTGCAGCATACTTTATGGGGGCCAAATTCGAAACGACCCTAAAAGTATGCTATATATTCTATATATATTTTTTCAAATAAATTCAAAATCTGCAGCATACTTTTCGGGGGGCGAAATTCGAAACCACCCTAAAAGTATGCTAAACATTCTATATTTTTAAAATAAAAATCTGCAGCATACTTTCCGGGGGGCCAAATTCGAAACCACCCTAAAAGTATGCTATATATTATATATTTTTAAAATTAAATTAAATACAAATCTGCAGCATACTTTATGGGGGGAGGAGGGGGACCAAATTCGAAACCACCCTAAAAGTATGCTATATATTCAATATATATTTTTTAAAATAAAATAAAATAAAAATCTGCAGCATACTTTTCGGGGGAAGGGGGGGGGGGGGGGGGGGGTGGCGAAATTCGAAAGTACCCTAAAAGTGTGGTGAAAAAAGTTTTATATTTTTAAAATAAAATAAAAATCTGCAGCATACTTTGCGGTGCCCACTTTACATACGATCCTAAAAGTATGCCTAAGTGTTTCGAATTTCGAAAAGCCCGCATTTTTTCAAGCATACCCCGAGGGAGAGAGGCTAAATAAAAGTTCCACATACGATCCACATACGTTCCACACACATGAAAAGGCGGAAACGGGAAAGGTGCGTTCTATACCACCCCAAAAGTATGCTAAACATTCTATATTTTTAAATTAAAATAAAAATCTGCAGCATACTTTATGGGGCGAAATTCGAAATCACCCTAAAAGTATGTTAAGCATTCTATATATTTTTTTAAAATAAAATAAAAATCTGCAGCATACTTTAGGGGTCAAAATTCGAAACCGTCCTAAAAGTATGCTACATATTTTATATTTTTAAAATAAAATAAAAATCTGCAGCATACTTTATGGGGGCCAAATTCGAAACGACCCTAAAAGTATGCTATATATTCTATATATATTTTTTCAAATAAATTCAAAATCTGCAGCATACTTTTCGGGGGGCGAAATTCGAAACCACCCTAAAAGTATGCTAAACATTCTATATTTTTTAAATAAAAATCTGCAGCATACTTTCCGGGGGGCCAAATTCGAAACCACCCTAAAAGTATGCTATATATTATATATTTTTAAAATTAAATAAAATACAAATCTGCAGCATACTTTATGGGGGGAGGAGGGGGACCAAATTCGAAACCACCCTAAAAGTATGCTATATATTCAATATATATTTTTTAAAATAAAATAAAATAAAAATCTGCAGCATACTTTTCGGGGGAAGGGGGGGGGGGGGGGGGGTGGCGAAATTCGAAAGTACCCTAAAAGTGTGGTGAAAAAAGTTTTATATTTTTAAAATAAAATAAAAATCTGCAGCATACTTTGCGGTGCCCACTTTACATACGATCCTAAAAGTATGCCTAAGTGTTTCGAATTTCGAAAAGCCCGCATTTTTTCAAGCATACCCCGAGGGAGAGAGGCTAAATAAAAGTTCCACATACGATCCACATACGTTCCACACACATGAAAAGGCGGAAACGGGAAAGGTGCGTTCTATACCACCCCAAAAGTATGCTAAACATTCTATATTTTTAAATTAAAATAAAAATCTGCAGCATACTTTATGGGGCGAAATTCGAAATCACCCTAAAAGTATGTTAAGCATTCTATATATTTTTTTAAAATAAAATAAAAATCTGCAGCATACTTTAGGGGTCAAAATTCGAAACCGTCCTAAAAGTATGCTACATATTTTATATTTTTAAAATAAAATAAAAATCTGCAGCATACTTTATGGGGGCCAAATTCGAAACGACCCTAAAAGTATGCTATATATTCTATATATATTTTTTCAAATAAATTCAAAATCTGCAGCATACTTTTCGGGGGGCGAAATTCGAAACCACCCTAAAAGTATGCTAAACATTCTATATTTTTAAAATAAAAATCTGCAGCATACTTTCCGGGGGGCCAAATTCGAAACCACCCTAAAAGTATGCTATATATTATATATTTTTAAAATTAAATTAAATACAAATCTGCAGCATACTTTATGGGGGGAGGAGGGGGACCAAATTCGAAACCACCCTAAAAGTATGCTATATATTCAATATATATTTTTTAAAATAAAATAAAATAAAAATCTGCAGCATACTTTTCGGGGGAAGGGGGGGGGGGGGGGGGTGGCGAAATTCGAAAGTACCCTAAAAGTGTGGTGAAAAAAGTTTTATATTTTTAAAATAAAATAAAAATCTGCAGCATACTTTGCGGTGCCCACTTTACATACGATCCTAAAAGTATGCCTAAGTGTTTCGAATTTCGAAAAGCCCGCATTTTTTCAAGCATACCCCGAGGGAGAGAGGCTAAATAAAAGTTCCACATACGATCCACATACGTTCCACACACATGAAAAGGCGGAAACGGGAAAGGTGCGTTCTATACCACCCCAAAAGTATGCTAAACATTCTATATTTTTAAATTAAAATAAAAATCTGCAGCATACTTTATGGGGCGAAATTCGAAATCACCCTAAAAGTATGTTAAGCATTCTATATATTTTTTTAAAATAAAATAAAAATCTGCAGCATACTTTAGGGGTCAAAATTCGAAACCGTCCTAAAAGTATGCTACATATTTTATATTTTTAAAATAAAATAAAAATCTGCAGCATACTTTATGGGGGCCAAATTCGAAACGACCCTAAAAGTATGCTATATATTCTATATATATTTTTTCAAATAAATTCAAAATCTGCAGCATACTTTTCGGGGGGCGAAATTCGAAACCACCCTAAAAGTATGCTAAACATTCTATATTTTTTAAATAAAAATCTGCAGCATACTTTCCGGGGGGCCAAATTCGAAACCACCCTAAAAGTATGCTATATATTATATATTTTTAAAATTAAATAAAATAAAAATCTGCAGCATACTTTATGGGAGGGGGAGGGGGACCAAATTCGAAACCACCCTAAAAGTATGCTATATATTCAATATATATTTTTTAAAATAAAATAAAATAAAAATCTGCAGCATACTTTTCGGGGAGAGTGGGGGGGGGGGGGGGTGGCGAAATTCGAAAGTACCCTAAAAGTGTGGTGAAAAAAGTTTTATATTTTTAAAATAAAATAAAAATCTGCAGCATACTTTGCGGTGCCCACTTTACATACGATCCTAAAAGTATGCCTAAGTGTTTCGAATTTCGAAAAGCCCGCATTTTTTCAAGCATACCCCGAGGGAGAGAGGCTAAATAAAAGTTCCACATACGATCCACATACGTTCCACACACATGAAAAGGCGGAAACGGGAAAGGTGCGTTCTATACCACCCCAAAAGTATGCTAAACATTCTATATTTTTAAATTAAAATAAAAATCTGCAGCATACTTTATGGGGCGAAATTCGAAATCACCCTAAAAGTATGTTAAGCATTCTATATATTTTTTTAAAATAAAATAAAAATCTGCAGCATACTTTAGGGGTCAAAATTCGAAACCGTCCTAAAAGTATGCTACATATTTTATATTTTTAAAATAAAATAAAAATCTGCAGCATACTTTATGGGGGCCAAATTCGAAACGACCCTAAAAGTATGCTATATATTCTATATATATTTTTTCAAATAAATTAAAAATCTGCAGCATACTTTTCGGGGGGGGCGAAATTCGAAACCACCCTAAAAGTATGCTAAACATTCTATATTTTTTAAATAAAAATCTGCAGCATACTTTCCGGGGGGCCAAATTCGAAACCACCCTAAAAGTATGCTATATATTATATATTTTTAAAATTAAATTAAATAAAAATCTGCAGCATACTTTATGGGAGGGGGAGGGGGACCAAATTCGAAACCACCCTAAAAGTATGCTATATATTCAATATATATTTTTTAAAATAAAATAAAATAAAAATCTGCAGCATACTTTTCGGGGTGAAGGGGGGGGGGGGGTGGCGAAATTCGAAAGTACCCTAAAAGTGTGCTGAAAAAAGTTTTATATTTTTAAAATAAAATAAAAATCTGCAGCATACTTTGCGGTGCCCACTTTACATACGATCCTAAAAGTATGCCTAAGTGTTTCGAATTTCGAAAAGCCCGCATTTTTTCAAGCATACCCCGAGGGAGAGAGGCTAAATAAAAGTTCCACATACGATCCACATACGTTCCACACACATGAAAAGGCGGAAACGGGAAAGGTGCGTTCTATACCACCCCAAAAGTATGCTAAACATTCTATATTTTTAAATTAAAATAAAAATCTGCAGCATACTTTATGGGGCGAAATTCGAAATCACCCTAAAAGTATGTTAAGCATTCTATATATTTTTTTAAAATAAAATAAAAATCTGCAGCATACTTTAGGGGTCAAAATTCGAAACCGTCCTAAAAGTATGCTACATATTTTATATTTTTAAAATAAAATAAAAATCTGCAGCATACTTTATGGGGGCCAAATTCGAAACGACCCTAAAAGTATGCTATATATTCTATATATATTTTTTAAAATAAATTAAAAATCTGCAGCATACTTTTCGGGGGGGGCGAAATTCGAAACCACCCTAAAAGTATGCTAAACATTCTATATTTTTTAAATAAAAATCTGCAGCATACTTTCCGGGGGGCCAAATTCGAAACCACCCTAAAAGTATGCTATATATTATATATTTTTAAAATTAAATTAAATAAAAATCTGCAGCATACTTTATGGGAGGGGGAGGGGACCAAATTCGAAACCACCCTAAAAGTATGCTATATATTCAATATATATTTTTTAAAATAAAATAAAATAAAAATCTGCAGCATACTTTTCGGGGGAAGGGGGGGGGGGGTGGCGAAATTCGAAAGTACCCTAAAAGTGTGGTGAAAAAAGTTTTATATTTTTAAAATAAAATAAAAATCTGCAGCATACTTTGCGGTGCCCACTTTACATACGATCCTAAAAATATGCCTAAGTGTTTCGAATTTCGAAAAGCCCGCATTTTTTCAAGCATACCCCGAGGGAGAGAGGCTAAATAAAAGTTCCACATACGATCCACATACGTTCCACACACATGAAAAGGCGGAAACGGGAAAGGTGCGTTCTATACCACCCCAAAAGTATGCTAAACATTCTATATTTTTAAATTAAAATAAAAATCTGCAGCATACTTTATGGGGCGAAATTCGAAATCACCCTAAAAGTATGTTAAGCATTCTATATATTTTTTTAAAATAAAATAAAAATCTGCAGCATACTTTAGGGGTCAAAATTCGAAACCGTCCTAAAAGTATGCTACATATTTTATATTTTTAAAATAAAATAAAAATCTGCAGCATACTTTATGGGGGCCAAATTCGAAACGACCCTAAAAGTATGCTATATATTCTATATATATTTTTTCAAATAAATTAAAAATCTGCAGCATACTTTTCGGGGGGCGAAATTCGAAACCACCCTAAAAGTATGCTAAACATTCTATATTTTTAAAATAAAAATCTGCAGCATACTTTCCGGGGGGCCAAATTCGAAACCACCCTAAAAGTATGCTATATATTATATATTTTTAAAATTAAATAAAATAAAAATCTGCAGCATACTTTATGGGGGGAGGAGGGGGACCAAATTCGAAACCACCCTAAAAGTATGCTATATATTCAATATATATTTTTTAAAATAAAATAAAATAAAAATCTGCAGCATACTTTTCGGGGGAAGGGGGGGGGGGGAGTGGCGAAATTCGAAAGTACCCTAAAAGTGTGGTGAAAAAAGTTTTATATTTTTAAAATAAAATAAAAATCTGCAGCATACTTTGCGGTGCCCACTTTACATACGATCCTAAAAGTATGCCTAAGTGTTTCGAATTTCGAAAAGCCCGCATTTTTTCAAGCATACCCCGAGGGAGAGAGGCTAAATAAAAGTTCCACATACGATCCACATACGTTCCACACACATGAAAAGGCGGAAACGGGAAAGGTGCGTTCTATACCACCCCAAAAGTATGCTAAACATTCTATATTTTTAAATTAAAATAAAAATCTGCAGCATACTTTATGGGGCGAAATTCGAAATCACCCTAAAAGTATGTTAAGCATTCTATATATTTTTTTAAAATAAAATAAAAATCTGCAGCATACTTTAGGGGTCAAAATTCGAAACCGTCCTAAAAGTATGCTACATATTTTATATTTTTAAAATAAAATAAAAATCTGCAGCATACTTTATGGGGGCCAAATTCGAAACGACCCTAAAAGTATGCTATATATTCTATATATATTTTTTCAAATAAATTAAAAATCTGCAGCATACTTTTCGGGGGGCGAAATTCGAAACCACCCTAAAAGTATGCTAAACATTCTATATTTTTAAAATAAAAATCTGCAGCATACTTTCCGGGGGGCCAAATTCGAAACCACCCTAAAAGTATGCTATATATTATATATTTTTAAAATTAAATAAAATAAAAATCTGCAGCATACTTTATGGGGGGAGGAGGGGGACCAAATTCGAAACCACCCTAAAAGTATGCTATATATTCAATATATATTTTTTAAAATAAAATAAAATAAAAATCTGCAGCATACTTTTCGGGGGAAGGGGGGGGGGGGGAGTGGCGAAATTCGAAAGTACCCTAAAAGTGTGGTGAAAAAAGTTTTATATTTTTAAAATAAAATAAAAATCTGCAGCATACTTTGCGGTGCCCACTTTACATACGATCCTAAAAGTATGCCTAAGTGTTTCGAATTTCGAAAAGCCCGCATTTTTTCAAGCATACCCCGAGGGAGAGAGGCTAAATAAAAGTTCCACATACGATCCACATACGTTCCACACACATGAAAAGGCGGAAACGGGAAAGGTGCGTTCTATACCACCCCAAAAGTATGCTAAACATTCTATATTTTTAAATTAAAATAAAAATCTGCAGCATACTTTATGGGGCGAAATTCGAAATCACCCTAAAAGTATGTTAAGCATTCTATATATTTTTTTAAAATAAAATAAAAATCTGCAGCATACTTTAGGGGTCAAAATTCGAAACCGTCCTAAAAGTATGCTACATATTTTATATTTTTAAAATAAAATAAAAATCTGCAGCATACTTTATGGGGGCCAAATTCGAAACGACCCTAAAAGTATGCTATATATTCTATATATATTTTTTCAAATAAATTAAAAATCTGCAGCATACTTTTCGGGGGGCGAAATTCGAAACCACCCTAAAAGTATGCTAAACATTCTATATTTTTTAAATAAAAATCTCCAGCATACTTTCCGGGGGGCCAAATTCGAAACCACCCTAAAAGTATGCTATATATTATATATTTTTAAAATTAAATAAAATAAAAATCTGCAGCATACTTTATGGGGGGAGGAGGGGGACCAAATTCGAAACCACCCTAAAAGTATGCTATATATTCAATATATATTTTTTAAAATAAAATAAAATAAAAATCTGCAGCATACTTTTCGGGGGAAGGGGGGGGGGGGGGGGGTGGCGAAATTCGAAAGTACCCTAAAAGTGTGGTGAAAAAAGTTTTATATTTTTAAAATAAAATAAAAATCTGCAGCATACTTTGCGGTGCCCACTTTACATACGATCCTAAAAATATGCCTAAGTGTTTCGAATTTCGAAAAGCCCGCATTTTTTCAAGCATACCCCGAGGGAGAGAGGCTAAATAAAAGTTCCACATACGATCCACATACGTTCCACACACATGAAAAGGCGGAAACGGGAAAGGTGCGTTCTATACCACCCCAAAAGTATGCTAAACATTCTATATTTTTAAATTAAAATAAAAATCTGCAGCATACTTTATGGGGCGAAATTCGAAATCACCCTAAAAGTATGTTAAGCATTCTATATATTTTTTTAAAATAAAATAAAAATCTGCAGCATACTTTAGGGGTCAAAATTCGAAACCGTCCTAAAAGTATGCTACATATTTTATATTTTTAAAATAAAATAAAAATCTGCAGCATACTTTATGGGGGCCAAATTCGAAACGACCCTAAAAGTATGCTATATATTCTATATATATTTTTTCAAATAAATTAAAAATCTGCAGCATACTTTTCGGGGGGCGAAATTCGAAACCACCCTAAAAGTATGCTAAACATTCTATATTTTTAAAATAAAAATCTGCAGCATACTTTCCGGGGGGCCAAATTCGAAACCACCCTAAAAGTATGCTATATATTATATATTTTTAAAATTAAATAAAATAAAAATCTGCAGCATACTTTATGGGGGGAGGAGGGGGACCAAATTCGAAACCACCCTAAAAGTATGCTATATATTCAATATATATTTTTTAAAATAAAATAAAATAAAAATCTGCAGCATACTTTTCGGGGGAAGGGGGGGGGGGGAGTGGCGAAATTCGAAAGTACCCTAAAAGTGTGGTGAAAAAAGTTTTATATTTTTAAAATAAAATAAAAATCTGCAGCATACTTTGCGGTGCCCACTTTACATACGATCCTAAAAGTATGCCTAAGTGTTTCGAATTTCGAAAAGCCCGCATTTTTTCAAGCATACCCCGAGGGAGAGAGGCTAAATAAAAGTTCCACATACGATCCACATACGTTCCACACACATGAAAAGGCGGAAACGGGAAAGGTGCGTTCTATACCACCCCAAAAGTATGCTAAACATTCTATATTTTTAAATTAAAATAAAAATCTGCAGCATACTTTATGGGGCGAAATTCGAAATCACCCTAAAAGTATGTTAAGCATTCTATATATTTTTTTAAAATAAAATAAAAATCTGCAGCATACTTTAGGGGTCAAAATTCGAAACCGTCCTAAAAGTATGCTACATATTTTATATTTTTAAAATAAAATAAAAATCTGCAGCATACTTTATGGGGGCCAAATTCGAAACGACCCTAAAAGTATGCTATATATTCTATATATATTTTTTCAAATAAATTAAAAATCTGCAGCATACTTTTCGGGGGGCGAAATTCGAAACCACCCTAAAAGTATGCTAAACATTCTATATTTTTAAAATAAAAATCTGCAGCATACTTTCCGGGGGGCCAAATTCGAAACCACCCTAAAAGTATGCTATATATTATATATTTTTAAAATTAAATTAAATAAAAATCTGCAGCATACTTTATGGGGGGAGGGGGAGGAGGGGACCAAATTCGAAACCACCCTAAAAGTATGCTATATATTCAATATATATTTTTTTAAATAAAATAAAATAAAAATCTGCAGCATACTTTTCGGGGGGAGGGGCGAAATTCGAAAGTACCCTAAAAGTGTGGTGAAAAAAGTTTTATATTTTTAAAATAAAATAAAAATCTGCAGCATACTTTGCGGTGCCCACTTTACATACGATCCTAAAAGTATGCCTAAGTGTTTCGAATTTCGAAAAGCCCGCATTTTTTCAAGCATACCCCGAGGGAGAGAGGCTAAATAAAAGTTCCACATACGATCCACATACGTTCCACACACATGAAAAGGCGGAAACGGGAAAGGTGCGTTCTATACCACCCCAAAAGTATGCTAAACATTCTATATTTTTAAATTAAAATAAAAATCTGCAGCATACTTTATGGGGCGAAATTCGAAATCACCCTAAAAGTATGTTAAGCATTCTATATATTTTTTTAAAATAAAATAAAAATCTGCAGCATACTTTAGGGGTCAAAATTCGAAACCGTCCTAAAAGTATGCTACATATTTTATATTTTTAAAATAAAATAAAAATCTGCAGCATACTTTATGGGGGCCAAATTCGAAACGACCCTAAAAGTATGCTATATATTCTATATATATTTTTTCAAATAAATTAAAAATCTGCAGCATACTTTTCGGGGGGCGAAATTCGAAACCACCCTAAAAGTATGCTAAACATTCTATATTTTTTAAATAAAAATCTGCAGCATACTTTCCGGGGGGCCAAATTCGAAACCACCCTAAAAGTATGCTATATATTATATATTTTTAAAATTAAATTAAATAAAAATCTGCAGCATACTTTATGGGAGGGGGAGGGGACCAAATTCGAAACCACCCTAAAAGTATGCTATATATTCAATATATATTTTTTAAAATAAAATAAAATAAAAATCTGCAGCATACTTTTCGGGGGAAGGGGGGGGGGGTGGCGAAATTCGAAAGTACCCTAAAAGTGTGGTGAAAAAAGTTTTATATTTTTAAAATAAAATAAAAATCTGCAGCATACTTTGCGGTGCCCACTTTACATACGATCCTAAAAATATGCCTAAGTGTTTCGAATTTCGAAAAGCCCGCATTTTTTCAAGCATACCCCGAGGGAGAGAGGCTAAATAAAAGTTCCACATACGATCCACATACGTTCCACACACATGAAAAGGCGGAAACGGGAAAGGTGCGTTCTATACCACCCCAAAAGTATGCTAAACATTCTATATTTTTAAATTAAAATAAAAATCTGCAGCATACTTTATGGGGCGAAATTCGAAATCACCCTAAAAGTATGTTAAGCATTCTATATATTTTTTTAAAATAAAATAAAAATCTGCAGCATACTTTAGGGGTCAAAATTCGAAACCGTCCTAAAAGTATGCTACATATTTTATATTTTTAAAATAAAATAAAAATCTGCAGCATACTTTATGGGGGCCAAATTCGAAACGACCCTAAAAGTATGCTATATATTCTATATATATTTTTTCAAATAAATTAAAAATCTGCAGCATACTTTTCGGGGGGGGGCGAAATTCGAAACCACCCTAAAAGTATGCTAAACATTCTATATTTTTTAAATAAAAATCTGCAGCATACTTTCCGGGGGGCCAAATTCGAAACCACCCTAAAAGTATGCTATATATTATATATTTTTAAAATTAAATTAAATAAAAATCTGCAGCATACTTTATGGGGGGAGGAGGGGGACCAAATTCGAAACCACCCTAAAAGTATGCTATATATTCAATATATATTTTTTTAAATAAAATAAAATAAAAATCTGCAGCATACTTTTCGGGGTGAAGGGGGGGGGGGGGTGGCGAAATTCGAAAGTACCCTAAAAGTGTGCTGAAAAAAGTTTTATATTTTTAAAATAAAATAAAAATCTGCAGCATACTTTGCGGTGCCCACTTTACATACGATCCTAAAAGTATGCCTAAGTGTTTCGAATTTCGAAAAGCCCGCATTTTTTCAAGCATACCCCGAGGGAGAGAGGCTAAATAAAAGTTCCACATACGATCCACATACGTTCCACACACATGAAAAGGCGGAAACGGGAAAGGTGCGTTCTATACCACCCCAAAAGTATGCTAAACATTCTATATTTTTAAATTAAAATAAAAATCTGCAGCATACTTTATGGGGCGAAATTCGAAATCACCCTAAAAGTATGTTAAGCATTCTATATATTTTTTTAAAATAAAATAAAAATCTGCAGCATACTTTAGGGGTCAAAATTCGAAACCGTCCTAAAAGTATGCTACATATTTTATATTTTTAAAATAAAATAAAAATCTGCAGCATACTTTATGGGGGCCAAATTCGAAACGACCCTAAAAGTATGCTATATATTCTATATATATTTTTTAAAATAAATTAAAAATCTGCAGCATACTTTTCGGGGGGGGCGAAATTCGAAACCACCCTAAAAGTATGCTAAACATTCTATATTTTTTAAATAAAAATCTGCAGCATACTTTCCGGGGGGCCAAATTCGAAACCACCCTAAAAGTATGCTATATATTATATATTTTTAAAATTAAATTAAATAAAAATCTGCAGCATACTTTATGGGAGGGGGAGGGGACCAAATTCGAAACCACCCTAAAAGTATGCTATATATTCAATATATATTTTTTAAAATAAAATAAAATAAAAATCTGCAGCATACTTTTCGGGGGAAGGGGGGGGGGGGTGGCGAAATTCGAAAGTACCCTAAAAGTGTGGTGAAAAAAGTTTTATATTTTTAAAATAAAATAAAAATCTGCAGCATACTTTGCGGTGCCCACTTTACATACGATCCTAAAAATATGCCTAAGTGTTTCGAATTTCGAAAAGCCCGCATTTTTTCAAGCATACCCCGAGGGAGAGAGGCTAAATAAAAGTTCCACATACGATCCACATACGTTCCACACACATGAAAAGGCGGAAACGGGAAAGGTGCGTTCTATACCACCCCAAAAGTATGCTAAACATTCTATATTTTTAAATTAAAATAAAAATCTGCAGCATACTTTATGGGGCGAAATTCGAAATCACCCTAAAAGTATGTTAAGCATTCTATATATTTTTTTAAAATAAAATAAAAATCTGCAGCATACTTTAGGGGTCAAAATTCGAAACCGTCCTAAAAGTATGCTACATATTTTATATTTTTAAAATAAAATAAAAATCTGCAGCATACTTTATGGGGGCCAAATTCGAAACGACCCTAAAGTATGCTATATATTCTATATATATTTTTTCAAATAAATTAAAAATCTGCAGCATACTTTTC